>PVJL010000612.1:0-284443 GCA_004026885.1 Lyroderma lyra | reverse complement strand
AAACAAAGAACTGCATGCAACAAGTGTTATTGACCCCCTAATGCAGTGGGTCGTGACACCTTGGAACTGTATTAAAGGGTTGTGGCAATAGGAAGGTTAAGAACCACTGCCCTAATATGTGCTAAGCTCTAAATTAGCAAGGGCACAAAGTTGGATCTAACAAGATTTCTGAATTCAAGGAGTTTTTGGTCTACTATGTGGACTATATTTTATTTTAAAACACTTCATCATAGACAACATATTACAGATCCATATGTATATACTGAGACCCTTACCAGACATTGTGACTGCAGGTGGTCCCCCGGCACTTACTCCTTAGAGCCATACCCTAGAAGTGCTGCTAATGGATGGCAGTTCTCTTTATCTCTGATCAATAATAACTCTTGCTTATTAGCATAATGGATGAAGAAACTCATTTTCATTAGTGAAATTGGGATGTTCAAGGTACAGATTGGCTAAAAATAGTCAAGAAACACTCCATATTTGCATGACAGGGTATGAGAATCTTCTGGTCTCAGTGGTCTTGGCATTTTGGTTGCATGCAGGATATTGTGCATAAAGACTTATGGAAATTCTAGCTAATATCTTCCACCAGAGGGTCAACTCTTTTCTCTACTGGGCTGATAGATTGGGGCAGGGGCAGTACCTTACTCAAGGCTGTTGACAGGGCTGGGTCTCTCTCGGGTTTGCTCCTTTCACGTGAGAACCTGATGCATTGAGCAGGACTGAATTCTCCAGTAGATACTAGACTTCTCAGTGCTAACAAAATTTCCACTCTAATTTCCAGAGGTTTTGATGTTTACTCGTCTACTCTGTGAAGCTTTAGTTCTGAAAATTTCTTGAGGGGAAACCAGCTGTGTGCTTGAGGCTCCTCAAGTCTCCAATTTTGTTATTCCAGCCTCACATGAATGCCAAAATTTCTGGAATCTTCCAACCATGGCTCTTCCACTGGGCCAAGCTGGATTCTCAGTTCTGGCTGCACCCAGAATTGGCCTGTGTTCTGGGTATAGGCGACTGCAGACAAATCAGCTCACCATAACCCCCGGGTCCTGTTAATCAGAGTTCCTCCCTCAGAACCATGAACTTCAGGAAAATTCCGCTCTGCTTTTCAGGGATTTTTCAAATTAGCTTCTAAGTCTCTCCACTCTGCGCAGCTTCCAAATTCAACAAGTGTTGAGACCTATCGGGTCACCAGTTTTGGTCACCTCAGGGCTGCATAACTGCTATAGTCAGTGCTGATTTCTCCATCCCTGCAAGGATCTTTGCTGGAGCCAATTTAGGCTTCTCAGCCTCTTAGTGGGACCCAGACCTGGCAAATGCCACCTGGGAAGAAGCTGTGAAAGGTGCTTTCCTCACCCCTCTGGGACTTTTTATCTGGAATTTTAGCCTGTCTAGTCCTCATTGCTTTTTCAACTCTGATGCCTTGAAACAATTAAAAAAAAATTTTTTTATCTAGCTTTTTTAGTTGTGCTCAGGTGGGAGTATTAAGCTGCCATAAATCACTCCATTCTAAGTGTAAATCCTGATCTGCACCTTTTAAAGTGGCAGTCAAAACTGGGTCCATTAGGTCACTGACTTGGAGGACTCTGTCTGATGCCAGACATGGGGTTAACTGTCTTGACCCAGAATATTATCAGCTTGTGTCTGATGAGACTTTCATGCAAAGTGTGATACTGAAAGGACAGAATTGGGATTCAAGAAGATCACCAGATGGGCTGTGGACTGTTTGATGCTTGCTTTCTAATACATTCTGTGTATGAGGAAGGTTTTGGTTTAAGACTTGCCTTTATTTGAACCTGGTAGCAAAGTTGTAGGGAAGGAGATCTTTAACTGTAAACTACCTCTACATTTTTAAAGACCACCAGTTCTAAAGAGAACCTAATAATTGTAAGGGACCAAATTGGTTTAGGTCTATTCTCAACATGGCTCATACAAAGACCAATTTACATTTTTTTCAACTTGTATCACTTCTTGAGTAGTAAATGCTGTAAATCAATGAAGCAGTATATAAATTCCTTTGTTTTTCAACTCGAGAGCCCCTTGATTGTTTTTAAAACTTGAATCCTAGGCCTTCTCAGTCTTCCTTTTTCCTTATTGAATGTTCTTTTCTCATCTATGTATAATATTTACCAAAATCCCTAGTTCTGGATTATTTTAATCTTTTCTAGAAACTTTCTTTAACTCGGTATTGCTTTATTCATTCATTCAACCAAGATTTACTGGAGGGTTCCCTGGTGGTGCAGTGGCTAGGTTTCAGCGCTCTCAACGCTGTGGCCTGGGTTCAATTCCCAGTCAGGGAACTACCCCAAAAAAACAAAAACAAAAAACCAGTGCTATTTGAATCCATACACCTGAAGGTAATTGCTATTTGTAGAATCACCCTTTTCATTATAACAGAGTCTGATGCAATGTATGCCTTTGATCAGCAGCCCTCCATCGGCAAACCTTAACATGCTGTCTTGTACATAGTATCTATGTAATAAATATATTACATTATTAAATTAATCAGTGAATAATGTAGACAACACAGGGTCAGTCTTCTACATTATTCACCTAGTGCATAAGTAAAAGAACACACACAATTTGTGTTATCCTCCACTTTCTATTCCTGAATTTTGTTTAGAATAAAAATTCATGTTACAGAACCAGAGATCTTTAGGACAAAGAAAGTAAGAAAGCATCAGAAAAATGTTGTGTTTTTTTTTAAATCAGGCTTTGCTTATTTGAAAGAACAGAACAGTGAGGAGAGAAAGTTATCAAAAGAGAGAGGCTCACAAGCCCTCTGAAAAAGACAAATACAACAGGTCCAGGTGAAGGCTTCCATTCAAACCAAGGATGACAAGAGCATGACAAGGCAAGAATATGGAGGTGTTGAAAAGTCTATTTAGATTAAGCAAGACAGTAAGTCGAATTGACTTTCCAGATAGAAACTGCAGGAAAAGTTGTACTGAGGAGCCCTGCAGCGAAATAGAAGGAAGCTCATTTTACTAACTTTCAGACACTAATGCATCTCCTACGCCACGCCATTTGTACGTTCTGAGTATTCTGAATGTTGTGCTGAAAGGGACAGCTGTAAATGAGAGTGTGTGTATACACTTTGATATTTCTGAAGAAACTATTTCATTTGCCTGTGGGTGCTGGTTTTTTTTGTTTTTTGTTTTTTGTGTTTTTCAGTTTAAAAAGAAAGAAAGACAAATGATTGCTAGAAACCAGTCCTCCAATTGAAGCACTTGTCTCTCACTTCATCCTCACTCATCTTCTCTGGGGAGAACTTTATCCCATGTTGATGTAATAATCAAGCATGGGAGGAACAGGTTTAACGTAATGCTGGTGTGTGCAACACACCTTGATGAGGGATTATGTCACTTGGTGAATTGAAGATGGTTCCAAATTTGTTTGTGTGTAAATGTAGAGGATTAAGGCCAATGTCAAGCACAGAGCAAACATCTGGTAAACACAGTTAAAGGAATGAATCAGTGAACAAAAAACAAGCTGAACTGTATGTATATGGGAAAAACAATATAGAAAGGGTGATCCAGGTTCGCTGCTGGGTCATAGATTTATTGCGTCATCAACAATTTATTGCATCAAAAAATGAAACAGTAAAGTGAGTCCAAACTTGCTTAGAACACACTTTAGATTTAAAGAAAATGAGACAGAATCTTATGGATGTAGACCTTCATTAAAAAACAAGGAGAAAAAACAATAAAAAAACACTGTTTTGTCCACTTGGACCATAGTGAAAAATGAATGAATATTAGGCCTAGTTTTGATTCCTGCTCCATCTCAACTGTTTAATTGACAGAGATATTATTTCACACCATTGAGCCTATTTCCCCATCTGTGAAATGAGATCATAAAACTTACTTGGAAGCATGAATATTAAATTAGAATATATACTAAGTTCATGAAGTTGTGGGTCATTTTCTTTTGGTAGAGATTTTCCATTTAGCTATTTTCCTTTTGAAGTGTGTTCACTAATGACCTTTTAGATGTTGACTGTGAAAGAATGTGCTCATGCCATTTTCCAAGAGAAATGGAATTTTGTTAGGTTGATCAGAAAAGGAAGCCGTAACAATATAGTAAGTACATCAAAAAGTTTCTTCTCATCTTGTCCTCTTGGGGCATTCCATCTCTTTGAATCCTTCACATTCTGCCTAGATCCTGATATGACAGTCCTCTGGAACACAGATGGAAGGGGCCCAACTGAAGTCTAATCTTTTTGTGTTAGGCCACTTCTTTTCATGGACTGCTGTGCCAGCAGCCTAGAAATTTCTTTCTGGCTCACTTGTGTCTGGTCTCTATACATGCACATTAATTGTTTTTTTTTAAGAACACCGCAATTCCTATGCTCATACATGGATTCAGATGGCCGTGTCTATCACCTATTTAGTCTCTTGGAGCAGAGAGCCTTGGATGGCTTTCAAATAAGCCAAGAGAGCATAAGACCACATAGAACAGTCATGGTTCTTTTTTTGGCTGGAACATGAATGCCCAGACTTCAACCATCTTTGTATTCCAGCCGTGATTTTTTGTCACATTGGCATACCAACTCATATTATCCTCAAATGTTTTTTGTAGTTGCTTAATATTTACTTAATAGTCTTTTAAATTACCTCTCTTTGTCCAAATTATTTAAAAGGAAACTTTATATTATTAGTTTAATTGTAAAAAAAAATCACTGTAAAAAGAAATTTTAGCAATTATATTATAGCTAGTCAGTTGCCTAAGTTTCTGAGCTTGTGATTTGCTCTTTTTAGATAAAAATGAAGATTTTAAAGTGTAAAAGATGTATTAAAGATTTAATAACTCCAAATTGAGACTTTCTGCTTGATGAAATTAACATTAAGAAAAGAATTTTAAAAAGGAACCACTTCCTCACTCTACAGGGCTCAAGAAGATTTAATGCTTTACCTAAGGATGATGAGCAACTAGGAAATGTGTGGCATAATACAAGTGGGGTGCTAAGGGCAACCACATTTTTCTGGTTATAGGGACACAAACAAAATACCTTGGTGTCATGGCCAACATACAGAGACAGTGGTACTCACCACTGTCTACTCTGGTGAGTACACTGGTTCCTAGCAAACAGTTAACAAATATTGGTTTCCTGGAAGTCCCTCCCACCTTCCTTGTCATTCTTGTAAGTTCCATTTCAAGATCCATCTTAATAACAACAGCAAGTTTGAGGGTCCTGTATTACTGAGGGCCAAGCAGTTCCAGATATTATTATATTTTAACCTTCACAGCACTTTTATAATTTTATAATTGAAGAAATTTTTTGAAATGCATAAAATAGATAAAATTGAGGTAAATTTATAATTGAGAATCAGAGAGGTAAAGCAGCTTGCCCCAGATCAGCCAGGACCAGGATAGCATAGTGTTTGGGTTCTACCACCTCAGATATGATTAGAACTAAGGACATTACTCCACTAATTAAGTCAAACAGACACAACAAACCACAATTACCCCAATTATCTGAAGCTTGGCTTACCATTAGTAAAGTTTGGCTTGGAAATCATATTCTTGTTTTTTCTAGGAACAGTTTTGTTTTTATTTTGGCTTGGGTCCTCTGGCTGATTGCCTTGATTCTCTCAGCAGGGACTACCACAGTGTTGTTCACAGAGACATTTCATAAATACAGATTGTGGGAGGAAGTCATGGGAGAAAGGAAGAGAGGGGCGGAGGAAGGAGGATATGTCTTTGTAAACACACCAACTCGAAATGCACACCTGGGAACTGAGCTCCAAGCCTAATGGCTGCAAATAAGCCCCATCACCTTGCATCATTTTCACCATTTCAAAAACACCCACCAAGTTTCTTGTATCCCCTGGCCTTCAAATACAGCTCATGCACTGGCCCTACTCTCTAATGGGGCTATGGTACAATCTAACGGGATATGCTCCCAGAGACGCTACACCCACGAGCACATTCCTGGGTTTTGCCTGTTCCTGGAGACCCTCAGAGGAACCTGCAGCTCTACAGGACTCTTTGGGGCTCTGGCCACATCCAGCCAAGGCTTAGGGATAAAACTAAGCGAGAAACTCTCTATCCTATGTAAGTTCTCCAGGCCTTCTATTTGCACACATAGAAACGCAGAAACCATTCCCAACATCCACGTTCTATTAATAATATTTTTTCAGCCTCCAAAACAATGCAGTCACTCTGAATAGAGGTAGGATACCTTTGGTCAATTACTCAAATTTAGATAATGCTTCTCTGAAAGAAAACAAGTATCTGATTTGATAGTTTTGGGAACAATAGTTAAGTAAAGGAATGCCTCAATTGTCTCCTTCATGTTGTGTGTGTGTGTGTGTGTGTGTGTGTGTGTGTGTGTGTGTGTGTGTGACTACCCACAACATCATTATATGTATAAACTATGGAGATTATTTTCCAATATCTGATTTTTAAAAATCCAGTTCCTGCTGAAATTCTGTAAAACTTATAAACGAGACTCTTTGTCCCCTAGTACTTTTCCCTTTAATAAACAGATCTCAGGAGTAGTTTAGTAAGTGTTCAGTCTATCTGGTTTTTATATGTTTATGGGCATGCTATCACAATATAACTTTTACTTCCTAGTTATAAAAATCTTTAAAAATTGCTCTTTGAACTTCCACTCAGATTTATGGGTTTATTCATTTTTAATCTGCAGACAGAAGCGCTGAACCAATAAAACTATGGGCTTGCTGAATGTAGGTTTTTCTCAATTCCCATTCATTGCCAATGTTAAGTAAGTAATGTCCACCATTTTGCGAAGGGGCTTGGTACTACTTTCTGCAGGTGAATATCGTATGGACCCCAAGCTCTGAAGACCCGGGGAGTCTAGACTTGTAAGAAACAGCACCTCCCAAACTGTCCCACCAGGAAGACTTATAACTGAAGAGTGAAAAGCACATCCCTGAGGGACTTGAGGACAGAGACCAAAGCGACTCAGGGCGAATACAAACTTCAAGACCACATGTATCATACACATCTGTGTGAATTTTGCTCACGGGGCTGGAGTTGAGGACCTGGCTACCCACATCCGCTTGAATCCAGCCACTTGTCTCCATTTCCAGGCTCCTACTCCAGCCCAAGCCCTCCCCACAGGACAGCCATGGTCTCCCAATGGTCTCTTCCCCTGCCCTGCGTTCCACTGCCCACGCAGCAGCCCCAGTGAGCTTTGGAAACTCAAATCTAACTGTGTCACTTTTCTAGCTTCAGAAACTCATAGAAAACTCTAACTTTCTCAAAACTCATAGAAGACAGACCAAAGACATCCACACTCCCCCGGGGCCTCTGGGACACCAGGGCACACCGCGCCTCTCTGCTTTCTGTAAGGCAGCCTGCAGGTCCCTCAGGAGCCCTGCAGCTGCAACTCCCGCTCGCTTCCTTCCTCTTCCTCACCAATATGAAAAGCAGCGGGTAGAGGTTGTGAGTACTGGTTCCAGGGAATAGTAGGTAGGGTCGTACTGAGGACCAGTGAGCTACTACACGAGAAGTGCTCCCGACAAAACCTGGCACCCAGGCCGCGCTCAGAAGTGGTGTTACCCTGCAGCTCTCAGCTCCCGTGGTACGTGGGCAGCAGGCCTTCTCCGGGTGGCCCACGTGAAGTCGGAGCCACCTGGTACACGCGCTCGCAACTTCTGCACTTCTTTGTGGTCCACAATGTGTAGGTGTCGCTTTGTCTGATCGATTGATTAATTTACATCTTTTCTGCTAGACTGTAAGCCTGGTGAGGTCAGGACATGTCTATTTTGTTCACTTTTTCTTTTTATTTATAGTTGGCATTCAATATTATTTTATATTAGTTTCAAGTGTACAGCATAGTGGTGAGACATTTTATAGAATTTGTGAATGGGTACCCAATAGGTTGAGTGCCCATCCACCTGGCACTGTACGTAGGAGTTAGTGTATTATTGACTACATCCCCTCTCCTGTACGCTATGTCCCCGTGGCTATTTTGTGAATGACAATTGTACTGTCATACTTAATCCTTCACCTTTAGGGGGCTGGGTGTTCATTTATTTCAAGCACCTAGCTCAGTGCCTAGAGACTACATGGTGGTCAGTATATATTTATCAAGGGATGCTAAAATAAGGAATGAAAGGATAAAAGGATAGATGAATGGATGGATGGATATATCTATTTGTTAAAGTGGTTTTTTGTTTGTTTGTTTGTTTGTTTGTTTGTTTTGTTAAAGTGTTAAACTGATTAAGGCAGCACACCAAAAATATTAGAGGTCTCAATACAATATGGATGCTGTGGAAACAGAGACCAATGTTGGGTGGTAACATATTACCCATTATTTAAAAATAAGAGAGTTATCTGAGATTTTCTTTTGAATAAATACTCCCTTCCCACAGAAGGTAGCACTCAGGGCTGCCCCCCGCCGTAACTCTGACCAGCACAGACCGGGTTTGGACTCTAGCCCGCCACTCCCCAGCTGCCAGCAGGGAGCATGCATCCCTCACATCCATGTCCACAATTCTGTAAAATGGGGTAATAGTAATGCCTCCTCACAGGGAGCCTGATAATAGGAAATGGCCACGCTGGACCTAGTCTGAAGGCATCCAAGGGAGCAGCACAGTTTGTGAGGCTGTGTTGCAAGGGGCTGAGGGATTGACCGTGAGTCACAGCCCCAGAGAAATCTGCTTCCGCTCCTGCGGGGTAGGACACAAAGCAGCCATATCTTACAGGGACATATTGCTCCATCCACCTGCTGCCTAACTTCTCGTTCCCTCCTCTCACTCCCTATTATGAACCCCCAGTCCTCAGGGCTTCAGTTGGTGTTTTCACTATTGACAAAACTAACTTCCTAATTACTTGAATCACTCGAATTACTGCAACTTGAATTTTTTTCCTCAAATATGTGTGATTCTGTAGAGACCACTAATTTTTCTCTTAATAAAATAAAACTCAAAATAATCTAGTTGTTCTTTCTCCCACTAGGCCCTGCCAAAAAGAATGGGGAACATGTACTTTTGAAATCACCTCATGTTTCCTTGAATTTCTCATTCACCAGAGGAAAATTTAATAACAAACCCCACACAATCCACGGGGAGGGGAGAAAATTTCTCATACCAGTCCTTGGGGGAAGAGACATGAGACCGATTGCAGAGTGAAAATTTAATAGCTGCTCGATGTCTGATGTTCTAAAACAGAAAAAAAAAAAAAAAAAAGAAAAAGAGGGTTTGACTAGTTATGTGAATAGACATGGGTGGTTTTGTGATTCCTGCTGAAAAAGCACCTCAAACTGGGTTTACAGTTTTGTGTTCAAAATATGGGGGGCTGCAAAGGCCAAGAGATGACAGATGACACAGAAGGACCTGCCTGTCCAGGAAGGCAAGAAACAAGTTTTTCTTGGTGATAATATGGGTTGGGTCACTATGATTGGTGAAAAATGAGTTTTAAGCTTGACGGCTGTGGGTAGTGAGATTTCTACAACACAGGCAGACCTTAAAATTCACTAGAAAAAAAAAAAGATAAACCCTTTGGAAATATTCATACTTCTGAGCACAATTTCCTCCATAAAATTCAGATAATTCTAGGTCGTTAGTGATTTTACGCACGAAAGGCGAACATCACTGGAAGTACTTTTCTCTGGCTATGAAGAGGTAATTGTGTAGCGTAGCTCATTTATCTCGTTTCATTTGGCACTAATCCCTGAAGGAGCCACTCTCAGCGTTCCTCTTTTATTGGTGGCTGTCACCTCGTTAGGAAGTGGAGGGGGTAGGATTCAAATCTAGATCTTTTGGATGCCTAAACATCCCCCCTCAGTAGAAACTGAGGTCTTTAATGTCCAGAAGTTTCTACCACTTTCCAAAAATCCATTTAAAAAATTTAAAAGGCCTAGGATCATAATTTATACCTGGTATTTCCACAGTAAATTTTAGTTTAAAAGGGTTACACAGTCATTGTGCATATTATGAGGTGAATGTTATTTTCCTTATTTTACCGACGGAAAACTGAGGCTGGGAGGGGGCAGGGAACCCGCCTGGAGTCCCACAGCCAATAAGTGACAATCGGCCTCATACTCAAACCCAGGTCCTCTGTCTCCACAGCCCACTCTGCCTTTGCCTTGCCATCATTCTCAGGCCCCAGAGAAACAGGTTCTTCATTTTCTGGGCCTTTCCTGACTTGCTACACAGCCTTTGTATTCCCTTGTGCTTCCTGACAAAAGATCCAGGTACAAGTAGGCGAGTGCCCGATACTGCAGGCCGACGATGCCGGGCAATCGAATGCAATCTTCTTTCTGACCATACCCTCAAGGAATAAATCGCAGGAGAGGTTGCTGCTTGGGGTTTTTTGTTTTGTTTTAAACAGTAATAGCTGTGCAAGTTGCTATCAGTGTTTGAGGTTTCTAATCAGTCAAAGCTGCCTGCTCTGTAATATATGCTGACCTTCTAGGCTGATAAACCTGCATAATTATTGACATCTGCTGAAGTTAAGAGTTTGCACATTATTTTGAGGACATAGTTCTGACAACATTGGGAACAGCAAGTATGATACATCATTAGGGGCAGGCTGGCTGTGAGAATGGTACTTTCAATTGTACCAGGAAAATAGCAAACAGATGAGTTTATATCAAGGCTAGAAATAAATTTAGGTTTTCTGTACACACTGAGCTTCCAGATTAAATAAAATGGCAATTTTTGTTTCCATCAATTAGAGGAGCCAGTCTCGAAGGGGTCACAGCTGGTTTACTTGCCATGTCTGTGACAACAATTGTGCCAACAAAAGCTGATGGACGTCACCCATTTAAAAGAGAGTCTATAGTTCTGGTTTTATTTGGTGACACGTGTCGTCAAACTAAGAAATTAAATATCAACTGTTTCTTTTTGTATGTCACTACCAACCAAATAGCTCCCCCAATTGTTTCAGTGTCATTTAACCTATGAATTGACTGACCACTAGTATGGTGTCTGATACTCACTCATTTAAGAATATTTATTGAGTACTGAATGGAAAGTACTGGGCTAGCACTTACATATACAGTTAAGTATAGGTGATACCCCTGCCCTCACAGGACATGCATTCAAGAGAGAGACAGAGAAATAAATTAGCAAAATAGGATATGTCCTTGAATGCCCAAGGAAGGCCTCTGTGCAGGGGCAATGCTGGATCCTGCACTGCAGGGTGAAAAGAAGCTGGTTATCTGATGACCTGGGAAAGAGCACACACCAGGTAGCAGGTGGAGTGTCAGCTGCCCAAAGCAGGAAGCCCTGGCCTGTGGGAGAAACAGACAGGAGGCTGAAATAGCAGCCAGGTGCTTAGCGATTATACGAGGGCTGTCCAGAAAAAAAGCCAGCCATAAAAGCCTCTAGTTTTCATATTACTTGGCTGGACACTTTCTGGACAGCCCATATATATATATATGGAATGGGGTGGAGGTAAGACAGAATGGGAGAGACAGCTCAGAAAGGTGGACAGGCACCAAATCACATAGGGCCTTGCGGGCTTCAATAACAAATTGGAGTGACAGTGATAATGATGTCTCCACACGGCTGTCAGGCATATGTCCCTTTGTCCACTGCCTCTGCTTCCCTCCCACTCTAATTAGGTTCTGCTGGGTCCTTCCTGTTTCCGTGGGTCTTCTCATTGCTGTTCTGTGGAGTTAAGCACAGAAAGTTGTGTTTCTGGTGTGGAAGGACTTCAGGACACCAGGATTTGGGAGCAAGCTGCACTTGGAGTATTGGAAGAACACTTAACGCTGTCACATCTGTCTCTCACAGGGAAGATACCTCTTATTTTGTTTGTGTTCCTACCAGTTTGGCAGCCAGGTGGTTAGCAAGCATACAAGGGCTGTCTAGAAAAGAATCCAGCCGTAAAAGCCTCTAGTTTTCATATTACTTGGCTGGATACTTTCTGGACAGCTCTTGTATATGTATGGCTTGGGGTGGGAATGAGAGAGAATGGAAGTGGTAAGCTCGGAAAGGCAGACAGACACCAAATCACATAGTGCCTTGCATGCTTTAATAAGAAATTGGAGTGACAATGATAATGACATCCCCACCCTGCTGAATTCTGTCAGGCGTATGAGGAGAAAAATCATTTGATTAAAACCAACCACCCCACCCCCATTGCTTCTTGGCCTTTTGGCCAAGATCAAGTGTAGTAAAACCAACCCCAAATTGGCATTGGTATTAGAATTTGCAGACAGAACATTAAAACAGTGACTGTAACTATTGTCCTTATCATCTAAAACTAGAGACAAAGAATATATAAAGAAGATCATACCACAATTTTTTAAAGAGCAAAATCAAGTTTTTAGAAATGAAAAACAATATTTAAGATGAAGAATATATTAATGGGATTAGTGACAGATTATACATTAATAAGAAACCATGAACTTCAATTTAGACATAGCAATAGAAACAATACAAAATGAAACAAAGTAAAGAGATTTTTTTTTTTTTTGAAGAGCATCTGTTAGCAGTAGGGCAGCTTCAGGCAGCCAATTATATGTGGAGTCCATTAAGGAGATGAGAAGAGAGGACAGAAAAAAATATTTAAAGAAATAATAGTCAATTTTTCCCAAATTTGATAAAAACTATAAACTTACAGATCTAAGAAGCTCAATGAAAATTACACTAGAAAACAGCATAACCAAATTGCTAAAAACTAGTAATTAAAAAAATAATCTTAAAAGCAGCCAAAGGAAAAAAGTCACAGTATATAGAGAGGAGCAAAAATAGGGATGTCAACAAATTTTTCATTTGATACCATGCAAGCAAGGAGACAATGGAGCACCATATTTAATTAAAGTGTTGGAAGTACTGTTAACCTGTACTAAGGGAAAGTAACTTTCCAAAACACAGGCAAAATAAAGACTTTGTTCAAACGTATAAAACCTGAAAGAATTCATCGCCAGTAGACCTGTCCTATAAGAAATATTAACTTGAAGTCCTCAGGAAGAAGAAAAATACTAGGTGAAAATGTGAATCTACACAAAGAAATGAGGATAGGAACTTAAATAATGACCTAAACCAATTGTAAAAGGTATGTTGCTCATGGGTTAGAAGACTTAATCTTTTTAAGGCTGTGGTAATAAAGACAAGGTGGTAGTGGCATAAAGATAGACAAATAGATCATTGGAATAGAATTGAGTCCCGAAATATACCCACACATATATAAACAATGGATATTTGACACAGATGTAGTGGAGAAAGTGTGATCTTTTCAATAATGGTAACTGGGTCAATTGGATAGCAAATGTAGAAGGAAAACAAAAAGAACTTCAAATCACACCTTACACCATAAATAATAATTAACTCAAAATGAATCATAGACCTAAATATAAAACCTAATGCTATAAAATTTCTGAGAGAAACCATAGAAGAAAAATCTTTGTGACCATAGCTTAGGCAAAGATTTCTTAGATCAGACACAAAAATTATAATACTTAAAAGAAAAACACTTGATAAATTGGACTTTGCCAAAATTAAAAACTTTTACTCTTCAAAGCAGTTAAGAAAATGAAGACAAGCCACAGAATGGGAGAAAATATTTGTAAATTGTGTATCTAATAAGGTGTTTATATCCAGGATAAATAAAGAACTCTGAGAACTCAATAATAAGAGGACTAACAATGAAAATTTTAAATTAGCAAAGTATTTGAATAGATGCATTACCAAAGAAGATGAACAGATAGCAAATAAAGCATATTAAAATATACTCAACATCACTGGTCATTAGAGAAATGCAATTTAAAACCAAAACATGATAAGACTTCATACCTACTAGAATGGCAAAAAAGACCAACTAGAAGAAATGTCGACAAAGAGTATGAGTATCAGTTTGCTCATACATACTGTATGAAATGGGACAGTGCAGCTGTTTTCTGTCCTATTTAAAATGGTTTGTTTGGTCAACCTACCCAAAAGTAGGCATGTAGTTGAATCGATGAAATTCATCACAACAGATTATATGGGTACACATACACACACAATAACACACAATAAAATAAACTATACTGTGTACCTACTTTAGGGCCACCCTGTATATTAAGTGAAAGTAGCCAGGGGTAAAAAAAGAGTATGCATTATGTTATTTCATTTATTTAAACCTCTCAAAAGATGTGAACTAATTTATAGTAACAGAACGAAGTCAGTGGTTACTTGCGGGTGGAGACAGGGAAGTGTAGAGAAAGGGATCACAGTGGGTTACAAGGAAACTTTTCGGGATGATGGAAATATTCATTATCTTGATTGTGATAATGCTCTCATGGGTGTACACCTGTGTTAAATTAGTTAAAATTATACCCTTTAAAGATACAGTTTGTTTTATGTCAATTATACCTCAATAAGTTGTTTAACATATTCTGTTGCCTGAGTCCTACTCTTCTTTCAGTGAAAGGCAGATTCATGCAGATTAGAAACCTATGAAAGGCACACCAGCTTGGAGGCTATCACCTGGGGGCACAAAAAGAGCCTGAAGAAGCTTTCAAAAGAGGGGGGTGTTGGAGGGATGGGTAAAAAAGGTGAAGGGATTAGGAAGTACAAATTGATAGTCACAAAATAATCATGGGGATATAAAACAGAGTATGGGGAATATAGTCAATAATGTTGAAAAAACTATATGGTTTCAGATGGGCATCTGACTTATCAGGGGAAGCACTTCATTAATTATATATTAATAAGTGCCTATCCACTGCGCTATATACCTGAAACTAATATAAATTAATACTGAATGTCAACTATAATTTTAAAATACCTATATATGAGGATATAGTCATGGGATGTGGAGTACATCAGAGGGAATATAGTCAATGGTATTATAATAGCTGTGTACAGTGTCGGATGGGTAGTTGGTTTGGGATTATCACTTTGTGAGGTGTGTAATGTCTAATCATTATATTTTGCACACCTGAAACTAATAATACAAATACATATATATTTATAAATACATAAATAAATGCAATGGAATGACTTTTGTCTTCTGCAATTCAATGTTATTAAATGCTCTATTCATGAGCCACTTTAAGCAATCTCATGTATCTCCAGGTGGGACACATATCCATCCCACCCTTTGGGAGACACTGAGCTAGGACAAACCTTGTAAGAGTCTAGAAAATATTACCAGGTGACTTCATTCACTGTATCTTGATTAATATTGGAAGTCTTACTTAATTTTGGATCAATAATGACTCTGGAGACCAAGCCTGCTTAAGTGAGGAAGCAAAGATACCTTCCTGGACTCCTCCTAAGCCATCCTAAGTGATTACAGCTTCCTAGAGTTTCTTCATAACCTCCAAATTTTGCAGATTTTAACAGCCCATTGGTATTCTGACCTCTCTTCCTAAATTATGCCTGGTTTCAAGATAATATCTACAATAAACAATAAAATGCAAAAATAGGAGTTTCTAAAGGAAGTAGAGAATGAGTGAGCTAGCCAAGAGGAAGGAATTGCTGTGAGCAGTGCTCTGATAAAATCATGAAGGCCACACCTTCTGCCATTCTGTTGCTGCCTGTAGAATATATAAGGTGTGCACGGATGCCAAGTCAAATTATGATGTTGGTCGGTGGGCTTTCTTCCAGCGGTGGGAGGAAAGGTTCTCACTAAGCCAGAAAGCCAGCACTCTTCAAAGGATGACCTTAAAGTAAGACTCATAGCTCATTTGGTATAACACAGCTCAACATGAATTGGCCAAGGCTGAGAAAAAGATGCAAAATGAAGTACTACAGAAGGTTTATTTGAGCCCTGGCACTCTGAATTTGCCTGCCCTAGATTAGAACGAGAAAAAACTGCAAACGTCATTGTGTTGGTTTTCTATTACTGTTGTAACAATTTGCCACAAACTTAGTGGCTTAAGAAAACACAAGTTTATTATCTTATAATTTTTAAGATCAGAAGTCTGATGTGGGCCTCACTGTGCTAAAATCTTGGTGTCAGCTGGGTTGCATTTTTTCCTGGAGACTCTAGGGGAAAAGCCTCTTTTCCTTGTCTTTTTCTGGCTTCTAGAGACTGCCTGCATTCCTTGGCTCACGGCCCCTCCCTCTGTCTTTGAGTGTAGCAATGGCTGGGTTGAATGCTCACATTGCACCACTCTGACCTCTTCTCTCATGAAATCTCCCTTTGCTGCTCTCTTACACTTTTAAGGATCTTTGCGATTATACTGGGCCCACCCAGATCATTCAGTGAATATAGGCTCCTCAATTTAGGGTGTGAAACTCTTTGAGGGACTTTTTTTCCATCAGAGTCATTGAGTCATTAGTGTGTGTGAAATCATGGTCTGTGCGTGTGGTGGGGGGCGGAAAACAGTTCTAAGACTTTATGAAAGTATTCCTGGGGCAGGAAGAGAAAGCAGGCCCTCTTGTGGTGTCTACCAAAAGGGGCAAGGATATCAGTGCGAGAGAACTCCTGATGGGCAGAGCTCAGATTTTAATTTTAAAATCATGAAGGAAATGAGGGGTGAACTTAGCAATGAGAAAGAAAAGACTGCTTTGGTGGGCGTGCTTTTTCAAGATCATTTGTGTCCATGCTTCGTAGATGAAGACAGCAAGGTTGAGAGGCTACCTTATAGTTGATTTAAGGATGGATTGGGGCCAGGTTTGTTCACAAATTTGTGCTGAAAACTCACCCCCTCCACAGTATCACCACTTCTCCTAACTCATCAGTGAAAGATCACAGGCACATTATTACTTGCTCAACATGTAGGCTTTGGATCTATTAAAATGCATGTCCCCTCTGGATGTGATAGAGCTTTGAGCTGTCATCATTGTAGAGAAAGGTCTTTCTCTTCTCACTCCCTGTTTGATTTCCATGGGCCCCAAGCTCCAGGGGGGGAGGAGTTACAAACCTCTCAGATTCCAGAACACCACTTGGGCCACATTTGCCAGCAAGTGGACTCAGTACAATTTCAAGAACCACACACCCGATGGACTGCTTTCCTTCTTCTATGCAGAACTTATAATCTGAGCCAGACTCCCTTTAGAGCCCTTCTTCCTCAATAGAGCCTAAACACATCTTCACATCAAGTTCTTACGCCACAAGTCCAGTAGGAACATACTAATATCCAAAGATCACAGCCACGTGTTCTGTCTCAGCTTTGCCAGGACCATGACCCCACTTGTAGTTCCTCCCATGTCCTTTCCCACTGCTACCTTTGAAACTCTTCTAGGGAGTCAACTCAACACACACACACACACACACACACACACACACACACACACACGCATGCACGTACTGCTGAAGTCCCCTCCATACTAAATAACCATGAGACTGGACAAGGGACAAGTTACTAAGTTACCTGACCTTTCTGAGGTTTAATTTCCTCACCTATAACATTTGAGAGAGTATGATATGTACCTCATGGGATTGCCATGAGGATTAAATTAGTTTATATTCGAAAGGTAATTAGAACAATCTCTGACATAATAGTAAGCATTCAATAAATCTGTGTTGGTTTTTTAAAATATGTTATGGACCCTTCCATTTTTGCTTCCTTAACTCTCTTCTCTTTCACTCTGCAGGCACATTATGTGTCATTATTTTGGTCATCTGCTTTGGCATCTCTGTCCTCCACAAGGCTGTAGTTTCCTTGAGGACAGAAACTGTGTCATGTCTGTCCTTTTATCTCTAGCACTGAGCCTGACACACAGGCACAGGCACACAATAAATATTGAATGAATAAAAAAGTCACTAAATGAGAAATTTAATATCCAAACAGACTATTTGGCCTTTTTTGCTATAGAAAAAAAAAAAGAAGAAGAAGAAGAGTGAGAGAAAATATACCAGATTGTTAAGGGTGCTTATCCCTGGTGGGTGAACCGAGATGTAACATGCATATTCTTCTTTCTGTTTTCCTGTTTTCCCTGTACTGAGGGTGTGGACATGGGCAGAGTGAGTGCCCGGCAGTACATGCAGAGGACTGAGCCTGCCTCACCAGAGAGGCTCAGGGGTTACATGAGTGAAGATGGTATTAGCGGCACTGACAATGAACTTGGACATTGTGATATGTGAACGCAATTGAAATGTATTTCTTGCTCACATATGGAGGCGTGTGTGTGTGTGTGTGTGTGTGTGTGTGTGTGTGTGTGTATACTCCATGCAGTCACTCAGGGACCCAGCCCCATGGAGGCTTTACCATCCACATCTGGTTGCCAGGTCACCCTGGTGTCTGCATCTGGCTGGTGGACTAAGGAAGAGAACGCACCTGGAGGTTCGTAAGGGAGGCTGCATGTGGTGTACCTCACTTTTACCCACATTCTTCTGGTCCAAATTCAGCAACATTGCCACACCCAGCAAGAACGGCTGGGAAATGCATCTAGCTGCATGTCCCAACAGAAAGAAAATGGGCCTGGTGGGTAGGCAGAGTGAGTTAGCATTCCTCTCCTGTGTGCCCTCCACTGCAGCCTGCTGACAGTCTCCTGACTCCCCTCTTGGCTGGCCTCCCCTTTTCAAGTCTCTCTCCCTTTTATCTTCCACACTGTTGCCAAAACAACTTTTCTAAAATAAATATTGGACAGGTCACTTGTCCTATCATCTACTAAATAAACTTCTAATTTCTCTAAGATAAATCTCTCAGTCCATAAACTCAAGTGTGTAAGTAACATTTCTGTGTATGAGTGAATTTAATTTCAGTGTTGAGCTCCAATCCTGCCAGGCAGTAGAAGTTTAGACTTCATTCAGAGTTTCCTCTGCTCTATCTGGAGTAGGGCCTAACTTCCAGGGGATGTCACTCAATGCCAAAGCCTTGAGCCAGCATAAGATTCTCAGTGGTCATCGGGAGGGGCTTTCTGAAAGAAACCCAGAGCATCTCCTGCCCTTAGAACACTCCCAGAAACCACATCTTGAGAATCTTATTTAAATAGTCAGTGAAAGGAAGCAAACCAAGGCCAGCAGTACTGAAAACAAACAAAACAAAAATAGGAAAAGGAGATGTCACTGTGGGGTGGAGGTGGGAGTTGAGGAACCATTAAAGAGCATTTATGGCAGAAGTGGAAATTTCTTGTGCATGTATGTTTATAAAAGAATAGAAAAGCAACTTGAGATAAGCTGTTCAGTGTAATAGCCAGCTAGCTTGTGTAGAGTGCAAATAAATGGCAGCAAGTTTTAATGCTTTTTATTGGTAAAATAATTTATTTCTAAGTACCATATTTACATATTTGTGTAATTCCATTCAAACCAAAGTACAATTTGAAATGTTTTTTTTTTTTTTTTTTTTTGCTTTTTGGTATGTGGGTAGCTCCCTGACTGGGAATCGAACCCAGGCCGCAGCGCTGACAGTGCCAGCGCCGAAGCCTTAAGTCACTACACCATCAGGGAACTCCCCAAAGTACAATTTGAACTAATTTTTGCTGGCATGCAAAACAATTCTAACAAATGATATACACATATGCTTTACTGAATTATAGTAAAATGTATGAAAAAGAGGAATATGTCCAGATACAGAAATTACAAAATACTACATCTGAAAGGAGGATTCATTTTATATGTAGAGAATATGGGGTCTGTAGAAGCCATGGATCACCTAAGATCATGCAGCTAAGTGACAAGCTAGGGCCCGATGCAGACCCCACGCTGACTCTCAGCTAGAACAGTGTGGATGGTCAAAGACATTGGCACGCTTCACTCAGGACGTGAGAAGGTAGTAGCCCTGAGAGCTACTGGGAAAACAGAGGCGTAAAGCAGCTAGAAAGTTACTCAGCAGCTGGACATTTCCTGGCATTTTGAATAACTTTCAACCTTTTAACCAGAGCCAGGACTCACGTCTAGGGCTCTAAGTTGCCTCCTTACTGGTGTTGTTTCTTGCCCACATGTGTAGACCCAGGCCCACTGTGCACATTTCCCCTCCTTTGGTAACAGCATCTCAGTGTGCCCCTGGGGAATGGCCCCTCCTCTGTGTATGCAGTCGTGGGGCATACAGTGTCTAGTGTTCCTTGGTTGGAAGAATCCATAGGAGCCCTAAGCCAATCAGACTCCCTGTCCTGGAGATTGAGTGACATAGGGTTGGGGGAAAAAAAACAACATTTGGAGCCAATGTATCCAGTGATGATACCCTGAAGAGATTATTCATTAGAGCTTGCTCCCAAGATAACTTACGCTTCCCTAATTGCTATCTTTCTGAGAATCAGCTATTTAGTTTTATTTTCATTTTGGTGTGTCGTCTCAGATCCTTCTAATGAACTCCTCCTTTCTTCGCCTAAATTTGTTAGAACTGGTTTCGTTTCCTACAGTGAAATAACCCAAACTGATCTAACATATATGGGCAGTCCTACTGAGCAACCTCCACTTAACTGACTTCTTATTTACCCAGTGGATTAGCTAGTGCCTCAGCATGCTGATCAGTAATATCTAGTCTGCCTGACTCTACATCCATGCATTCCATTTCAGTTTTAAACTTAACAAGCATCATCGTGTTTATCCTCAAAACTGTTCATGCTAATTATACATACGATTGCAATTTCATAACATAATTACATTTTAAGTAAACTAATGAAATGTAAAGGCAAAAACAGTGTTTAGTCTTGTGAAAAATTAATCTTTGGAGTTTTGATAAAATGACTAAAGAATGGTGCCATAAACTGGTGTGTATGAGAGGATGATCACAAAATGGTACAAAATTGTAAACTTCAGGAGGATTTTTGAAATCCCATTGCTTTACAAAGGATTTTAAATTCTTGCTTCACTGTAAGTAAATAAAAACTAGAAATCAAAGAGTGTTCCTAATGGGTGACTCTAATCAGTAGACCCAAAATCAAAGAAAAGTTTTCAGCCCTATGAAAAATTGGGAAATAAATGAACATTTATATATGTTGAGTTAAAATACTTAGGGTATATATTATTCATTGTGGTTTCTTGGCTTAACTATATTTTTTCAATTTAATTAAGTGATCAAGTTGAATAGGGTCACTATTCTTTTTGTATACAGAAACCCAGAGGCAAACTCCTACTATACATATATGTATTCAAGTGTCAGTATTCAGTGGTACTGGCCTGTCTTGAATTTAGGGACCTTCTCACAATTCTTTGCCTCTCAAAAGATAATAATTGCAAAATACCTGAGGGATCATCTAGTTCACATCTTCTCTTTACTAATGTGAAAGTTGAGGCCCAGGGAGGGGAAGTGACTCAGCATAGTGATCGCTGGCAAAGTTGACACTATGACCCGGGTCTCCTTAAAGTATGAGCGCATCTTGAAGCACAGAAATTTCATCCACAGGATTTTATCCACTTATTTATCCCTTAGTAGAGACAGCTTTAATATACAAGGGAATTATTGTAACAAGATAATGTGCAATAAATTATCTGGTCATTTTAGAAATAATATCCACTCAAAAGGATATGAAGCTTATTATTCAGAAGTGAAGGAAATGGGAATGAATTACTCTGGGAACCTGAATAAATCAGTTAACTCATTTGCAAGCATTTTAACTCTCTGAAGACTGATGATGGACCATGCTATCCCTGTTCTGCTTTCTCCTGTGTCACACAGGTTCCCACACCCCCAGCTCACTTCACCTGATGCAACTTTATAAATGAAGCCAGAGAGCTGCAATTTTATAGTTAATGACCTGGCCAGCAAGGTCTTTTCCTTAATTATCTCAGAAATAAAGATGCCCTTTTCTCTGAAGTAGATGTGAGCATGATGGTTAATGGCCAATCAGGTAAAAGGAAAAAAAAAAAGAATTGGCTGATCTATTTTTCACTGACTGATTTCTTTTTTATAATAATTGGCTGTTTTTTAGTTTTTTGTTTTTTGGGTTTTTTTTTTTTTTTAGCCAGAATTGATAAGATTGAATGATGGTTTGGTGTTAGGAATTCAAAGACAAAGAGAGTTTATTGCCCACCTATTCTAGAAACCATGATGGCCTTGAGCAGGATCAACACTTGCCCCTAATCTTCTCTCCTCCTCCCCCTTCTAAGAAGATGGTTGTCTTGTTTTATTTCACCCGCTTCTGAAAGGAGGGGCACTGCTGCTCAAAACCAAAGGCTTGACTAGAATAGACTGCCAGAGTTGGGGTGGGAGGTTGTCTGCTTCTCTACTGGGTTTTATTCCCTAGGAGTCTCCAGCAGTCGAAACCAACCAGGAGTTACACAGTTAAATACTGCAGAGCTGGACAGTTAATGTATTGGTGAGGTGGGTGAGCCTGGTTGGGGGCTCTGTAGGAATTGGGGAGTCCATGCCTAATTAAAGAGGCAGCCCCTATGCAGCTCCAGCCTCCTGAAGGAATGTGGGCCCCATCAGGCAGATCTGTTAACTTTTTTCAAGAGAGCTAGAAATCTAACTGTTTTATGTAAAAATGCCTTGTGTTCAAATTTGTTAAAAATTTAAACATTGTTAAATCCAAAAGATGTATCTTTGGGCCAGCTACTGTTTATGACCTGTCCATGGTGACCCTGGCTTTCTCGGGCCTCCCTCAGGTGTGCGCCAGCTCAGTCAACTCCACGTGGAAGTGGTAACATTTGGGACTAGGGCCTTGAGCTTTGGAGAAAAAGCCAAAGCTTCAGCATGTTAGTTCTAGACCGCTTGAACCTATCTAGGCTTAGTGAAAAGAACCCTTCCTGTGACCTGGCCTATTCTTGATCAAATTCAACATTAACACCTGTGGCAAAATCTCACCCCAGTAAAAGGTGTCAGTTTTCCAGAGAAATTTTTTTGTTCTCTCTTGGTGAATTTCCTCCAGGTCCTCTGGGTTAGTCATAGGGCACAAATGAGTGCTTGAAGATCCGTGTCCTACCAGCCTTTCTTTCATTTATCTGTAGGTAACCTTATGAAAACCCCCCAAACTTCCTTTGTATCTGTGTACGTGTGGGGAGTAGGCAGAAGTTGAGGCTCAACATATCCTGATCATCTACATAAATCAAATTAATATATGATCCCTTTCACTGATTTTGTGTAGACACACCAAAAATTTTGGAAGACCCCACTGTAGTTTACTGTTAAAGCTACAGTAATCTTATTTAGTAAAAACATGTTATTTTTTTCACCTCTACTATTTCAGGGATGACTAATTGCTCATTATAGAAGATAAAAATATTACTTTAAATAGCCGTTGGTTCCCAAGATTTGTATGTGTAATTAAAGAATGCCACATTTTGACATTGGGTCTTCCTTACTATCTTGGTACTTGCTTAGAAAGTTTTTCCCTGAAAATCATCTCAATGAGTGAAACTACAACATGTGAACCAAACCAGCCCAAATAGTCTCATATTCATCAGTAACAGTGTGAGAAGCCAGAGGCTTTCTTTTGTTATTTGAGCACTTGTGTGCAGCTGTGTATCTTAATAAGAGTAAGAGACGAACTGACCCATTTCTTTTGGAAAGTATCCAAAAAATGCAGTCAGGGCGCATCTTGGGGCTAGATCTGCTGCATTTGTAAAGTACAGTCATGCTTCCTTCGTTCCCTGGACCTGCTCCCCTTGTGGCAGATGAGAGCCTTGAGCAGGCTCCTCTCCAAGGGACTTCTCAACCCCAGACACTGTGAAGAAGTTTGGACTCTGGACCCTCGTGTCTGGGTTCAAGTCCTTGTTTGGCCACTCACTCACCGAGTGACCTTGATAAGTCTCCCTTTGGGTATCAGGTGCTATCTGTTGAATGGGAATAATAATATTACCAACCTCACTGTGAAGGTAAGGACAAAGTGTCTATCACCTGTGTGTGGAACAGTGTGGGTTATGTAATAAGCACCCAAAAATGTTAACTAATAATATGTCAACACTGCAGTAAACACAGTTCTTTAAAAGGAGGCCATTGGCCCACTGAGAAGGAGCTTCTGGTCCCGGGTCCACAGTCAGCTAACTCTGGCCCTGAGTAAGTTGGGATGGTAGCTTGTGAGGCCCTTGGTTCTCCATCTGAAATGAGGAGGTGGGACTAGTGTTGCTGCTTCTCAGCAATCACTAATTTGTAACTTCCTAAAGGTGAGATGTGAGTGTTCCTGGCAGTCCTGAAGTGTGTATTTCTATTTGAGTTAACTAGCTGCACCTCTAAGATGGGGATTAAAATGAACTGACCTATCACAGTGTCTAGGATGGAGCATTTTAAAGCCAAATACAGACAATGTAACATCTTTTTTATTTCTGTAGAGAAAAACATTTCCCTAGGCAGGAAGAGTGTGGCAGAAACACTTGTGCCATTCTCTCACTGCTCCCTTCCTCCTTCTCTTCCTCTTCTGAGCAAGCTGGGAAGAAAGGCCTGGGCCTGGGGCTCAACATTCTCTCAGATGCGTATGGCCTCCCCTCCGCACACATGCATGATGAGTCACAGGCCTGACAAGAGGCCTGTGGTGGGCCCCCTCCACCCTGGCTGGGTGGCACAGTGTCGTTCAGAGAGAAAAATGTTAGTAGTTGCAGAGTCACACACTGTTCCAACTCAACTTTCTTGGTATAAGCTGGCCTTTGGGTCTTGGGTTCATTTCCGGTGCTGCTTTTCTCAATAAGGTCTGAACCCAGAGGGGGAAGTGAGCTGTTTTTTATGTGTCCCCTGGAGTCCCAGTAAGTATCGTGGGATCTATTTAAATTGCTTATAAGAAAAATGCTCAAGCCCGGTATGGCTTGTTTACACTACCATGCAATTCCCTAGCCAGACCAGACCACAAGGATCCAAAAATCTTCAAGGACCTATAAACAGATTTTCCTGGTTAAAAGCTGTGAGTCTTCGAACTCCAGCTGTCCGGCCACTGCTTTCTGAGCCAAACCTCCCTATTGAGCACTTTCTCCTTGGAAATGTGACTGCTCCATCATTCCACCCTGCCTCAGCTAAAAGGCTCTCTGTCCTGGCTTCAAAATCCCAAGGAACTGTCCATCTTGTTCTTATCTAAACATTCTAGCCCAGAAATAACTTGCAGGATGAAAGGGGGTCTTATGTCCGCTCAGCTTGGGCTGTTTCCCGCGGGGATACACATTTTCCATTTGCTCCTTTTAGCACTGCCTCTACAGCACTAGTCAGGAGAACCTTCTCTCCTCCTAGACTTCACATTAGCCGTTTGAACATTCCTGAGTCTTCCAGCCGCTGGAGTGATGGCACACGTCATTGCCAGGATAATTACATCTCATATCCTTCCATTGTCTTCTGCTGGCCTTTGCAACTGAGTCATGGTAGAGTTAACATTTTCTCATAAGGAACGAGTTAAGCTATCCAGATAATAACAGTAAAACCAGCATTCGTTTCCCTATAAGACAAATTAACACCCAGCTTCCCCTTGCATGTACTAATCATGTCTAATTGCCACTGATGCGTTTACCTAGTGTGATGCCCTGGGTTGCGATTCAGGTTCCTCCTGATACCCACACCTGAAGACACACACGGCAGTCGACAGGCTTTGCCAGGCTGCCATTGATTCCACAAATGGTTCCTTTTCCAGATTGTGAGATGAACTGGTGAGCCATTTCCTCTAATCATCACAGTGCTTCGGGTGGGGTTGGATGGCTCCCATATTGATCCACTCCCTTCACATCCACCCTCACTCCAGCCCAAGGCAAGGCGGAATTTTCTTTAAAGCACCTCAAAACACTCCAGATAATTCTGGTGAGGTGCAAAGAAGTGCAGATCTTCCCCCTGGATTCTATTTTTCATAACACTCAGGCTCCTGCTTCAGCTATAGAAAAGGATGATTAGGTGATATGGAAAGTCAGAGAAATAGGTATCCACCTCCAATGCCTCTTTTAGAACAGGGAGTTTACAATCTATTTTCAGGGAATGATCTTCCCCTAAAAACACCTGCTAAATTTGCAGATGAGACAAATAGGACTAATGTCTGAATACAAAAATGTCCCATTTGAGTTGTTTTATATTTAGATAGTAATCTAACATTTATCCTGAAGTATTAAAAAAATAAAATCACTACAGATGAAGTGCAATTCTAAAATAGTTTCTCCCCCTGAAGCTGGGTTGATGTGGTTCTTTTTGAGGGTATTTAACGTATGTGCCTCTGAGCAGAATGCTGCCACAAGAGCCTGGTCTAGACTGATGCAAGGTCTAACCCAACAGCGTCCCAGGTACAGAGGCGGGCAGGAAGCTGCTCCTCTGACAGGCTCCCACGGGATCTAGTGACAGGAGACCAGTGTCCTGCTGGCCAAATGTCTAGAATATTTGTAATGAAAAAAACAAAAACAAACAAACAAATAAAAGCTATGAGTTTGTTTGTTCCTTTGTTGCTCTTTGTATTATAAGAAACAAAGTCATAGACAACAGAGTGGTGGTTCCCAGAGGGGAAGTGAGGTGGGGGGTGGTAAGGAGAGTAAAGGGGGTCCCATATATGGTGATGGAGGGAGACTAGACTTGGGCTGGTGAGCACACAGCGCAACATACACAAGTTGTATTACAGAATTGTACATCTGAAATTTATATCATTTCACCAATGTTACCCCAATATGTTAAAAATACAACCAGCTAATAGTTACAAAGCATAATACAAAAAATGGTGATATACCCACCACTCAAAATGAACATTTTGCAATAGTTACTTTAAGATCTTTATGTAAAGAAATCAGCACACATTTTACAGAGAAAGTTGACACCTCCTCTGTTGCCAACCTCAAACATATTTACCTGTTTCCAATACCTGAAACAACTCTCATCCTAAATATAGAGTATGTCTAATCCACATTTTTAAACTTTTACTCTAAGTGTGCGTGTCTACATGTATCCATAAATGCTGTATAGCATACTTGAAGTGTTATGGTAATTGAAATAAGTGGTATCAAAATGTAATTTGCTTTTTCTCATTCAACAGTATTTTAAGATCTATCCATGCTGATATAGGAAGGTATTTCTCATTTATTTTAGCTGTTGCACAACATTCCATCATTACTAATATATCACAATTTATTAATCCCTATTCTCTTACAGATGAGCATTTGAGTCATTTCCAATTTTTTTGTTATTAAAAACAATGCTGCAAAGAACATTCTTTGGCCTGTCTCCCTGTTGCACATGTGTAATAGCATCCTTAGGATATAAAGCCAGAAGTGAAATGGAGGGTCAGAGTGTAAAAGCATTTTCAACTGCACTTAGTACCACCAAATCACTTCCCAAGGTAATTATACCAACTGGCACTCCTGTCATCAGTGATCATGAGTTCCCTTTCTCCATCAGGACTTAATATTAGCATACTTCTTGAATTCTGCCAATTTTCTGGTTATGAAATGTCATCTGGTTGTTTTAATTCCCAAATGATAGTGAAATTGACCATCTCTTCATATGCTTATTGGCCGTTCGGGCTCCTTCTGGGATGTTTCTGCTTATATCTTCTGTCTAGTATTCTGTACGGTTGTTTTGTCTTGTCTCTATTTATTTGTAGAGTTCCTTAGAGAGTGCTTAATAAGTCTTTTCTTTTTTTATCATGTGTTGCGGCTGGAAAGTTCCACTATGCCTTGATTCCCATACTCAGGCCTTTTTTGTATCATCAACGGTTAATTTAAAGAATTTATGGAACAGTGATATTAAGAAGTCTCTGATCTGAGCATAGGTGTTCAGAAAGACCAATAGATAGATGATGGGCAAAGAGTAGAATGTAGAGGTTTGACAAAAAGGCATAGGGAGACAATTCTGTCATGATCTCAAGAACACATAGTTATAACCTAGTTAGAAGATGTGCCCAGAAATTATTTTTCATTTTTTCAGTAACAGTTGACATTCCATATTATATTAGTTTAAGATATACAGCATAGTGGTTAGACATTTACCTAATGTATGCAGTGATCTAGTCTGTCACCCACCTGACACTATACATAGTTGTTGGAACATTATTGATGACGTTCCCTATGCTGTACTTGCCATCCCCACTACTATTTGGTAACTACCATCCCCTCTGGAAACCACCAGTTTGTTCTCTGCATCTATGAGTCTGCTTCTGTTTTGTGTGTTTATTTATTTTGTTCTTTAAATTCCACATATAAGTGAGATCACATGGTATTTGTCTTTCTCTGTCTTACTTACTTCGCACAGCATAATACCCTCTAGGACTAGGTCCATCCATGTTGTCACAAGAAAATAATTAGTATTTCAACACGTCACCACTCCAAGCACTTCTAAGCCATGCTCTGAGAAGAGTTCAAGTTTTGTAACCAGATGCTGATAACCTATTTTCAATACAACAGGTTCTGGATTACCATCCTTTCATTCAACATTGTTTCATTATAATGTTGGTGAGGTGCTGTAGGAACTTAACTTTTGTTTATATCAATTAATCTATGATAAAATGGGTTTGTTATGTGAGTATGTTAAATGAGGACTTACTGTATTTATGTTAGTAGCTTTTTCTTTAAGAGAAGGGAGGCTACCCTTTGGCATGTAACAATTACTATCCTAAATGATATTCCACCTGAAATTTGCTGCTGCAGAATAAAAATGCTGATTTCCCTAAGCAATGTTATCATTGAAGTTGTTGGATTATCAGAAGTGTCATTTTATGTAAGTTGTATTTCTAGGAATTTTCTATGGTCTTTTTTATTGATGGGAGGGCTCTTTGTATTAATACTTAAAACTGTAGGAAGGCAATTCAACAAAAATTAAATTTAAAAAATATTAAGTAAATAGACAGAACCCACTCACACTCCTAGATGGAGGGAGAAGGGACTGGGGGCAAAGGTGGGAAGGACAAGAGCTAGGGAACTAGCTAGTAGATATGTCTTCACCACTGTGGATGAAAAGCTTTCCAAGCAGCTCTTTGGGCAACGTTAAGGGTAAGTGCAACTCCATTAAAGGAAGAACCTGGAGTGACTGCCATATCCTTAATGTAGTCGAGCTCTTCCAAGACATTAAACAGCAGTAAAGAGAGTAGACACAGACACACTTGATGTGCAGGGTGTGACAGGTTGCAAAGTCATAAAAGAGAGATAGAAAGATGACTCCTGATTCTACTTCCTCACCCAAAACAAGGAAGAACTGGTTCAGAGATAAAGTGGTTCTTCTGGACCTGACCCCATTCCCAATGAGCCGGGAGAATCACTGAACTAATTGTGGGTACTTATACCAGCTGACTCTCAAACGTAAACATTGCAGAGAATAGATTAACATGGTTTAGGTATATGACAAGGATCCACATGGTGTTGCCCACCTGTTTTAGGCTTAACAAAAGGACTAAATCAATCTCTTCAACACAGAATCTATTTTTTAAATATCTGAAAAATAAACATAGATAACATTTTAATAAAGAAAAAGAGCATACATCTGAAAAAAATACTACATTAAAACAAAAATAGTTTCAGTAACACCTGCTCTGTGCTCCACAGTAAGTCTATAAAACATAGCCTCCGAGACAAATAAGGAAGTTAAGACAATAACCTTAGACTAAAAAACAAAAGGAACTAGGTAGATAGTGAGAAAATATGGAGAATGTTATTACTCTAACATAAAATTTAATTACACGTAGTCAATACAGAGCAGAATCACTACTGTAGAAAATTGAATTAGTCATGTAAAGAAAAAGATTGAATCACTCTTCCAAAGTGATTGAAAAGACCAATGAAAATGAAAGAGAAGCACATGAAATTGAAATAAAAGTTAGACACAATAGAAAAATACTTTCCCCGAACTGAAGGTCTGAATTTGTAGGTCAAAGGTGTTTATCATGTAGCAATCAAATTTGTTAAAATGAGATCAGCACTTATACATACCCGGGTTAAATAACTGAATTTCAGAAGTAAAGACAGTTTCCTACAAAGAGTCAGACAGAGGGTTGGGTTCTATGGGTAAAGAAAGATTACTTATCCAGGAAAATAATCAGCATTTTCTCAGAGGTCTTTTATACAACATTAAAAGTCAAATAGTAAGAAAAAATAAAAAGGTTAAGATAATATTAAATAAATTAAAAAACTCAAAAGCTTCTAAAGACAAAAATTTTCAGGACAGGAAAAAAAAATGAAAGAAAGAAAGAAGAAGAATCAAAACAAAGAGCCCAAGAATAAGTAAGTTATTCAACAAAAGGTTTTTAAGATTAATGCCATTTCAATATAAAATTGTTGATGTAGCATTTTTATAAACAGCATTAAATTTTAATAATTCTTAAAAAGTAAAATGTAACACTAAAAAAATTTATAATAATAATTTTTTATGTCAAAAGTGCCAGAATATATTAAATATACAAGAAGAAATACATTGAGGTTGATAGAGAAATGGGTAGATTTCTTTAATTATTATGAGGGAATACAATACATAGGGTTTCATTCCTAATGTTGATAACTACACTTTTGTTTTAATGTAAGGGTAATAACCAGGAAAATTTTACTTATTTATTTATTTATTTTAAAGTACAGTTGGCACACAATATTATATTAGTTTCAGATGTACGACATAGTGATTTGACATTCCACCTCACACCAGTCAGAATGGCTATTTTCAGAAGTCAACAAATAGCAAGTGCTGGCAAGGCTATGGGGCAGAGGGAACCCTGATGTACTATGGGTGGGACTCAAATTGGTGCAGCCACTATGGAAAACAGCACGGAGGCTTCTCAAAAAACTAAAACTAGAACTAACAACCAGGAAAATTTCTATCAAGATGTATGCCATCCAAGGTATTGGAAGGAAAAATATTAAGGCAAAAGCTTTCTCTTCATCCTCATCATGGGCCAGTCCAAAACCCTGCTGTTACTAAGAGAATTAAGGCACACTTCATAGCAGTTTACAGTTAACAACATGTCCATGTCAAGATGGACAGCAAATTAATAGCCACACTAGATATGTCATCAGTGTCATGGGCTAAAATTCCATTTAGTTCTTGAGAGTCATAATCATTCCTGAAGGAATAATAAATGAACTCTTAAATGAAATAAATTTTAACACATGCCACATTTATGAAGACTCAACTTCCATACCCTTGGTGCCATGTCCATTGATATATATTCAATGTATTTTGCTACATAAGGAGGCTCTGAATGTGTCCTGTTTTATGTCTGTTTTTTCAATCAATGATTGAAGTTCATACTGTCTTACAAATAAAAGTATCACTGGTATAAGGGGAAAACAATTTCATAAATAGAGAAAAATAAATAAAAGCCCAAGGAATGGGTTGATGGAAAGTTAACTTTTGTATCACTGCTGAATTTATAACCTGTGCTGAAAGTTCCAGATAAAATACTACAAGGATGGAATCTAAGAAGGCAGAACTAAACTTCAGAAATACAGTAGATTCTCCATTAACCGGAACTCAAGCAACCAGCAAAAAATTGAAAAAATAGTCATACTACTTTTTATCTGGCATGAGTGCCAGTTAACTGAGAGTCAAGTGTATTAAAACAGTAGAGATGTCTTGTACTCAGGGGAGGGGAGGACATAATGACCTCAACTCTACCTCCTCTTTAACTACCTACGTTGTTCAGGCCCAATACACAGCAAAAATCTCCTTTTGACACATGACAACACAATCTTTCTCTCCCCCCATAAAACAAAATATTCTGAAATGTTGAAAGAAATAAGAAACTGAAAAGACAAACTCATGTTTTTAAATCTATTTTTGGTTAATTTGTTCTAGTCATGAATAATGAAAGAAAGCAAACTTGATAGTATAGCTGAAAATTCTAAGAAATTTATTTATAAAAACTATACAAAGGGAATGGATTTTACTTTTTAAATTAATTTTAAAGTAATTGTTTGCTATTTCAACAATAAGCATATCTTTGATCTAAGAATTCATTGATTATAATATTATAGCTATTATTGCCTGCCTATGCCAGACATGTCTGACCTAAATTATTGGCCTTTTCTTCATTACAGTTTATAATTTTGTTATAGCAACCATCATAAACATAGAGCCTTATACAAGTTAATGATTAATTATCCTTTACATTATAACTATAAATCTTCTAATCTCTAGTATATTTGTTAGTCATTATTTCTTATAATGGACATTAACCTAGTTAAACAAGGATCTTCAGTGTCGAATTAGGGTTATTTTGCTTCTATTCTCTAAACAGTGGTGAGTGTGAAGAGGCAGGAGAAGAGGACAGGAGCTAAGCCCAGTTCCTGGCATGCAGTAGAAGATTAAACACTAGTTGAAGAAAAAGAAAAAGAAAAAAACTTACAAAAAAAAAAAAGATAAGCACTAGTTAAATGGCTGGGATTTGTGTTTATTGAGTGTCTACTATGTGCCAAGCAATCTTACTCCCACACCACACCACCCTCAGTTCTTGTATGTGTATATTACTATATCCATTTTTCCAATAAGTAAGTAAAGGTTTAGAGAAATTAATAAACTTGCTATAGCTTAGCTGCATTTCTAAAATTTGAACCCAGATTTATTTTACTTTAAATTACTTTAAATTAGTACCACACACTTCTGATACCTAACCATATGTATCACTGAAAATCACTTGCGAACTACATGATATGGATTTGAAAATTTCTAGCAAACTCAGTTCAATCCTGAGCAATAATACAATGACTTACAGTTCAGTCATTTCTTTAAAGTAAAATCATTTCTAGTGGAAAATCATCTGAGTTTGTATTACATTAGAGTTGGCATCAATATTATTTTGAGAAAACCTTTAACAGAATCATAGAAGTTAAGGACCTGAGGGGATTTCAAATTTTATCTAGTCTAATCATAGTTGGAAATTTATGTCTATTGCTCTGATTAGGATGTTGAACACTTAATACATCAAGCTGGAAATTCTCTAGGCATTCTCTTCCCTAAATAAAGGGAAATCATGGGTAGAGTGAGTTTCCAGGGAATGAATGGCAAGTGGGAAAGACAAATTGAGTGAGAAATCGAGAAGTAAATTTAAGTACTTTGCTTTCCATCTCCAGGCCAAAGACCAATAGAAATAAATATTTAAGTGGTGCTAGACTAGATGAAATTTGAGGTCCCTTTAAACCATGAACTTCTGTGATAATACAAAAGGCCTTTTCAGAATGATGATGATGTTGATGGAAAAATCCCAACATAAAACCTCATGAAGCTGACAGGGTGGGGAAGCAATGTTTAAAGACTTCACATTGGTTATGTGTATTCAGCTGGGAGGGCAGAGATTTAGAACCACCCAGGATATATTTGGATCCTATTGGATTTGGATACCTGTGGTAGGCTTAATAGTGGCCTCCCAAATGTGTCCATATACTATTCCAGAACCCAGGGTCAACAAATGACTGCAATCCCATCATTCTCCTGGGAAAGTACACAGTTTCTGTCCTGTGATTATTTCTGATTCTATGCAATCTGCTTACAAAAATCATACCTCTGCCCCCTAGTGCTCTGCTCTTTCCTTTTGATTTAATAACATAACCATCACCTAGACTAAAAAATGTCCTGTCACCATTGACAACCCCTTCTGGGCTCCTCTCTTATTTAATTAATTACCAAGCACTGCAGTACCTCTTCCCTGCTTTCTGTTCTCACTGTTCTATTCAAGTTAAGGTCCCAGAAACCTTACTGTGAAGATCACAGCCTCCTAATAATTTTGGATTTCAGTCTCCAATGCTTGACTCCATCTTTCCAGATAACCATTCCTAAAGAAATACCCTTCCTAATCATGTCACTCCACTGCTTTTGTTTGTCCACCATTGCAAGTCAAAAACTCTTCAAGCTCTCCTCCCGCTTCCCATTTTATGTCCCCTCTCATGCCCTATTTTCCTATCCTAACTCTACCTGCTGATCTAGGATACTTGCTGTTCTCCAGTAAATCTTGTTTACTTACCTGTGTGCCCTTACTCTGTACGTTTTCTCTGCCTAGAAGATTCCTCATTCTGGAGCCCTATCTCTGCATGCTGAAGTATTGCCCATGTAAAATAAAAGTTAGAAGGTATGGTAGTTTTAAAATACATCCAAAAATTCTTTAATATGTCTTCTAAAAATAGAGGAGACTAGTTCTCTAAAATGAGGAGACTAGTTCTCTTCCTCTTAAATATGCATTAAACTAAGTGATTAGAATATGGTGAAAGTGAGACTGAGACTAGGTGATAATAAAAAGTATTATGGCTTCCTCCTCTCTCTCTCTCTCTCTTTCTCCCCCTCCCCTCCCTCGCCCTGCCCCCATCTGATTGCTTTCTCTGGGGAAGCTAGCTGCCATGTTGTGAGGATACTCTATGTAGCAATTCTACTATGGAGAACCGAGGCCTCCCACCATATGAGTGAGCCACCTTAGAAATGGACCCTCCAGTCCCAGAGGCCCCAGCTGACACCTTGACTGAAACTTTGAGAGACCCTAAGCCAGGACCATTGAGCTAAGTCACTACTGAAGTCCTCACTCACATAAAATGTCAGCTAGTAAGTGTTTACTGTTTAAAGTCACTACATTTTAGGATAATTTGTTACACAGCAATAGGTAATTAATACAATAGTCTATCTTTTTCAACAAGAATTTCTTGAATATCTTTGATGTGTTGGATTCCCACCTGGGGACAAGTGATGCAGGGGTGAACTTACAAATCTGGTCTTTGTTCTTATACTAATTATAGTCTGTCTGGAGAAACACACATTAAATAAGCAATTACCCAAATAATTATCCAATTACCATTACGTTAAGTTCTATAAAGTAGGAGACAACTGGGCTATGATAGCATTGACAAATCTGCTCTAGCAGAATGCAGGAAATCTCTAAGCACTAGGGAGCTAAGAGTCCCCATGTGACAATCCAGGGCTTTGTAGAGGCTTTGGGCAGCAGTAGAGTCCAAGTTTGGGAAGGCAGACTCTAGATCCAATGACCTTAATTGGAATACAGTCTCTGCCTCTTACTAATTGCATTACCTCAGGCAACTTTCTGACCTCTTTGGCCTTCAATTTCCTTGTCTGAAAGTAGTCACAATTACAGTACCCCTTCATAGAGTATTTAAATGGAATAAATGAGCTAATACATGTGAAATAACTATAACAGTGCCTGGCACATCGTATATGCTCAGTTTAAAGTAGCTCCTCATTTCTATTTCAAGTTTCTCTGGTCCATTATTGGTTTCTAAACCAATGGAGTCAGCCCATCACTCAAGTCGTAGCTCCATTCCTCTGTGAAGGAGAATTGGGAGTCCTACTTCATTAACCCTGAGCTTTTAGCAATCACATTCTCAGAACATAACTCTAAGATTGCACACCAAATTGACTTGAATTGAAGGTAGGAACAGAAGTGCACCTATGAAGTCCTCAGAGAAGCTCTGGGATCACACCGCACAGGATCGGGGTAAACCTATATAATCAAACACCATAAACTGCCTATAGACTCACACTATTTGGTCTAATACAACTTAGACTTCCAGGAGCCCTCCATCAGTGTCCAGCTAGAGGCTTTTTACTGTCACCATTGCATTTTCCTCTAAATATTTTTCAGAAATGCGTGTCATGGGGTGAAATGTAATAGGGCACAGAAAGAAAAGGAATCAGTGGGAAACACTTCATCCTATACAAATGAACTAAGGTTTTATAACGATATAGCCTGGCAGGACTAAGTCTCAGAAGAGCCTGGATATAGTGTATGAGTCCACACCATACAAGTAATATGATGGTAAACTGTGTATTTCTTAACACATAAACCAAAAGTGTCTGTAAAATATTCTGAACTGTTAGTATGTGTGACTATAGCTAAAAATTGAGAAAGCACTAACATATTAACCCCCTCCCCCTGCCCCACATACACATATACTAGATGAGGCTGAAAAAAAATTGGTCAGCATATCTTAGTATTGTGCAGACCAAGTGTTTGCTTTCTCTTCTATGTCCCCCCATCCCTCAACCATGCCTACCCTACAGTTTAAACTGGTCTTTATCAGAAAAGCATTAACTGAAAAGGAAATAGGAGCTCAGCTAGTACTCTGTGCCACTTCTTTGCTGATATTTTTTCCCCACTCATCCTGTTTGCTGATTTCTCTTTCCATTACCTCTTGTAGTGATTTTGTGTTGAGCATTAAATCGTGCCTAATACATGATCCAAAATAATTGTTCTTGATAGGACAGGGAAACACCACTATTTATCTACTCAAAACCATTTCCAGATGAACCTTCATAACTTATACTACTACAGCATATACAACAGGCTTTTCAAGGCATTTTGGCACCAGAGAGAGTTGGTGATAATGAAGCTGAGACCATTAGATGCACCAGAGTTTTAGCTGACATGAATCACACCACCAAATATGGCATGCAAAATGAACATATTGTGTTAGTTCAGTCCCTTTAAGAAGAGCTGGCCTTCTTTTTTTAAAGAAATTAGAGGTCTCTCGGCCAGCCAGATAAGGATGAGGTGGAGCTAAAGATTGTCAAGTCATGCTTTTCCCATTGCCGTGGCCATGGTGCATGGCTTCACATGCCTGACACACTCAGAGAAGCAGTGAGATTAACTCCCAAATTATGAATCTGTCTCAGTGAATCCCAGTAAAGTGCAGAGACAGTATCTTCAGTCAAGTCAGAGTTTATATAGGCAAGACTTTAACCTGTGTTTTCTGAGCTAATTATAACATTTAGTGAGGATGTTTTAAATCCACGGTCATGTGGAGGTTGGTGGTCTGATAGAAAATACATTGAATTCCGGCAAGATGTTACTTTCCTTCTCTGATACACACAACTTAAATTAGTTAAGACATCCCCCTTCCCCAGCGAGTAGTAGAGATTCTAGTTGGTTTAAATAAGAACAGAGGATTTATGTTGAGAACACACATAAACATTGACTTGAAACTCAGGTCAAGATGCAGCCATTTCTTGGAAGAACTAGAACCAGGAAGCTAGGTCACTCTCTCTTTCCTGTCCCAGCCACGGCAGTGCCTTCCGAAAGCAACATCTGCATCCAACATGCAGTTTTTTTTAACATATGGGGAACCAGCTGCCCTGCACCCCCTCAGTACACCAGGCCCAGCCAGCGGCTACCACCTCCCCATTAGAGTCTACCACCAGCTCGGGGGAGGCCCTCCTCTGAGCTCAAAGCCAACTGAGCAGGTAGATCTCTCACCTCAGAGTTTTAGCCCTGGCACCCCTCCCCCAGGCTTCTACATTTTAATAATTCCAGCCTTTTCACTTTGTTCCTCTAGTCCTGGGGGTGATAGCTGCTTCACACAGTCTCCACATTCAAGTTTTCTCATTTTATCTTTTTGGTTACATAGTGGACAACTATATGTGCGTACTTAGTTAAAAATTATTTAAATTAAATTATTTTTGTTCAAATAATTGGTGGGTTTTCTGCCTCCTCATTGGACCCTCAATGGTATAGGTGTGTATTATTGAATTACCTGATTTTCTGCAGTCCTACCAACTTTAAATTTTTTGAATACCCAAATGCACTCTAGTAAATCCCAAGAGTTACACAAACATAGTAAGAATAGTTAACCATTCACGACAAATGGCTCTACAGTAAGCACCATGATAACAGGTTTCCTTTTTGCTATTTCGTTTTGGCCTCACAGTAACCCTATGGGGCACGTGATGTGATAATCCTGGTTTTACTGAGGAAGTAGTTGAGTTCAGGGAACTTGCATAACCTTTGCCAGGGCAGAAGGCTAGTGAGTGACAGAGCGCCATATGCACGTCTGGTTGTTCCATTTGCTCCTGTCCATCAGCTGACGCAGCCCCTACAGCGTGGTCTTTTCATGGACGTTCCCCTTAGACTGTACAGAGAGCAGGGTTTTTTCTAGCTTTATATGTCTAATGTAATCACTGGTATGGAAGATCCACAATTAATGTCTCTTGAAGTTTGAAACTTGAAGAAACTGGTCCAGAGAGTTTAAAGAGACAGGATGATTCATGAGGGGAAGTGCAGTCCTAGAGCAATTTGGGGCAGCCAGTGAAAACAGCTTTCAAAGCAGATGTGGGGCTTGGCCTGTAAGTGGCATGACTGTGTGCAAAGGAAAGGAGAATTCTATGCAAGATACTCTGTATGCAGAAGCCCAGTGAGCACTTAGAGACTGCTGTCAACCCGGAAGCACGGCCCTAAATTCAGAGGGAAGGGTCACTCCTCTGTGATCATCGAGCTCCAGATCTCTGGTTTGAATGAGAAACTGGACTTGGCATTAAATTAAGGACACACGACTTGTCTAATTCAAATTGTAATTTGATGACTTCACACTTCAAAACACTTGGTCCACTTTTACATGGACATGCAGGGGGCCCCAGTGGCTCTACCTTTATGGGGAGAGCCTTATTTTCGGAAAGTAATGGCATAAAGTTATCCCAACTATAGTAACATTAGCAGGAACATTTCTAATTAAGAATTACCCAGAGGTTTTATCCAGTTATAATGTGCCATTTCCTCTTGAGAAAAATATTACAATCTTTCTATAATTCAGTACAATAATTACTTTTACCACACTGGTATATTGGTGCAGTCATTTGGAAATTTAAATATTTCAAATTCACAACACAAGAGTGGCTTTGAGAATTGATTAATTTATCCTGCTTTTCAGTGAAAATTTCCTATCATTTCAGGGGGACCAAAATGCTTATTGACAAAGGAAAGAAACACATTTAGTTAAAAAAAATGTGGAAACTTTTGTATTGAAGCACTTGGGAAATTATTTTGCATTTTCTAATGTACCCATTTGTTTGTTATTAACAAATACCCAAGCACTCAGCTGCTCACATACTTTTTTGCAGCTGTTTCTTAAGCAAGCCTCAGAATGTTTCAAGGTTCAGCTTAATGTCAAGCTGTTGGAAGTTTCCAAATTCAACTTCTAGACTCTCCAGCCTGGTATTATAAATTTTTTGGTGATATTTCAATGCAAGCAATTCCCTGTTTATTTTGTTTTGTTTTGCATAAGTAGATTATATTTTATTATCCATTAAAATATGAATCTCTAAAGAGAATTGAATGGCCATGAAAATATGAATTCTTCAATTTGCATTATACTTACAACTTTTCCTAATGGAAATATATGTTTTAATAAACTTACAAAAATTTAGACTATAGTAAAATATCCCAAAATTTGTTCCAAATTCAAGTAAACTAAAAATCTTAGAGTCTTTCCAACAATCTTGGCCTCGTTTTACCCATAAACACAGAGCAGGAAACATGAAATAATAAAACAAATTACAATTTTAATGGCTCTCTCTCCAAATGCCATGTGGTCTTCTATAGAAAATAAAAAATCTGCATTATGAAAATAAAAAATCTGCACATTAGGATTTATCAGCACCTAAGATCCCACCAGCAGGCTAATTGACTAGCCTACATGGTACTTTTTTAAATGACAAAAAGAAATACGAATTTAGTTATCTAACATTTAGAGCTTATTAGCTATTAAAAAACACTCTGTTGAGTTTCAGCTGGTTCCAAACAACATCTGTGATCCATATTCCTAAAGTCCACAGAAACATAAAATTCACACATTATTTAATTTTACAACTGAATGTTTTGATATTAGACTAGATTAACAAGCTCAATTATTAAAATTATCTTAAACTGTTTTCTCAGGAAAAAAATGCCATGTGTTGGCCACTTCTCCCTTTTTCTGCCAACGATCTTGAACACCGGCCTGTTATAAATGAGTACAGTACAATCCCTGATTGCAGAATGAGTTATATGCAAACTTCTTTAAAATAATAACTTCCTTTATAGTAACTATCCAGTATGCTCATTGATAAATAAATATATATATACGTATATTTTGAAAGAATTCTATTGTCAATTTCAACAAATTAAAATGAAAATATAAACTTACTAAAGACAAGTAAGATAACATTTCCCCCTTCTGTTCTTGCCCATAGTAGCTAAGAGCGAGGGAACATTTTAAGATATCAAAGATTAGATCCATAAAGTTGTCCAAATTATTAAATAATTTTGCTATAAAATATAATAAACTGCATTAGAATAGCATGTTATATTTATTTACAATGTAAGAATACCAATATTAACAAGGGCTAGAAAAAATATCATTACTTGGGAGGCTTCCAATTCTAATATTCTGTGTTTGTCAATATCTTGTCATTATTGACCAAATTTGTTCTGAAATTTTCAACTAGAAACATGGTACAATTAGGTAAGCAAATCATTTCCCAATAAGATGCTGGCTCTTATTATTGTGAAAAAAGATCCCAAATTACCAATTTCGTAAGTTGATGATCACTGAGTTTCCATTTCCCAAAGGGCCAATTTGGCTCTCGCCTTAGGTCAAATGGCCACGTGAATGCATCCCTTCCCCAACCCCACCACACACACCCCCACATCCACACCCACATTGTATATACTTCCTCCTCACTGGGAGAGAGCCTTTTATTGGAGGTTGTTAAGACAACTTTTAACCTGCTGCTGCTTAATGGAAGGTTTTGGGTTGGTTTGGTTCTCATTCCTAGCTGGCTGAAAATACAATGAGCACGTAACAATATAGAAGGGGAGGGAGTTTTCAGTCACATGGTTCCCCCCCCCAAAAAAATGTTAATGCACTCAATTCTCTCAATTAAGAGCACAGATCTCACATACGTGTGGCTTATGCTTATTCATCTTATCTCTGTCTTCAAGTTTGATACTCATGGCAACCCACTCAAAAGTTTAATGTGTGCCTGAAATGAGAGAAGGAAGGAAACTTAACATTTACTGGGCAGCTACAATGAGCCAGACATCGAGGGTGCTTCATATTAATGAACCCTCCAATAATACCTTGCAATTGGAATTATCATAACACACACACACACACACACACACACACACACACACACACACACCCGCCATTTTGCTATAAGGAAACTGAGACTCAGAAACTAAACGCCCACTTGATATTGATAGTATGCATCTTAGATCTTTTTTTTTTAAGAAAAACTCAATCTGATTCCTCTTCCAGTGGTCTGTGGGGAAAATTCAGAATGGTACCCAAATGAGTAGTCAGTGGGCATTTTGTAGTTTCTAGCAATTGATAATTGTGCAGTTAGTAATTTTTTTTGAGTAATTATTTCTTTAATATTTACTCTCCTATTTTCTTGTAAGTTACTAAGGAAGATGTTGTTTGGTTCATTACTGTATTTCTAGTGCCTAGCCCTTAGTAGGTGTTCAGTAAATATTTGTTGACTCTCGAATGTGCTCTGTCTCTCCTGCTAGCTTTCTCAGAGGAGGTTTACCTGCAACAGAACTATCACTGATATGCCCACCAATTCATTTCCCCATCAATTTTAATCCTGTGCCTAGCCAAAGATCATTATTTGTTAGAAGCAGACTATGACCAGTTTTTAGCTAATTGCTTTCCATTCAATTAGGAGAGAATTCCAAGTAAAATACTAATATAGTTAACAGTTATTGAACCCTTGCTATATGCCAAGTACTGTCAGTGCTTTACGTGCATCATCTTACTTAAAGCAGATGTTTTCCTTCTCCCCATTTTAAGGATAAAGACATACTGGTTTAGAGAGTTTAGGTTACTTTTCCTAGAAGGAGGGATTATGAAAAATGAGAAGATAAAAAGCAACAGAAAGGCAGACAGCTGCTCTGGGGATGACAGAGAGCCCAGGAACAGGGAGACTCGAATTTCTGAGACTTGTAACCATAGGACTCTGACCTCGTCCCTGTCTCCCATGGCGGCCTCGGGAGCCCACAGGGAAGCCAGCTCATGGTGCTTCGCTCTGGCCTGCTCGCCCTTTCGGCTGTCTTGAGCATTGTGCCTCAAATGTACCTTTCTAAAGAGGTTCCTTTACCCACAGAGCAACTTTCTGCAGTGCCTAAAGCCAGAGAAATATCATGGCACTGCCAAAGGGTCCCACAGTCCCTTTGCTTCCCCTGCTCCACAGCCCTGCACTGGGTTCCACCCGGATATGGGGGAAACAGCTTGCAGTGGACTCAGACCTACGCTGCAGGGCTTGTCTGATTTCCTTCCCTTTACCCCTAGATCTACCTGTATGCAGTCACCTGCACATAAAATGTTCTTTCTCCAACTCTCTCACCAAGAAATAGATGTCTGGGAGGCACAGACATTGACACACTGAGATTCCTGGTTCAGGCTCAGCTGGACGCCTACAACATGCAGGTCCACTGACAACGAAGATCACTTTCACTTGTAAAGTGGAAGCCACCATGTCTTGTTTATTTATTGCTGCATCATCAATGCCCCCAAATTTCATGGCTTAAAACAATAACTACTTTTTTGCTACTGCTCATGATTCTGTGGGTTGACTGGGACTTTCCTCTATGATGTTTCTGTTAGTTTGGCTCCAACTCTCTCCTGCAGCTCTAGTCGGCTGAGAGCTGGGCTAGAACATCCTGACGGCTTCACTCATTGCCTTCCTTCCTTCTTCCCTTTGCCCTTCATAACAACTTTCTACATATCCCCCAGGTCTCAACAGAAGGGTCACTTCCTTCAAGAAGATATCTCTTATTCCAGGAATGGGTCCCTTCCCTGATACCCTGAACTTCTCCTTCACTGCCCTCATCACACTTGTAGTGTTTATTTTGTTGTCTATCTCTCCTATAGCTTATGAACTTCACGAGGGAAGGACTATGACATTTAATTCATCACTGTATCTTCAGTGTCATATATAGCACCCCACCTATAATGTGTCCAATAAATATTTCAAGGAATAAAGGAATGAATGATCATGTGGAAGCCATCTTTTAATGTTCAGAAGTTGTCATTTCTCCTGAATCCCAAATATATTCTGTTTTTTTCTAGGTTCTGTAAAGTAGGTCTAAACATACTAAGTGAAAAAGAATGTTGAAGTACTACCTGAATTATCCCCATAATAACACAAATAAACCACTACATTCTCAATGATTCATACATTTCAATTGAAATTTATTTGTGACTATTGTAAGAACATATGGGTAATTCCTTCAGTTCATGATCTGTTCCTTTGATTAGATGTATAAACAGAAAAATAAAAATTCTTACACTTGATAAACTTGGGCTTTTTAAACCTATGTTTCTCCCCATCAGCAGAGTTTAGAGGAGTAAGAAAAATCATGGTCAAATCTATGACATTGTAGAAATGTTTTTCAATTATTAAAAAATAAAAAATAAAGTTTTCTTGCTTGTTGGCTTTGGCAGTTTCAGGTTTTGTCTCTAGAAATAGAAAGTAAGTATTTAATTTGATGTTTAGTGACACAAATGCTATAACCTGTTTTGGGAGAACAGGCTGTTAGGGAAACTTGACTTATAAAAAAAGTTTGCTTTGATAATCTGAGCCAACATATTGACTTTTTTCAAGGCTTTTATTCAGGAAAAAGAAAAGCATGATTTAAGAGATAAAGTCAAGCAGATCAACAGTTATTCAAACCACATTAGAACCCAGGTTTGTTGAGTTTCTCTGCTGGAGATATTTAGATAAGCAGACACCACCTTTAATCTTTGTTTATATTGGTACAGTCTGTTTTCAGTTCTTATTGCCTCTTAAAACTAAAGTGTTTTTAATTTATTACTTTTTATTTATTATTTGGACATTTTTACTGACTTATTTATCCCAAGAGGGATTTTCTTTAAACTCTGCCTAGGAAATACAGTTATGATGCAGTGACAGTGAACTCCAAGCTCAACTTTACAAAAGTAGTAATTTTTGCTTATCGATTATTAATCCATGACATACAGAGCTGAGAACTGGAAAAATAGACATGAATTCCCAGGAATTTCTTACTACCTGATCCAGAGAGTTGCCCGTGCTCACCTGTATCAATCCCTGCTTTAATTTACCAATCAGTACTGTTATTCTTTTTTCATTGTCCTTTTTTTTTTTTCATCTGTGTCCTTTTTGCCCCATCTCTTCAGGATGGCTACACTTTTTTCCTCTCTTTTTTGAGGATGGTGTACAGTCTTATTTTATATTTGGTTTTGTGTAATATCTGTTTTTATACTTCTACTTTAACTATATATATCAGAAGTGGCATCAAATGAAGTATTATATATTCATTTTATACTTACAGGAATTTAGGGAACCTTGTCTGTTTTAGTCTTTGCTACATCCCAGTATTAATGGCACCCAGTACAATATAGGCAGTCAGGGTAGAGGACTGTCCAGCACAAAATCCAGCTATAAATGCCTCTATTTTTTTCTTATTACATGACTGGATACTTTCCAGGCAGCCTCGTATATTCTTGCATAAAGAAATGAATAGAACACAAGTGAGGGTTGAAATGTGAGAATTGTCTTCTTTAACAATTTTGCAATTATGTTGCCAAAAAGTTTTGCTCTCACAGGAATAAGTGAAAATATTCCATCTTTAAGTATTTGTCATTTGTTAACTGAACAGACTGATCACTTAGGTTCTGTTGGGCCAGGAAACATTTAGCATTGAACATTCAGCAGTTCGTATAAACTCTGAGGAGTCTAGATAAAGAAATTAAAAGAAGGTGAATTTCAGTTTAGAGTGCACTTTGAAAGAAAGAGCTTATAAGGCCCTAGGATTGGTCCCTGAGTGTCCATTTCAATTTACTCCAATCCAGTTTAATTTTTAACGCAATTAGCCTGAAACATGAACGAGGGCAGGAAGAGATTTCTGGCTTCCAGAAGTGAACCCCTGGGCTGCACCCAAAGCTATCACCTCAGATGAAAATCAGACAATTTACCACAAGAGAAGAGTTTCTATCTCCTTTATCCAGAGTTTGGAATAGGGGTGGGGGGGGGGGGTGGCATATGTGACCACTTTGTCCAGGATTCAAGTGACTGCCATCAGATGTGAAGTCACAGACTGCAAACTGATGGTCTGAAGACCAAAACTGGTCCACAGATGTATTTTATTTAATCCACACCATTGTTATTTTGCATTGAATTATTTGCCAATATATACTAAAAAGTGAAGAGAATTCACATAAAACCCTGTTGGTTTGTTTTTTTCTCCTTGTAAAAAGGGGGTGGGGGGTGGGAGATATAGCAGTAGTGGGCCTACAGTCCCAAGTTGTACCAACGATTAGCTGGTGTTGAAGTACACATTATTCATTCCCACGACTGCGTATTTTCCTGCCACAGCCCGAGCATGGCCTAATTTCACTTTAATAGGGGAAAATGGGTTTAATTTGCCATTGCTCATGCCCCTGCATTGTTTTCTTTCTTACTGCCTATGGACCATATACATTCCCTTTCTCCATCTGGGCCCTGCATGCAACTGCTGTCCTAAGCTGTCCCACAAATGTTGTTGCTAAATTTTCGTTCTTCTGGCTGAGCGTGACCATGCCAGTGCTCTGACTGCGGCTCTGCCTTCGTCATTCCAGATCAACGGATTTACTCCATGAGCGTCTCCAAAACCTCTGCACGCGTGTGCTTCCTGACAAGGTGGAGGTGGGGCCAGGAAAAGGACTGATTGAGTGAAAGAATCAGTTGTTTCTGTGACTGTACGGTTTCCTGTGATGATGAACCTGTACTTCTTGATTTCTTCCCCTTTTTTACCCACCCCTCCAGCTCTCCTCCCATCACTCCAACAAATCTAGTAGCCATCTGACACTATACAAAGTTACTACAACCTTACTGACTATATTCCCATGTTTATACTCTACATCCCTGTCATTATTGCCTTGTAACAATCCAACCAAACTTCTCCATCCCTGTCCTTTATTTCACCCACTCCCCCATCCCTCCTCCCATCTTAGAGAAGTCCCTCTAACATTCTTTGTAGTACTGGTTTGGTGGTGAGGAACTCCTTTTGCTTTTTCTTGTCTGAGAAGCTCTTTATCTGTCCTTCAATTTTGAATACTATCCTTCCTGGATACAACTATGTATGGTGTTAGAGGGGAACCAGATGTACCAAAGTGAGGATTTAGTAATTTATATAAGTGATTCATCACTGTGATGTACACCTGAAACCATTATAATATTGTAGGTAAAATGTAATTAAAAAAATAAAATAGTGAGTTCCCTGGTGGTGTGGTGGCTAAGGCTGCAGCCTGGGTTCGATTCCCAGCCAGGGAGCTACCCACATAAAAAAATAATAATAATAATAAAATAAAATAAAAACAAAAAAAACAGAATTTCCTAGCTGAGTGCCTCATAATAATCCATTTAACTCAGGTAGACTTAATATGTCTTTGGCAAAAGAAAATAACCAACAGGGTTGTCAAGAGAGAGCTAATCTAAATGTGTAGCATACCCATCTTAATTACAGCATGCATTGTACATTTACATGTACATCCAGTGCTATATGTACATACATATGTACATCATTTTACACAAATATTTATACTATTCCCCTAGGGCCACATAAGGGGCTTTTAAAGTTAATTTTAGCTATACAATTTTTCTTTGATTGTTTTTAGATTTTTAAATTTACTTAGATTACTTGTATTATAATAATACCTCAGTAGTATAAACATAAAATTAGAAATTAATAGTAAATGTATATAGCTTCTAAAACATTTATACCCCAAATACATTGACTGCTAAATGCAAACAAAATAACACAAACTATATAATTCAAATAACTAACACCAATTGACTATAACGGTGATGTTGCTTTGCTGAAATGAGCACTGACAGTGTAGGACACTGACTATACAAGTCTCTTAAGGAAACGATACTGTCCAAGTCCACAGTACCTTATCTGAAATCCTTGGGAAAAGATGTACTACAGAATTTTGAATTTTTCATATTTTAGAAAGGGGGAAGTACCCAGCAATCAAATGCACTAATATTCCTATGGTGTATTATATGAATTTCACAGTAAGTGGGATAATTAAAAGCTATACACAGATTCATGTCAGTGCAGATTAGGTTTTAGTGCCAAGTGAGCTTGTTACAAACTAACTGAAAAATGGCTGGGCCATTTAATGGGTTCTCCAGCCATGGGAGAATTATTTAAAGTCAATGATCTCATCTATGAAATCATTCAATGGGAGTAACTAATCCATGGCCTGCAACCAGAAGAAAACCAGGATGTTTAGTCGTGGACACAAAAATTGCAGGATAAATACTGCACTTACGGTAAGTGTGTTCCTTGATTAAGTAGATAAATACCAATAATTACAGTGTGCCAAACTGTAGGTTAAAACAAGAACCCAGAGATCAGTGAAGCCAATGTCTGGATTCAAGGAGCTGCCTGTCCAGTAGGGGAGACAGATGAACACATGACAGTTCAGTGTGATAAGAGTGACACTACCTGCCTGAGGAAAATGCAGACTAATTCTATAAACTGGGGGTGGGGTGGGGCAATTAGGAAACATTTTCTTGGTCAGTGATACTGGTATCCAGGTAGGGTGTGATGGATCAGTAGGAATTCATAAGACAGTAGGAAATTATTAAAAGTGCTCTAACGTTTGGAGACACATTGAGTAATACTGTGGCGGGCACTTGAGGAGAAATCGATTCTCCTTTGATGTTTACCAGGTTAATCATTTATTCCCAGGCTCATTCCCAAACCCCAGCACATTCTTTCTGAAGAGGAAGTTGTGTAATTGACTTGCTAATTAATCTCTTTTCAGTTGGGTACTTTGCTCAGTTCTAGTGACAGAAAGATGAGTAGATCAGCATCCCTGATTCACATACTCTCTTTAGAAACACTGCTCTTAACCCAGTCTTAATCCTTTCCTGCACTAGTCGCAAAGTCTGAGCACAGATCAGTTTATAGAATCTCTGCCCTCTTAGGAGGGAAGAACATGCAGTTCTCAGGCCCCTCTTGGTCCTATTTGCCTTCTAATTTTGAAAATGCTAAGTGAACAAGATCCTTATCTATTTATTAAGACATTCACAGGGTTTGCTAAGACATGTGGCTTCTCCTCCCCCTCTCCTCCTTCCCCTTTAACCCCAAACCAGTTCCTGTCAGTGGGAACTTGAAAATCATCAGGCCTTATTCTTTAAGGCTGTTCTAACTCTTAAACTTCTCACTAATTAGCTTCTCTCCAAAGAGATGAATGAATGGGAATAATTTCTTCAATGCATGTGGGACCACTGCTTGTAGCTGGCTGGCACCCAAGAAAGGTCCAGATTCTTAATGGCATCAAGACACATGTGGACCCCACAGAAGGACTGATGATCAGCATACACTAAACTCTGGCCCCAAATTTGTCCTCCCCTAAAGTGAAGCCCTGCAGAGGAATGGGCTGATCAGGTAATGTGACTGCACATGACCCTTGAAGTCTTCCCTCCTCTACCTGCAAGAAACTTACTAGAATATCTATGCAACTGTGTACAATGGACTACTGACTCCCTGACAGGAGTCCAGGAAACTGTAATTGTCTTCATATTATTATATGTGCAATGCCACTTTGAGGACCATTTTCATTGGCACCACACTGACATCAGTCTGTAAAGATCAACCCAAATCTCCCCTAGGATCCTGTGAAGAGGGCTTCTAAAGAAATCAAGAACTTCCCATTAACATTTCTCTTCTGAATCAAAGCAAACTTGCTTACGCCCAAACCCCAGGACATTCTTTCCGAGAAGGGAATTGTGTAGTGACTTGCTGATTCATTAAATCTACCCTAGGCTGGATACTTTTTTCAGTTATAGTGACAGAAAGATGAGTAGATCAGCGTCTCTGACTCACATTCTAGATTTATCCCTGGGCATTGCGGTTTGACTAAATTCCCACTGTTAAAAGAATTGCATTCTGGTTTTTTTCCACATTCATTTTAAGAAGTACAGGGGTGTGATGTGTCAAGTGTCAATCCTGCTCAAACAGCATGGTGGTTTAGAGGCTCAGGTGATTAGGAAAGAAAGAGAGGGGTTTGCCTTGGTGGTGCATTAGGGTTAACAGAGTGTCTGGATTGCTGGCATGGAATCTGGAACTTAAAAGAAGTGGGTATTTTAGCATCTCAATCAGTGATCATCTTACAGCTCTCTTTTACAGTTTGTGGGATGGTTCCCCTGGCCACATTCATCACCTGTCTATGCAAAAGGCTTGCACAAGGCAGACCATGGTTTAAAAATGTGTGCAGACTTCATCCAGGTCCTCAGAGCTTGCCCATTTGTCTTTGATCTTGAAGCCACTCAAGGAGAAAACCCATGTCTATTTCTAAATCTAGCTGGATGTACACTGTAGAGAGAAACAATCATTGCCAAACAAAGCTCAGAAAAAAGAAGACCAACTTTAAAGGACTTAGTCTCAAATTTTCTCCAATTTAGGGATGTTTTAAATCCAGAGCAATGTAAAAGAAGGAGGTAAGGGCACGGTGGGTAATGAAACAGCCTGAAGACTGTTTCATATGCTGGGGGACAATGTAAATGGAATTGAATTCCTCTGGCTTGTATTGTTTTATGTTTACCCTGAAAAACTGTTAATTGGAAAGCAGAAGTGTTTCTCCAGATTCTGGAGAAGTTTGGGTGGGTATGATCTGGGGTGGCGAGAAGTGGTGGAGAACAAGTGGAAGGAGATGTTTTGGAAGATGTGGGTGGCAGGGCCAGGTGACAAAGAGTCTTATGAGCCTCAACCCGAAGGAGTTCCTCAACTGCTAGAAAGTCACATTAGTTCACCATAGACTTTTAATGATCCATTTCTGTCTGCCCTTCTAGACTCTGATGCCCCTGAAGATGACTGAGTCTTCATCCCATTTGACCTTTGTCATCTAGTGTAGAGCTTGACAGAGATAGAAACTAAACTGGGCATCTTCCCACCATGTCTTCCAAAGCCCTTGAGGATTCTCTTTCAAATATTTCAACTTTGAGAGGTAGCCTTTGCTCTTTGCTTCTTGGAACCAGTCAGTTCAAAGCATCCGTGGTATACTCAGCCCTACGTAGATTCCAGCAACCAGTTCACCCACTTAGATCAACCCAGAGAATAGTTCTGACTTCCACCCATGTGACACACCTTCCGCTCAGTGCTTGGTTTACAGAAATGGGAAGTTACCATTCCCCCTGTTCACACACACAGCACACAGTGTGGAAACAAGTCTCATATGTGATTCAATTACAGGGAAGCAGTCAGGTCACTTGATTTGGTTTTCCCTGTCCAAATGCATCCATCCAGCTTCATCAGGGAGAGGCCTGTCTTTCATCACCTCGTGCCACCCTGGGGCTGAGGCAGAGAGAGTGTAATTGTGTAAAGCTGAAATCCAATGCCCTCCTCCCGAAAAGCAGGAAGCTGCCTGTGGCTCCTTCTAGCCTTCTCCTTCCTTTTTCTCTGTTTAATTCACAGAACTTCCTCAACCTGAGCCAGTCCCAATCTGGCATAAGATGACCCAGTATGCAAGGATCAACCCCCATCTCTCCCAGGATCTCATAAAGAGGTTTACAAAATAATAATAAAAGTAAAGAACCCCACATTTCTATTTCTGTCCTGAATTGAAGCAGACTTACTCTTGGGTTCCAGTAAATTCTTTCTGGAAAGGGAAAAGAACCAGGAGAAGAACAGTTTACAGGAACTAAGAAGATGACTAATCTAAAAAATAAAGGAAACAAGGAAACTAACTGTTGGAGGGACAAATGATGCCCAGGCAAAGGAGGTGGATAAATTAATTTTTGCCCTGGCTGAGGAAAGTTGATGGTAATAGCGGGAAGAGACTCTCAGAAAGGGAAATGAAAGCCAACGTGCTGCTGGCTTCTTGAGGTGCCCCCTGAGTCAACTAATTACCTGCTAGGAAGGGGAGGGGGTGGGGGGGAAGCTAAATATAAGGTGATGGAAAGAGAAGTCACATTAGGTGGTGAACTTATTATACATCAAGTTGACAATGCACTGTAGAATTGTATGCCTGAAACCTATGTAATCCTTGCTAACAGATGTCACCCCAATAAGCCTATCAATAAAAATGAATTTAAAAAAAAAAGATTAAAGATGATATGGAGAAAAAAAAAGAAGTGAGCTGCAAACTTCCCTTACTTCGTGGTTAAAGAAAATGTTGGGGGGCAGGGGTGGTCACATGGGAGAACCACCATGGGACTCTATTGTGAGGGCTAAAATTAGCTTAGGAAAAATTGCTGGGATATTGGGACTACAAGAGCAACAAAGGCCAGAAACCTATTTCCCAGTAATAAGCAGGGAGACGAGGACCTTACAGAATAGGCTCTAAGCTGGCTAACAGAAGGATGGTCTGGGTCCAGAACGCGCGTGGGGCTCGCTCTCCTTCTTCCTCCTTTTCCTGTTCCTGCCTTTTCCCCTTTCTCTGTCATTCCTTCTCTCATCCAATGGGTAGACCTGTGTTATGTGATGGGTACTGCCCTGGGCACTGAGAACATAGAATAAGACATGCTAGTTGCAAACGGCATTCATTCGTAGTGAGAAGGAGGATTTTTTTTTTTTCCCCACCAAATTTCTCTTAGGAAAGGAGCTGTCTTCATCAGGGGAAAAACAAACCATTTTTAAGGAGTGGGTGGGACAGAAAATGATAACCTGGAAGCCCTCACTCCAGCTGAGGACCACGGAGAATGAAGCAAAGGGAGTCGTTTCTTGGAAGTGCCAGAGAGGGAGAGGGAAGGGACCGAGTGGTCACAGTGGTGAAGGCCGTGCTCCACACTGTGACCCGTCACCGAAGTCACAGAATGCTCAAGGTAGATTTCTTGATTAAACCCGGAAAGGGGCTGAGTTCTATGTGTGGGGTGTCAGAGAGCACAACAGAAACAGTATGCAAGGGACCAGCAGACACCAGAGAAGAGTCAGAGAGAAAGATGAGAACGATGCCATAGCAACGCGTAGGAAAAGCTCATCACCATCACAGATCACTTAACTGGAGTCCAGGCTGTTTGACCACATTTGCAAGACTCGGGGTGCTTTTAGGTGACATCAGGGTTCTCATTCGGTTGGTCATAGGAGTACATTTGAAAGTCCATAAATCCCTCATCTGATGATAGAGGGGAAAATACACCACAGAGCCCAACACACAGGATGATGGATCAATAACATCGTACATCACACTTGTCCATGGAAAACGCTAAATCACATGTGAGGGCCCAGGGCTCCCAATGCCCCTACATGCACAGGTAGGCTTCAAAGAAATCCATAAACTCCCTGAATTACATGCAAAACATTGTGAAAAAATATATACCCCCCAAAAGAGTTATCAGTGAAAATAACTAAATAGCATTTCTCAAGTGCTTACTATGTATGGTACCAAGGCTTAATGCACTACTATTTCATGCTCATAACAACCCTATTAAAAAAAAAACAAACACACCTGAAAATCAGAGACTTTGAATAATCCCACCAAAATCACCTCACTAGTGAATGGCAGAGCCAAGGACATGAACTCATGTCAGGGTTATTATGATCCTGGATGTGCAAATGCCTCCCACGGCACTTTGCTGCATCCTGAGTCAGATTGTATTTCCACCTCAAATGTTGTTTTCCCCAGGGAGAAAGATTAGAGGAGTGGACTTAGTGCCTAGTGGGACTCAGATTCTATTACTGTTTTCTAAACATTCCCCACTCTTTCGTGTGTAATACCCCATTCTGTCCTCTCCTTCCATCCCATCCAGCACAGTAGGTGTAACTATTCTGATTAACAGTCATCAGCACTGACTTCAGAATGATCAGGTCCTGCTGCTTTTAGTAAGTGGCACAGTGCATTTGGCACCCAGGTGTTCTACTCTACCAACCCATCACCCAGTCAGAGGACATCAAATCAATTTGCAGTTTGAATCCTGCAAAAGAAGGGGCCTCAGAAACATGGCATTATTGCTGGGGATAGAGGTCTATAGAATGTGCACAAAGCACGAGGAGAGAACAGTCACTGGAGACTTGACTCTGAGCTTGCCAACTTAACCATACCAAAAGCATCGCTGTCACATCCTTTAGGGTCACCCTGCTTGCTTGACCCTGGCCGGTGTTCCTTCAGCCTGCTGCGGGAGTGCACACATGAACACATGCAATTCCACCAGAAGAACAAAAAAAGCTGCAGGTGAAGTATGCCCTCCTTACACGGAAACCTATTGCGTATGCTTGGTTGGGTATGGATCCCCCCCACCCCCCCAATGTGGGCAAACCGCAGAAGTTCCAGGAGACAACCTCAGAGCCATTACCATAAAGGGAAGGCCTATCCAGACCCCAGTGGGAATTCCATCATTAAACAAAGGGAGGCAGGAGACGGAGGCCTGGATTATTTCCTGAGCACCTGGTTGGGCAGAACGAATTAGAATGACATTTCGCTACCCCTTGCTTAGTTGGAATGCAAACACAGTACAACAGTTCAGTATTTGTAAAGCAAAGAAATATACGTGGAGCAGGAGAATTCCTCTGAAGGAGCAACCCCAAAGAGAATTGTTCCTTCTGCTTGAGGGGAGAGGATGGAGAACGTTACAACTTCAAATCCCACAACAGTAACACCTGATGACATTTAAGATCTGGTTGAACAGCAACTTCCTTAACCGTTTGTCATGTACTTATTGGCTAGGCAGTGGTTAATGGAAAAAGGGAGGTTTTTCCAAATTGTCCTGGGTGAGTAGGTAGAACTGTTAAAGAGACACAGCATCAGACTTCTAGAAAAAGACCCAATGGCTAACTCTGAACATATGGATGCATTGAGCCCCTCAAAGTAGCATTTTGGGTTTCTTCAGGTAAATACCCCAAAATGAGATTACTAGGTCCTTCTTTGACTCTTACAGCCTTTGTTTTAGCAGTGGTATCCAACTCTTTGGCTTCCCCGGGTCACATGGGAAGAAAAATTGTTGTGGGCCACACATAAAAGGCACTAACCCTAATGATAGCTGATGAACTAAAAACAAAACAAAACAAAACAAAAAACAAAAAAAACTCATAATATTTTAAGAAAATTTACAAACTTGTATTGGGCCACAGTCAAAGCTGTCCTGGCCTGCATGCAGCCTCCAGGCTGTGGGTTGGATAAGCTTGTAATGCATTCTTCATTTCAGATACTGTATTTTTTATTTCTGACTCATTCTTTTTTTATGTTGTCTATATTCATTTTAATGTTTCCTATCTCTTTGTTGAAGTTTTCCCTGAGATCACTGAGCATCCTAATAACCAATGTTTTTGAACTCCGCATCTGATATATTGCTTATTCCCATTTTGTTTAGTTCTTTTTTAAAGCTTTGTTCTATTCTTCTATTCAAAACATGTTTTTTACCTCCCCATTTTAGTTGCCTCCCTGTGTTTGTTTCTATGTATTAGGTAGGACTTCTATGCCTCCTGGTCTCAATAGAGTGGCCTTATGTAGTAGGTGTGCTATGGGGCCCAGTGGCACAGTCCCTGGTCACCTGAGCCAGGAGCTCCAGGTATGTCCCTTGTGTGGGTTGTGTGTGTCCTCTTGTTGTAGTTGAGCCTTGGTTGCTGTTTTCATGTCAGTAGGAAAGACTGACCCATGGGCTGACTGGTTGTGAGAACTGGCTATGACTACAGGGTAGGACCCTATGGATCACGATTCACTTTAGCAGGGCTCTGGTACCTGCTCAACCTGCTTTTCAGGTGTGTTGTCCTTAGAGGCAGCCAGGTGATGTTTCTGGGTCTAAAGACCCACTGGGTCTAAAGCTGGCCACTGGGGATGGCAGCCCTGGGGCATCCTGGGAGGGGCCTCACCACAGGGCAAGTTCAGCTGCAGCCTAGGTCCTGCCTGGAGCCACCTGGCATGAGCCACAAAGCAATCCACAAATGACTGCCACCTGCACTTAGCTTGAAGGTACCTCAAGAGGCCAAGTTGTGAAGTAAGGCTGGCTGCCACTACTGCCAGGCCTAGGGATGCTCAGCCAGAGGTATGGGACATACTGAAGCCAGATTCTGCTTGTTTAGGTTTTATGAACCTTTGAGTAGGCTGACCAGATGTACCATTTTAAATGGGACAGAAAAAAAAAAAAAAACCAAAAATGGTACAGAAAAAAAATGGTACTATCTATTTAAAACGGTATGTTTGTTTGGCATACTTTTGAGAGATTTTAGGAAAATCCACAGCATGAGCCAAGACTGGCTGTTTGTGTGGTAGACAGCTTGGATATACCCCAAAATTGGGTGGGGCGGGGGTGGGGGGTTCTCAGGAAATCACCAGCACAGGTAAAGAAACAATGTTAGCCATGTTGATGAAGACTCAGATAGGGTGGCTGCCTGCCTGTGCATGCTGGGAAAGGGGGAGGGCTCAACAATGCAACAATAGATTTGTTAACACTGCCTGGGAGAAAGCTGCCCCTCCAGCCCTTGCCCTGAAGCCAGACAACTCAGTTCCTCCCCTTAAGTCCCTGGTGTCTTTTGAGCTGCTAACCCAGCGCCAGAGCTTAGAGCAAGTGAGTCCGTCAACAAGTAAGTCTGTGGCGGGATTGGGGGTGGGGGTGGAAGTTAGGGGATGGTCGGCTTTAAGGGGAGCACCTGGGACTGCAGCCGCCCTTGTCTCACTCAGCCACAATCTCTGCTGGTTTTCACAGCCCTAAGTTAATGGGGACTTATCTCCCCAGCACTGAAATCCTGTGCTGGGGAGCCAGGCATGTGACTGGTACCCCTTATTCCTCTATGGGGAATCTCCACAGTCGACATACCCTTCCAATTTTTAATGGTCATATGCTAGGCTGACCAGATGCACCATTTTAAATGGGACAGAAAACAACGGTACTGTCCGGTTTCAAACGGTAGGTATGGTCAGCCTAGTCTCACTGGGCTAAATTCTAGGTGTATGTGCCGTTTGAAATGAGACAGGACCGTTGTTTTGTGTCCTGTTAAAACGGGACATCTGGGCAGCCTCGCATATGCAGCTAGGAGACCAGTCCGGTCCACGTCTCTGAATGCTCCTACTAGTGTTGAGCTGGCTTTGAATGTCGTTGGTTGTAGGCTTCGGTTAAGCTAGACTTCAGGCAGTTCTCAATGATGGTGGTTCTTTAATGCAGTTGTAATTTGGATGTGGTGGTGAGAGGAAGCAAGCTCCCCGCTTGCGTTCCCCGCCATCTTTACCGGGAAATGGTCGAGTTTCTCAAGCTCTCCAAGCCACAACTTCATTGTGAGGACATCTAGTGCTCATTTCAGACCTACCAAATCTGCATCTTGTTAAGTGTGGTCTGATATAGATACAGGTTTAATTTTTCTTGTCTTCCAGAAGATGCTTTGGTACACTAAGGCATGAGAATTGTCAATTAAAATGAAGAGGTAGAACTCAGCTTGTCTGAGGTTTAGTGCTCACAGCCACTCTCCTACAGATTCAGGCTGAAGGCGGTGGATACGTGGTGTCAATGTTAGACTGACCGTACATACCATTTGAAATGGGACGGTACCATTTATTTTTTCATATTTCCCGACCGTCTCATCATTTTATATAAATGTCAGTTTTGTCCTGTCTTTAAATTTTTGTAAAAAAATGAATACGGGTTGCTTATTTATCATAAGGCTCTATGCTAATCAATGCATGCAGTAAAACTGCTAGTGTGACGAAAGAGGAAGTTCCATGTACTTTATCCAGTCAGGGCCAGGCTTCTTGAGCTAGTGACGATCCGACACCGCCCCCTTGCTTATCCGCAGCGGGGAATGCGGTGGGGAGGGGGAGAGTGGTATTCAAGAGGCGGTGGAGAAGCCCTGTTCAGCGTGTGGGAGTCAGGAGGGTCTCAATGTACAGGAACTACTGAGTGGGCTCACCTGGCTATAGATGGGTAAATATTTTTTCTGAAATGAGAGAAAAATGCCTAGACTTTCAAGACTTTTGTAATATTATAGGGTTTATTCTTTGTCTTCCAGGAAGTACAGCAGCTGTTGAAAGATTACTTTCTATTATGAACAGTATGTCGTCAAAGGAGAAATCTAGATTACATGTTGAAACAATGAGGGCTATGTTAGATGTAAAACAAAATTTTGTCATGCAGTGTGAGAAGTTTTACGATAAGGTGTGGAAAGACCAAAATTTGCTGCCTAACATGACTTCATCAGAGAAATAGTCATAGTATAATTGTGGCGAAATACCTCTATGTCTACCTAAATTTTTGTATGAGTTCTGTCACCGATGAATCATTGTTAGCTCAATATGTTAATGTAATAAATTTTTGGTTATTGTCTTACTCTTTCATGAAGACAGAATATGACATAACCCCATCCAATTTTTGACATCCCAATATCCCATCTTTGTTTCCAGGAAATATGATCAGCCTTCTCAACGTTACACCAGTAAGTACCACCAAGAAGAGAGATATTCTGAGCTCTGCTTACTTGCCACCACCCTTACTTGTGGTGGCTAATGAGCTGCTGGCTGGCTTTCTTTTAGCTGGCCAACCTAGAACTAAAGAAATTTTACTGATTTCTGATGGAAAATACTCTTGGTAGGGGCAGAGGAGAACTGAGTTAGTGGGAGCCTGTGAATGTAGAAGATACTTGTATTAAATGCTGGAGTTTTGTTTTTCCAGTAGGCTATGCTACCTCTTTAAGGATTTCATAATCAGTTGGCGTGGATGCAGCTCCCAAACTTGATCCTCTCTCCTATTCCTACCAAGACCGTCAGTCAGTTAGCTGTTCTCCTGACACCTCTGGTGCTAGAGGAGGGAATGGTCGCTGTAGCATTTCAGAATGTGCTTTTTGAGAGGGTTTTCAGGTGTGGCAATTTCAGCAATGTAGCAGGACCGGGCAGGTAATACAAGTGAGTGAAGTCAGCTGCCAATCATGAGGAAGTGGGAGCTCCTGAGGGCTCCCCCTTCCTAAGGGCAGTGCCTCCACCCACGGGCAGGCCCCTGTGTAGGTTTTCCTGAAGCACTGTACCAGCCAAATGAAATACATCTACAGGGGAATTTGACCCAGGATAGACAATCTGTATCTTCCAGCACATAATTATAACTTTTATTAAGAGTTTGTTTGCCATTGAGGATAAACATGCCCACTGCATGCTGGGAATTTCTCAGCAGAAGGAGATTAAGAAGACCCAATAGAAGTTGACAAACTCATTCTTATTACTTAAACTGGGAACAACTGGCAGGTTGCTGAGCTTCTCAAGGACTTTGCTGAGCTAAGGATACTATGCCAAAGAGGAACCTATATATATATGTATATATAATTTACTAAATTTGAGACTGAAAAAAATGATTCTAAATATGATGCAGGATTATTCTGAGAAAGTTTCCAAGAAACTTACCTTGCAAACATATGGGGAAAGGATGGGGGTCCCTTTTTTTGTTTATTTTGTTGATAAAATAGAGGAAGGTTACGATTTTAAATAAATATAGTCCTAATTTTATTTTCCAGCAAAAAGGAAAAAGGTGTGTGTTTAGTGTTCAAATTTGTGTTATTTATTAATATTTTACTTGATTTTGCTGTTTATAAATATTTGTATCTGAAAGCTATTAAATGTTCAGTTTTCTTATTTTTAAATTTCACATTATTAACACTTACAAATTACTGTTAATATCATAATTTTGTTACATTTAAATAAAATTCTTAAATATATAAAAAAGATTTTAAATGTAGCTATGACAGGTACTAATATGTAAATGCAATGGTCTGGGTAATATCTCTGGCCCTCTAAGAGCAATAATCTATTATTCTGTATTCCCAGGCATATGGAGATTTGCAATTAGGTATAGATGATTATTTGATTATTAATTTAATACTTTGGTTCTCAAAATGTGGCCCCTGGGCTAACTGCATTAGCATTTCTTAGAAATGCAAATTCTTAGACTCGACCCCAGATCTGCTGAATGAGAAACTGGGATGGAATCAGCAGTCTGGGTTTTTATGAGCCACTCAGGTGACTGTGACACCTCCCAAAGTGTGAGAGCCACTGGTTTATCATTTACTGTTCCCTGGAGCCATGGGCTAGGGAATGGGTCTGAGCACTGTTTCAAAACTGACATTTTTACATTATCTTCCCAATATTTACAGGTATTAAAACTAGTGTGCTTTCGAGTATAATGGGTCCCACAACCAACAACTAGGAATTGGGTGGTCTAACTGCCAGCATCGAGGTGGAGGTACAGATGACTGACACTGCCACTGAACAGAATCCAGGCACATTCTGCAGGTAAGCAGTGTGCCATTCTGGTCATTTATTCATTCTTCATCTTTAGTGCCTCTTGATTATACATATGTTATTGGATAGGACCAGGATAATAGTTCAGAAGCAACTTGTTTAAGCACTGATTTGGTGCAGCATGACATACCTATATAGCCCTTTATATAATATCATAACATCACCTGGGGAAAAAACATGTTCTTGACTAAGACTCCAACCACTTAATTTTTTTTATAATGTGTGTATTTCATCTCTTTATCTTTGAGCATAGAGAGGAATAATTTCATCAGTGTCTTTGGTGTGCAGAAGCAATGCATGTCTGCAGTAGTCTGGTTTGCTAATGCCTATTATTTGGGGATAATTACATTTTTTTTGCCTGTTAATCCACACTTGTTCTCTTGTGATCTCAAGAATGTAGCCCATTAGTAATCATTGTTCTCATATTGTACCTGAAAGAATTAGCTACATCTCTAGAGCTTCTACATTGGTGTTCCTTTCTGGTACAAGTAGAAATGCTGAGAATTAGAACACAGTGTGGGCCACTGTCTAGCAGTGATTGATTTGTGAGAGCTTATAAATTGGTTGCTAGGCTTTCTGAGTGACATGTAATAGTAAGGTCCTTCAAGGGAAACTCAAAACACAGAGAATATTCTCTCCTATTTATTACAAAGTCCATTGTACTCAGATACGGAATTTAGGCTTGGTTTGCTCACTGTGAATGTTTACATGTCCTCTCTTTGGTCTCTGAAAATCACGTGAAATCATTTTTTTCTTTACACTTATACATGCAAATAGCTTATATAATCAAATATATGTGTATGTGTGAAAATTGATTATTTAGGAAGTTTATAAAAACTGAATAATTTTAGGTGAATTGCTATAAATTTTCCTTGATTTAAAAATTCTAAACCAAAGATGGAAGTTCATTAGCGTTCACAAGGTCTCTGAGTCTCCTCTTGGATTTTAGCAGATGAACCAGTCTGCTAGAGGTAAGTGTTAAAGTCTTTAGAATTTTACTCTAAACTCAATTCTTTCCTTACTGCTTATATACTCCTTGTGATGTGTCCAATTGGAAAAAGCTAGGTCATGATAGTTGGCACAAGTGTCTTTTTTACTCTTACATCTGCATAAGAATAACCACAATTGCTTGTGTGCACAGAGTGGCTCTTTTTCCTGTAGTCTTGGACATCTTTGACTATTGAGTAAAACATGTGCTTCAGTAAGGAGGATCTTGTAGAATTGCTTTGCTTTTGAATAGAAGTTGGTCCTTTTAGAGTTGCTTTGAATAGGGGCATACAAGAATGGGGCAGAAGCACTCTGATAAAGGTAACATACAATAAAAGGGGGGGGGTTGTCTATAGAGAATTTAAAAACAATAATAACACCAACCAGAAATTGGTCTGCTTTTTTTTTTTTCTTTTTTGGGGCTAATATGCACTAGTGATTCAAAACAATGCCAGTAATAAAATACTCTTTCTACCAGGACAAACTGCTCACACAGTCCACTATCTTCACCCGCAACCCAGTTTGAAACTACTAAGCACCTGAAGTATCTCTTAAGAGCAGTTTGCAAGGGCTTTCAGTGTGACAGGAGATGTGCTATCCCAGGAAATAGAATTACAGAATTTTTGAGCATGCATTGCCCAGGAACCAGAGGTTATTATCTCTGGCCTAGAAAATGGAACCAATGATTCCAGGAAGTCTTCATGCAAGAGCTTGTTCTTAAGATTTTGAAAGGACCTGAGCAATATGATATACTTGAGAAAACCATTCCACACATTGAAGAAAGATGATAGCAAACTGCAAAGCTAGAGCAGTGAGCCAAGAATGGGAAATAACCTTTAAGTCTTGTAAACAACACTCCAATCATATTGGTGTACCTTGCATGAGACTCAGATGACATGTGTCAAAATTTTGTTGTGTTTGAAAGGAAGTTATCAAGTCTCTATGAGTAGTAATACCACGTGGTCAAAACAGTGGTTGTAGAAATGCACGTATACCTTGGAAATATTGAGGGTTGCATTCCAGACCACTGCAGTAAAGGGAGTTGTAATCTTTTTGCTGATAGAGAGTATTACCTTCCATCTGTGAGAAAACACAACACCTCTAAAGCACAATAAAGCAAAGCACAATAAAACTAGGTATGCCTGTACCACCAATCAGCTGTGAGTCCTTAGTGCCCTGGTTTTGGGTAGGGAAAAATTGGATGTATCTCACTGTAATTCGTATGGAACACTTATCAGTGTTATGGTTATGCGTTTCGTAGGCAATGACTGCAGGGCCCTGTTGCTCTGCAGTGTTTGGTTCTCCACTTTCAGCTGTGTGAAGCAATCTTGACTGCTGACCTGCCAATAACAGGTCTGAAACCAGGAATGATTTGGGGGGGTGCGGGGAGTGGTGCTGGATATGGGGCTCTACATGCTAGATACCAAGTCTCACACAACTTGACCTCTGCCTCTACCATTTTAACATTCCACTAGCTCTGGATTTTGACCATCCCTCTTTTCATCACTGGACATCATGCAAATGAGGTGTCATTTAAGACCAACACCTCTCTTCTATACAGTGATTTACACTGCATAACATTTACAAAGAAGTATGTGAGCGTTTGAGGAGTATGACTATTTGGTTCAGACACACATGAGAAAATTTAGGAGATGAGATGGGATAGAGAAAAATGAACATTCAGTACCACCTGAAATAATGGAACTACTTTGATATTTTGTGAAACCTCATTTGCCATGACATAAACCAAGTCATCCAACTGCAACAGGAGTGGAACAGAAAGTGACTCTACTTCTCATCCCTGAACATTATTCATTAGTCTTCCATGAGCTATGATTTTGTGCATGCTGCTATCATGAGTAAGCCACCACATCATTATATTGGCCAATTTCAAAATAGGAGACTTCAACAATGAAAGTGAGCTGACTTCTAATGTGGTCCTTCCCCTACTACAACTACATATTGCAGTTTTTTAGGTATATGTAGGATAGAATGAAGAGTCCAGATCAAATCTCTTGTTACCTTCTTCCACTTGGAGGCACAACAGCAGAACTTACTTGGCAGAAAACTGGGAGAAATTTGCCCAAGAAAAACTCTGTGCAAATTTCCATCCCTTCTGTGCCAGCAAAACAGAGCAATGTTTGTCAAAATCTTTTCTCTTGATTGATTGCTGCTGCTGCTTTTCTATCTTTAAAATTTTTTAAGTGTTGTTTCCAAAAGCAGAGGCAGGGAAGAGAAACTACCCAGGAAGGGCACTTGCAGAAGTGATGAGCGACAGTATTGGTTATTAAGGGGAAGCCAGGGTGGTAAACAGGCCTTACATTGGAGCCAGAATTGCAGTTCTATTAAGATCTGCACTGGTGGGTCCAAGGATTCCGAAATTCCAGGTTGAAGCTTTTTACACTAAGAAACGACAGAGCCATCACCACTCAAACTCTCTAGGCAGCCAAGCTTGTAAGTGGAATTTTAAACACACTTTTGGCAAGTGTCCAAAACCCTTAATTTAAAAAACAAGTAAAATCCATTAAATAAAATCCTTTCAGAAGATCAGTATTTCTTTTAGCATGCTGAAATTTTTTTAATGTGCCTCTCAGAGGCATAAACAATCAATGCAGTCATTAACTGGGGGGCCTTTCTGTGGCCCAAATTGAAAACTAATCATTTGAAAGATGTTCTGGCTAAGCACATGGGGGGCTGGGGTGGGGGCGAAAAGTGTTCCTCACACTCTAGCCAGAAGCTTTGTTTTGCTGGTTTAATTTGGAGAGAAGGGGTTGGGGGTGTTGGTAAATAAAGGGAGGGAAAATGAACAGTCAGTGCTTTTTCCGATGGCACTTTGATAAACCTTTTCAATAATATGATATTTTTATTGGATTTAAACATCTGAGGGGGCTTTTCATTTATTGTAGCCCCATTTACCTTTTGTTTTTATTTGCATTCCTATATATACATAGATTTACTTTTTCTTTTTTTTTCTGGAAAGTTATGTAAGTCTCCAGCACTTGGGTCTTATTTATGTAAGTGCTTTTCTCCATTTCTAAAGTTGTAACATTGCATTGTAGAGCTGGTCATTTTTGAGCTGCTGGTGATCATTCAGATTATCTGCCTCCCAGTGAATCAAGTTATGGGCACGGTATCCCCTTTGAAAAGGAATACTTTGAAAAAGCTTTTATACTTTCTCTCCATCACACTAAGACCTACCATCCATCCCAACTCTGGGTTTCTCTCTCCGCGTGGTGCCCACAGAAAGAGAAAAGTGCCTTAATAACATTTTATAGGAGGCTAAATGAGTGAAATATTATATGAAATAAACTACACAAGTTAGAGTTTGGAGGTCTGTATATAGCATTTTCTCAGTTACTCAGAAGAGCATGTCGCTGGTTTGAAACCTTAGACTGCTTTCTTAAACATCAGTCAAATCACAATTATCTACTCTTTTGTATTAATGAAATACCTGGTGGAGTTTTAACTAGTATTTTTTTTTCCAACAAAAATGTAGAAGAGGAAAGGTACAGGAACTGCTGCAATTTATAAATCCATGACCCATTGAAAGTTCAGACTAACCATTGAGAAATGTGGAAATTAATGTTGATTTCTAAGACATGATTGATATTAAAGTCATTCACTTATAAAATCACTCTTAATCTGAGTTTGAAATATCTTCAGAGCCTGGGATGGGCTGGTGTTTGGGCTGCGGCTCACCACTCCTGCTCCCAAGCAGGAGACCTTATTCCCAGGACCCTTTCAGCACTTGGTGGTCGCCAGCTCTGAGCTCTTGGATATGGCAGGAGGTCAAGTCTTTAACCTGGCTGGTCTTCGACTCTCCATGGCAGGTTGAGGAGCCTCCTCATTAGTCATGATTCTGTTGGTGCAGCTTCCTATTGATACCAGGCAAGTCCTCACAAAACACCACCCATCTGATGCTTCTGCCTGAGGCTGGTAATGTTGTTACGTAAACTCATTAGTGATGAGAAAGATACTAACTCAAAGATGACTCTCAGTGATGGAATTCGCCTGCAGGAGTGCCTGCGATCAAGGATGGGAGAGTCACTCAGCCTTACTGTCACTCACAGTGATGTCCTGCTCAGGTACACAGCCAGCCTCCCAGACAGAGGCCGCCTGTTGGGAGGACCGCTGCCTACTCTCTCCTGGTTCTCGTAGTAGTTGTATTTATGAGTTCCTAGAAACTAGATTTTATTGCCTTGGCCCCCATTTCACACCAGATACCTCTTTGGTGCAGACTTCATGCCAGACAACTTTAGGGGCAACCAGCTTCCTCGTGTGACCATGTAAGGTATTATCCAAACCAGGACACTTTTGAGAGGGAAAAGCGGGTAGTATTAATATTTATGCAGGGACAATAGCCCAGAACTGCCCTGGGAAAACCAAAATGTCTGGTCCCCTACTCATGACTTATGTAAGGGTACCATGTGCTGGGCATCACTCCCTGTACCGATTACCCGTGGTCAGTGGGCTGGTTTCACTGCAAACTTAAGTTATTGGCCATATAAAGTTACAGAGACAGGAACCTGTCTGAGAAATTCACGATGAAGGGGGAAACCTGGATACCAACCGTAAAATCTTCCATATTCACCAGTTATCAAGCTTTGCTGATTGTATCTCCTGAAGATCTCTCTCACCCATACCCCTTCCCCTCCTGCGGCCCCCTCACCTTTGTCGCAGCCACACCATCTTCCCCTAGATGATGGCAGCAGCCTCCTCAGTGTCCCCCCACTGTCGTCTTGCCCTCCTCCACTCACTTCTCTAGGTAATAGAGAGCCATTTTCCTGAAACCAAAACCAGGCGCTGTTCTGGGCCCACAGGGCCCACAGTGAATGAGTAAGTCAAGGTCATGCTTCCAAGCAATCAAGACAGATGACAAATAAGTGAACTGATAAATAATCATTTCAGATTTTGATAAGAGCCATGGAAGTGAGCAACGGAGTGAGGTAATGGAGGAAGGGCGGCAGGGAGAGGCTGCTTAAATTAAGGTGGTCAGGGGAGCCTGTCTAGGAAGATTTGAAGCAGGAGATGAGGCCACGTAGAGAGCCAGGCAGAGGGCATCCCAGGCTGTACGAACACCCGGAAGCAGACTGCATTCTGGGAAAAGCGGAGCTGGAGGCCCGTGTGCCCGGCGCACAGTGAGCAGGGGCCGGAATGGTTTATAATCAGGTGGGAGCGTGGGCCGGGGCACTTAATGCCTTGTCATTGCATTGCCCTTCGAATAAAAACCCAGAGCCACTGCGAAGTGTGAAGCGGAGGAGCTGATAGAACCCGCTACCTTCTCAGCGGGCTTGTTTCCAGGGGAAGAATACATCGTGGGGAAAACGGGCGCGGACCAGAAGCCTGGGATGCTCCCCCGGGTGAGAGAGGGTGGTGCTACAGGAAGGGAGTGAAGCTTTTTGATGTTTCATCTTACTGGTGGCATTTGTGTCTACGAAGCGAACTTCTACGATTCTATGCGCATCTTTCAGATGCCACTCTCCTTTTATTATTCTCTTGAATGCACAATTACTGCCATACTTTTCTTGCATTCAGTGTTTGTTTCTTAAAGCTTTATCCTTTAACTCTGTCCCCAGTTGCAGTTGTAGTGGCTTTCTGATTGCTAACACAATGAAAACTTTGTTGAACTTTGGCATAAATAATCTAATGTTCCAAAGTGACGCAGCGATGCCTCTTTTTTCTTTTCTGCAACTATACTTTTCAGTATCTGGTGAAGCGAGGTATAGTTAGGTCTAATGGATGGACATAGAAATAAGATACGGAAAATAGTGATAGAGATGCAGATACCCACCTATCTATTCATCCATCTGTTTCTGCAAATCTACAAATCCGTGCCGTGGGTGGGGTGGAGGTGCATATTGCTTTTAGAGACTGTAAAAATATGAAGTCCTACTACCTTCCATTCTTCAAAAAGGTAAAACCTGTATTCTTTGTCTATTTGCTTGTTTTCTCCAAGGAGCATTGGCAGTTAATACTTGGCTCATTGCATTCTAGTTGGATTTCATTTGAGGATCAGGCATTTGCTTGTTTGCAGGGCAATGGAAATGCTTTTCTTAACTTTCTTTATATGTCCCTGTGTGCAAGGAAGACACATGTCATACAGATGAGTCTGTGCCCATTTTCGGCCTGCTGGTCTTCGGAAGTCCGCGGGAGGAAATACCTTCTTAATCGAATTCTCCAAGGCTGACATGTGGTGGTGTTCGGTCTGCTGAATAATTTCACATGTGTGTTTTGCGGAGTCAGAATTCTTCTGTGATGCACAGCATGTATTTTCTTGGTAGCATGAAACTCTTTTGGCCACTGGGATGGAGAAGTTATTTTAATTGGGTAAATAACAGGCCATTTCAGATAGGAAAAGGGATGTGGGACCTCTTGGTCATTTAAAATACATTTTTAGGTCAAATAATTATGAGGAAAAGATGGCACCATTATTTAGTGTATTTCAGATCTTTGTAGGAGTTGTGATCCCCTCTTCCATTTTTCTTCTTAAGGAACAACTGTAAAATAGAGTTTGGAAAATTTCAACTCTCATACCCAGTAGTCCCTCAGGATTCTGCCTTTTTGTGGGCACATTGTATTTACTTTACCTGCAGATCATCTGCTCATATTGTGTTTTCACTGAACATGTCCCTGGGGAAAAATATTGTCAAAAAAAAAAAAATAGTTCTGTTCTAGACCCACCCAGAATGACATAATATTAAGTGTTTTTTCTATTCAACATTAATACTGTTTTGAGAACTCACAGCCGGTATTAGTTGTGTTGAATCCAATGTTCATTCTCTCTCTCTTCTCTCTCCTCTCTCTCTCTCCTCTCTCCTCTCTCTCCTCTCTCTCCTCTCTCTCCTCTCTCTCCTCTCTCTCCTCTCTCTCCTCTCTCTCCTCTCTCTCCTCTCTCTCTCTTTCTTTCTCTCTCTCTTTCTCTCTTCATAATTTCCCAGGGACCTGCTACCTTTGGGCTTAGCTTGAAATGTAGCATTTTTCCAGTAGAGAATGCTATCTGGTATATTTAAAGCAATTTAGGGTCCCTAAATCAGAAACTCAGTTACAAAGATAGCAGATCAGATTTTTATTAGCCATGGAAATCTTTATTTTATTAGATATATAGTTATAAAATAAGTTGTTATAAAGTTATTTTATAAAATGAAAATAAGAAAATATCTTTCATTGCATGGGTCCTATACTTTGCCTATAGCCACATTTAGCCATCATTCCACTTAATTCTGTCAGAAGCACTGGGTTGCACATTCTGATCCCTATGTAAGTTGTCTGTGGTTGTGCTAACAAATAGGGTGACCTAATGGGAATGAAGTATTTCTTGGGATATAGGACTATCAGTGATAAAGTGGACAACTCCAGGGCAAACCAGGACAAATCAGTCATCCTAGAAACTACCCACCTACTTAGTGGCCTAAAACAAAATGATCATTTCCACAATTTTGTTAGCTGACTGGGTGGTGGGTCTGTTATTCTCACTGGGGCTCCCTGTATAGCTGCTTGGCTGAGGGTAGGTAGAGTAAAATGTCTGGGGCCTCAGCAGAGATGGCTGGGCCTCTCCCTGCATGTGATCTTTAATCACAGTGTGGCGGGTACTCATGGGTCCACATGAGCAAGAGTGGAAGCTACTGGGCCTCTTGCAACTATGCTCAGAAGTCATGCATTGTTGCCTCTGCTACACTTAGACATGGGAAAACAGACTTCACTTTTTGATGGGAGGAGTTGAAGAGAATGCGGCCATTTTTAATCCACCACAATCCCCATTATATACATTAGGATCCTGAGATTCAGTAAATTTAAATAACTTTTCCAAGACCACATAGTTCCTAAGGGACAAATCCAGGAGTTGAACCCAGGTCTACATGCATGAGTTTTTCATGGCTTTGAGTCACCATGCCCTGGTGGAGTATAACTGTATCGTCCAATAATCTAGGAAGCAATTGGGCATTTCCCTGCTGTTCTGAGGTGGGACAGAGGAGATGGTGTGGAGAAGGAAGCAGTGATCTGAGATGTGTAGATGACTAACGTCACAGAAATTTGTCCAACTTGTTTGACAGTATAAGTCATACTCAGCTGCTTCTGTAAGTATGTTTGGGCTCCTGCTATCCTCCCACCCCTCCACACATATAACTCTACCCCCAGAAGTAAAGTCTTCAATGGGCCTCAGACTTACTACATTCTTGGTCTTGATGTTTCTCTCTTTCTCTTACGCACTGTCTTCATGCTTCTTCCATAGAAGCATTCAGATCATCTTCTACAGTTGAGAGTCTGAGACTAGGAAAGACAGTTGTTCTAAGTCTGTTACAGTTTTCAAAGTGTGGGGGTCCCTGAGACCCTTTCAGGGAGTCCATGAGGTCAAAACTGTTTTTTAATACTTAGTATTATTTGCTTTTTTCACTGTCATTCTCTTTTGAGTATAAAGTGGAGTTTTCCAGAAGGTACGTGATGGAAAGGTTCATGATGCAACAGATTGTAGCAAAAGCAGATGTGAGAATTCCAGCCTTCTCTACTAAAACAGACATTGAAAAGATTTTATTTTTAATGAAAGACAGTGATGTTCTTCTCTTTTTCTTGGTTTTAGAAAATACTTTTTTAAAAATTAGAAATGCTAAGAGGGCATGTAAAGTATTTGTAGTAATTTTTAAATCAATACACAAATATCTATAAAGCTTCTCATGTAATTTCTCACATGTTAAATACCTGTTAATAAAATGCACATAAATTAAAACTCCTTGGGGTCCTTTAGAGTCCTGAAAGCAAAAAGTTTCCAATGATTTTCATCATCTCACCAGCTGCCATTTTTCTGAGCTCCTGCCATGGCCAGGCCATTTCCTACACATTCTCTTTTAATCCTCCCAGCAACCCTATCAGGAAGGCACCCCATTAATTCCCAGCTCCCAGAGGCATAGACTAGTCCTCAAAAATCTTTCGTCACACAGCTAATATCCCATGAAGTTAGAACTTGAAGCTAGGGCTATCTGACTCCAGATCAAATTTTGAGGACTAGCCTCCTTGCATGTAAAGTAACTACTGTTTTGCTGGGCAAAGAGAAAGGGAGAAGCAGAGGTCATGAGGACTTAGGTGGGTTCTTTGAGATGACTCAGGCAGCCAGTAACCATCCATGACTTTGCTGTCTGTCTCATGAATAGTCCACTAGTCAGAGTAACATGTCTTCTCCAATTGCAAATTTTAGAGAAAGGAATTCCTTCAAATAAAAGGGACATTTTGAACCTGGTAGATTTTTTGTTTCCCCCTTGTAGGAGGCATTTCCAATAATACATTATTTAAACACTACTGTGCATTCAACAAAAATAAAATATTTCTCCCGTTATCATATTCTGAACTGCAGAAATAAATGATCACTGCATTAAACAAGGTTTTCAATTACTTTACAGATCAGCTGATGCATTTTGTTTGTTGAAGTCTTTTTGGTAATAGTAAAACAATTGTACCCATTAGTACTTAGTATGTGTGAGGTAATGAGAGAAAGATGTTATATCATGCTCTCTGTGAATCCCAAAGGGAATGCTCCAAGGCAGGCAGTGGTTGTCCCTCCATGTCTTACAGACAGTAAGGAGGTGAGGCTCACAGAGGTGGAGCTGCTTACCTAAGGTCTCCCAGCTGGTAAGTAGGTGTTTAGTCAGGGATCAAGCCTGGGTCTAGGTGAGTCCCAGCCTTAGACTCTTAACCAGAAGGCTCTGCATGCCACTAAAAGGTAATGTCAATTTGTCTATGGAAAGACATTCTCCAACATAGACTTTGAAATAGCCCAGATAAATTAGGGAAGAGACACAATTTTATCTTCGGAGATTTTAAGGAAAACCAAAGAGATACAACCTGTTCAGACAATGAGAAAACTGATACAGTTCTTTGATTTTGTCCTTAGCTTAACTCTTCACTAATACCTAGCAGCTAACAGTGTACAGGGAGCGGCAAAAAGGTTCTCAACTCTATCTGGGACTCCCAAGGGGTATTGTAAGAGGACCACCAATGCCAACTGAGTTTAGGTTTCAGTTGTGTCAGGACTATCTTCCTTCTGCCTGGAGGGACTGTCCTTCCCTTCAGTTTTAAAATGTCCTGATCACATCAACAATGTTGGAAGTGATGGGAAAGCTGAAGCTCCACATGTGTCAACAACAGATGTGCACATCCCCTGGAACAGTGGAAAAAGAGAGTGATAGAATTTCCCTTAGGGCTGCGCTCCAGGTGCACTGGGAGGGGGTGAGGACAAAGCTCTCATGATTTATATTGACTGCTAAACTAACCAGGTGCACTCAGCAAGAGTTCCAATGGCAACTTGGGGCTACAACAACCTTCACAAAAACCTTCTGATTCCTTCTAAGGGTTCAGGTTGCTGTAACTGTCATAAAAAGTCTAGAATTTTGTCATGGAAAAGGATCATCTCTAGCCCAGCCTCTTACATAATTTGAATAACATTTGTAAATTGTTTAAGCAATTATACTTGGGAATTCAATATACTGTGAAGATGTATCTGACCAGAGCGGCTTGTTGTTGCTTAGGAACCTAATATTAGAGACAAGAAACAGAGAACTTTTGTCTTTCTAAATCCATGCACTTAATTATCTCCACCCTAAATTAGCTCCAGAAACAAAAACAAGCAAATGTGTACAAATCTGGATAATGTAGGAAGATGGCCAGAAAGTGGAGAGCTGTGCTTGTGAACTCCTTTTTCCTACTGTCTGCCCTGTCTCTGATCTCCTTGCCCAGGGAGGTAATTAATTCATCTGAGCATTCTCTGACCAGTATCGCAATGTTTTTAAAACAATGACACTTTGTAATTTGAACAATTTTATTGAATCCTATGATTCTATAATTTTTAGGATACTTAAAATTGCAATCAAAGACAGAATTTATGCATTCCTCTTAACTCCCCTAGATTATAAGATCAGAGCTGAGTTCGTGTCTTTGTCACCATAATGCCACCCCCCCCAATGCCTTGCAAATGGTGTATAAGTAAATGATATTAGAAGTAATAACAGTGACACTATGGGGTTCTTAATATATGTCAGGTGGTACACCAGGGGCTTTATCTGACTCCCCTAAGAAGTAGGTACTATTAATAGCTCCATTTTGCAGACTTCCCCTTCCTCACTCTCTACCTCTCTTTGTCTCCTCTGTGAGTGACAGCTGTCTGAATTCCTCTCTCCTCTAAATTTACTGGGTGGTTTGGAAGAGCACCGGAAAGTCATCATTTTGTTCACCTCTGAAGTCTTCAGTCATATTGAACATTGGCATAGAATTGTTCATTATTTTGTGCCCAGGAGCTCATCAATGTTGTAAAATATGCCCTTCGTCTTTCTACCAGCACTGCGTCCGAGGCCATTACACCTGGACTGTCTCAGCCTTCTGTTCCTTTTTAGTTTCACTCTCCTGTGCCTGAAGTTAGGATGAAGTGGCTTTGTTTGTGCACCTCCTTATCCCCCATCCCCAGGCAGAATAACCCTGGGGAAAACGAGCCTTTTTTCTTTCTTTTGCTTTTTTTAAGTTTAGTTTTGTTTTTGTTTTGGAGCCATGGATAACATATTTCAAATTCTGTTTGCTAATTTCAAATCTACTTAAGTTCTCAAGTGTTGGCCAGGCAAACATTTCTCGGCTCACATGACAGCTTTGAGGATGGGTTAGAGGACGGCCCAGGGTAGTGACAAAGCAGAGGCTGGGAATACTGCAGGACAGGTAACATGGTAGTCACCAAACAAACTAACAAACTGTAAACTATATAATATTTCACAGAGCGCCTAGGACTGGCTTAGTTATCTCCAACAACAAAAAGGAAACTTCCATCTGAACTCACGTGCCCTGTTTGGTTGCCCATGGTGCACAGTAGTGCAGATACCATGAGTACCATTCAAGGGGCTCTCTAACCCTGGAAACCTCATCTGAGAAGAGTATGAAAAAGTTCCCACTGACAATGACAGCCATGTGTCTTGGCCAGTGACTCAGTCTACCGGACCCCAGTTTTCTCACCTGTCGAAAGGAAGTAGCAGGCGTTCTCCCTCACAGATGTGCTGTAGAGATTAGAGAAGACATGCAAAGCACCTAGCATGTATCTTGGCCCACAGTACACAGCAAAATATAGGTACTGTTTCTCCCCTGCCCTACCATCTGACAGTGCCAGTGTGAGAATCACTTCTCTGAGTTTAGGTACTGCTCCTCATCTTAAAATGTTCCTCCCAAGAGTATATGTAAAGTATTCCTTCACATGATTGCTTATTACGTGTCAGCATTAGGAGAGAATAGCTAAAACTTCCTAGGAGCAGAAGATAGTATTGACTCTTACTTATGGAGCACACACTGTATTCCAGACAAGAAGCTAAGCACGCTATGGCCTGATCTCATTAAAGCCTTTCAACAACTCTATGAGGTACTATTAAATAGGCTGGGAAACTTAGCCAAGGTCATTAGACTTCAAGTAGTGGAGTTGAAATGTGGATGCTAATGCCCTGTTACAATGCTCTATGACCCCCAATATGCTCTAATGGGATAGAAGAGGTCCAAAGAATGCCAAGACAGGCTGGGCCTGTTTAGAGCGCCAAGGCAAAGAACATGGGGCCGTTTGGCAGGGAGGAAATAAGATTCTAGCAATAGGGTGGTAGTGGGTGATATGGAAGAGAAAGTTGGGACAACTGCTCACAGATGGCACTTTCTCGAATATCCATGCCTTGGCTTCCAAGGTCTGTCTGCTCTCTCGTTCCCACCTCTCTCTGTCCTCTGTCCTGGTGCCACAGCACCCCATATGCCTCTGGGTCTTTGCATATGTTTTTCTATCTGCCACCAGTTCTTTCTCAAACAGGGACCATGTCTTTCTCGTATGCCGTTGGTCCCCAACATCAAGCCTGATTCCTGGCAAGTAGTCATTGACCTGTATATTTGGATGGACAAATGATTAATGAGTGAACAAGTGAACGGGTCTTTTTAGAACTTTACCTTGTGCTGCTGGCTCTAACCAGCTTCTGTATCCAAAATCTGCAACTTGCAATTGCTCTTTTTCTCATGTTTTATAACCTCATTTAAATATCCCCATTCACGTTTTTGCTATTGAAACATCTGTTACAGCCTAGTTACCTGGACACAGGAAAGAAGACTAAATAGGCTCTGATGCCACCTCCCTCCCAGCAGTACAACCTGAAGGCCATTTCATGGGGCCTTCTGCCTGTCCATCTCGTGCTGCTTCAGTTTCCCTAAGTAGGATTCTCTACCTAAGAAGAGAGAGGTTAGAAGTGTTCAGAAATCAGTGGGATGAGGTACTTGGAATCCTGTGGGAGAAAGAGTGCTCTATAAACAAAGCTCAGCCAGTTCTGGGTTCCATGCCCTAATTGTGGAAGGTGACGCTCTACGTCATCCTGAGTGCATGTTAGATGGCACAAGATAAACCATTTAGCTGTTTTGTTCTAACATATAATTTAATACAGAGAAATACAAAGACAACAATCAGTAGAGTACACTCATTCTCCCTGCCTGATGGCTTCTGCTATTTTAAAAAATAAAATTAACATGTCAGAAATTTTTCATTCTGATTTTTTACTAAAACTGATATTTTCAGAACTATGTGGTATCGAACAAGAACATGCTTTTGTTCAGAATAACTGAAATGAGTTTGACTGATGATTGTTGTTTATCACAGGGCAGAGCAGGGCTTGAAGCGGTGCGCAGGCAGATCACTTGCATCCACGTATACTAATGAATGTTGTATGGATGTACAGACTTCTCACTGGCTTACATTTGGCTGCCAAATGTGGCGATACTGGTTCGTTTTTATCCCCCAGAGCTATGGGTCATGTAAATATATAGAATTAGTCAAGAGTTGTATATTAGTTGTACTGTATAGCAATATTACCACAAACTTCACAGCTTAAAAACAATACATATCTATTGTTTCATGGTTTCTATGGATCAGGGTTGGGAAGATTGAAACAAAAGAAGACAAAACAAATGAACAAAGAAGGCCAATGCAAAGAAGCATTGTTAGATTGGCATCTGCTGTGGATTTCTGGTGCTCAATTTCCTTGGCCTTGCTGAGGAGCTTTATGAAAGCATTTCTGAAGGAGAAGGGGGAGAAGCATGTATCCATGTCCTCCATTACCCATGTTCAGTGGTGGCTCTACAGGCATTGACTCCCCTGCAGTTCTGGCTTGTGCATTTGTGCATCAGAGTGGCTTCTCCAGGACACCCATACTCCACCATTAGAAAAAGCCCAGGACTTAACTAGTCCTCTGAAAGGCTGAAATCAAGGTATCACCCAGAGCTGGGGCCTCCTCAGAGGTTTAGCTGAGGAAGGATCCACTTCCAAGCTCATGTTGTTGTTGGCAGAGTTCAGTTCCTTGAAGGCTGCCAAGTGAAGGTTTCCCTCAGGTCCTTGCCACGGGGCCCTCTCCTTAGGCAGTGCACAGCATAGAGCAACTTGCAGCTTCAAAGCCAGCAAGGAAGAGTGCCTCCTAGCAAGAAGTTAGCGGTAGGTCACAGAGTCTGTCCACACTCAACGGGAAAGGATTATACCATGGCATAAACTCTAGGGAGGGGGGTCATGGGGGCTACCTTAGAGGCTGCCTGCCATAGTGGATGCAAAGATACAAGGTCAGCAGGACCAGGATAAACTTAGTAGTATACAAACAGTATTAGTAGCTAACCTGAGTTAGCACAAATTCAACTTTATATAAGCATCTACAACCTCAAGAAAACAGTCACGTTTTTTAAAAACCCATTATACTGTCAATTCTCAAATACCCGAATCCCTTCCTCCTGAACAAAGGTGTTTTCATTTGGTTTGCTTTGGTGGATCTGAAAGACACATACCTCCCCAATGCTACCACTTCCAGCACTTCGTTTCCCAAAGAATGGAAACTGAATCACTTTGAAGTTCATCTTCCCTAAATAAAATTGTTCCATGGCATTTCAGTGTTTGGCTGTATAGCATAACCTCATTTAGAGCATTAACAAAATTATACAAATGGACTAGTTAGGTCAAATCATTGAAACTTAAAAAAATAAAATAAAAAATCTAGTCCCTGTCCCCGGTTTTTCCCTCTAATTAGAACTAGGAGAGCCCCTGTGTAGTATACTTATTTTTAATATTTTTGTTTTCAAGAGCATGTTTATTGTTCCATTGTTAGGCGTTGTGTGGGTACATCTTACAGATGTTGAGAATATTTCAGGATGTCTTGAAGACACAATGAAAGATTGTGGTTTAACAACAAAGCCTCTTGCAGCCCTGAGGCCTGTTGCTAACAGTTGGGTTGTTGAAGTATAAGATTCTCGGTTAGTCTTCAAAAGGCATGTGCTCTTGGTAGGGGAGAGCTGCCTGTGTGTGTGCACTTCACTGTCCTTCATGGTTAGTTTCCCCCGAAGGCTTATTGTACTTATTGCATCATTTATTTTTATTTGTAAGAGTATTTTGGAAGCTTCAGAATGGTTGTACAGTCATTACCGCTTCTAGCTGTAAATGGTTATGACTGCCTGTGGAAATCGCATTGAAGGCAAACAAAAGTAAATAAAAGTCCCTCTACTTTACCTTTCTTCTTTATCTGCATTTCCACGTACTCTGAGCTGGAGGACCCAGCTCTGTGGGGCTGCACAGGGCCACGCTAGTTCTGATTTATGACATTTGCCTCCCAAGAAGGGCTACATGGATTTTGGGGTGTGGGTGAACCACTTACATGAAAAATTAAAGCTGGCATATTTATTTGGAAGGGCAGAGTGGAGTTAATGACCCTACAAAACTCTTGACACATAAATTTATTTTTCCCATCCTTCAAATGAGGTAACAAAGCAACTCTATATCCAGTTCTGGGTAAATTGATCCTTCTGACCTGAAAGTCTATAAAATGAGTAACCTGCCAGAGCAGTGGAAAAGCAATCCATCTTAAGAAAATGGAATTAGTTTTAATATCATTAAGTACCTTAAATTATCCTCCTGGGCCCAGCCAGTCAAGCACCCAAATTATTTTTCACCATGCTATGTTTCCATTTCTAATACCAAATAGAACTTAAGAGAGAGAAGTCCTCTTATTGTGTGGAAAAAATACATTTTACAATATACAAAAACCATTGATGGTGTCTCCTCTGATACTCTGCACGTAGTTTTGCATGTGCATTATGGAAAAACTGTTCATTGGTTTTGTTTCTATTTATGTTTTGTGATGTATTGTCACTTAACTATTGAGCAAACATCTATTGAGTATAATGTGTTGGAGCAGAGCCTGTGAGAAAAGAGAGCAAATCCTTTTTTTCAGTGAGCTTCCAATCTGGATAAACTCAAAACCCTGACCTTCTGAATCCTTAACAGGCCTTGGGCATGGGATTCACTTCCTAGTCAGAGTTGGTAAGATTCTGGCCACCACTTGCCTCACATTAAAAGCTTCAATAATTCAACCAGACATGTCCTGTTATTCCCATTTGTCAGGTGCAGAAACTGAGGCCCATGGAGAAATGAGTAAGCCTGCAAACTCTTCCCACATAGCAGAAGGGGATTCAAGGCCAGCACTGCTATCCCCTAAACCCTTGATCTTCTTTACTCCCCTAACATATAATTACATGAAAATACAACCAGTCAATTCATTAAGATAAGAAATAATCACCCAAAATACATATTTTATGAAATAAGGATTGTATAGGAGCCTCAGGTGGAAAATGCTAAATTTAAAGTCAAAAGAGCTAAAACCTATTCCTGGCTCTACCAGCAATTAGCTTTGTGATCTTAGAGAAGTGAACTTACCCCGTTTTCTTCCTTTATAATGTGATGAAAGTCTACTAAAAATTTCTAGGCAGTTTTTTCCAGATCTGATCCAGATAGTCAGGGAATGCTGCAAATTATGGGTCCATACTTGGAGATTTGTCACGTGTGTCATTAGCATGTTGAAGGTGCCGTGAAGTCCTCCGTGGAGAAACCTGTTAGCACAGCGTTTTCTAACCTCATTCAACCCCAGAGCACTTAGTCACATCACATAGAGCTGGTGTTTCTGGGAAATAATTGGGGAAAGAATTTTCCAAAATTTCTGTAGGTTCTAAAATTTGATGATTCACATTTTTGCTTGTGAAATGCTCCATACCTACAATCCATATGTTCTCTTTTAATTGTGACTTTCCATACCCCCTGTCCCCCAGGACTGAACTGGGGACAACAAATAAATACTACTGACTGATTGATTCATCTCTTAAGGTTAATGTGTTCTAAATGGTGCTTATCTAATGTTTGGCAAAATTTAGCCTAATACAGAACAGTTCTGGGATGGGAAGCATTGTGCTCTGGGAACTGGTTAAAAACCACCAACTCTCTCTGGAGCCAGCCAGGGAGATGCCAGACGACATTGCAGTACCCTTTGGCTAGGGGCGCTCCATTCAAATGCAAAAACAAAAGACAAATTCTGTCTCTGGTTAGCAGGCTTCTCATCTAGCGGTCCTGCCTGCGTTTGGTCTGTGGAAAATCAAAGCATTTGGTGCTGGCTGTCATTGATCAGTCACTCTGATGTGACAGCCATTCTTTTTCACCCTCTCTCATAGTTTACAAGATAACTTGGCATGGGTAGTTTCTCCCAGGGAGAAAACCCTCCTTTTTATCCTGAGAATGCCACTTGGTATCTACTTTAGCAGTAAATTACCAAATGCCACCCTCATGGTTTGAAAGAGCTTATTCACAAAGAGTTTCCCAGGCACTTACCATGTGACATTTCATATTTGTGTGTGCCCAAGAAAACAAAGTAACTTTAATACTCAATGTAATATACAGAAATAGTTTTAAAAGGGACAATTGTTTTTAATACGATGTCTTAAAATGGTATTGCTTTCTATCCTTTAGAAAGCGTGTGTGTCCAAGTAATTTAATAGTAATAAAACTTTTTGCAGTGTATCAAAAAACATAAAGAAGCATAGTACCTTAAGAGCTGTATAACACTATCTGAACTTATTTAATGAAAAGTATTTTTATCTTTGTTTAAAAAAAAACAAAGATTTTGTATAGCTTATGTGATGAGAAAATATTAATACTGTAGGTTCATAACTCAGAACATTGAGAAAAATGTTTCTTCCAACTTTTGGGAAGAAAATTTATTTGCAGACAGCAAATTGTCAAAAAAAACCTGGCCTTTTCTTCTGAGCATATTATATAATGGTGCATAGAATGCAGTTGTACATAGCTGAAAGCTGTTGTATAGAATAGTGATTAATATTAGAGATTTTACTTTGAGGTAAAACTGAAGTGTGGATTGTAGCTTTGCCACCTACTAGCTATGAACTTTTTTTTTTAATCTTTGAGCCTGAGTTTCCTTATATGTAAATGGAAATTTCCCTTCTTCACGTGTTTTTTCAAAGGTGAAATGAGATAAAGTCCATATAACAACTACCCAATGCATGCCACATAATAAGCAAGTAGTAATAGTTATTATTTTATGGATACCTATTAATTCACTTGACAGGAGGACCAGAGGTGGGGTCACCTGGCTAAGGAGCATCATTTCCCTGAGATACTCTCGGCCCCTTTTGCCCTCTTGTTGGCTTCATCTGTCGACACTCTGGGCCTATTATTCATGCACAATGATTGTAGGTGAAAGCTCTTGCCTAGAAACCCCTAGAAAACTTCTCTGTGTACCATTGGCCCAAGCTGGTAACTGTACAGTTTGGGGCATGTGGACCATGACATTGATCCATGGTCAGTATTGTGATTTCTGGATCATTCAATTAAAAAAATAATTCGGTTCAACCTAATGCTTGTCAGGCATTGTGCTAGGCTTTGAAGCTTAAATAATGAGTTAAACCACAGGTTTGACAAACTTTTTCTTCAAGGGTCAAATAAGAAATATATATTAAAAATATGAAACCATTCTTAGGCCATACCAAAACAAAACAAAACAAAATAAAACAAAACAAAACAAAAGGCTTGACCCATGGATCAGAGTTTGACAATTCCCGATATACACAGCTCTGCTTCCTAACCTCATGGAGCTTCAATTTATCCAAAATGTATAATGTGTTAGCATTTTTTCCCCTCCCTCCCAATTTCCCTTGTCATTTGAGTGGCGCTGAGCCTATCAGCACAATTATTTGTCCAGTATCACCTACCTATTCCCAAATCTAAGAAATCATTGGTCAGGGGGCATGTGTCAAAGAGCAGCTGTTGATGTTCTCCTAATGTTTAGTTTAAGGTCATAGCGTGAAACTATACCTGCACCAGGTCAGAGATTCTTAAGAGCTCGGTAATGAAGGAGAATACAATTAACCAGGAAATTGTCCCTTCAAGTACTGTCTTTAAAAGTTCATCAGAGACCCATGGAAAAAGAGCTGTATAGCACTATGCATATGTAACCAAGTCCTCACACCTACAGGTAAATGCATATACAAAGCAAATACCCATTGAGCTGCAGAGGTTTCCCAAGAGGCCATGTGCATACTCTTGAACCATATTCCACATTTGTGACCACAACGTAAACTTATCCCACACTCTCAATTTCCATGGGAAGCAAAACAGTTCCCCCGCAGGTAGAGGGAAGAGGACATGGAAGGCAGTGTGCTAGCACTTGTCAGGGCCCATGTAAAAGGCGTGCACACTGAGTTGCAGAGGAAGTGGGAGTTTGCTTGCAGCTCAGGGCCCTGTCTTCTGCTCTCCAGTAATTCTCTGACTTCCCCAGCAGATAGGAGGGTAAGGCAGGCACTGCCTAACGTCGCCTGCCCTGTTTTATTTGCTTTTGCAGCTTTCTCCCACCCTCACTGCCTTCAATGTTTTGGTGCCTGTTGGCCTTTTGTGTGTAAAGAATGTCTTTGGGGATTGAAATCTTTGAAAAAAACGTGGTAAGGAACACTGTGAGGGGGAGCAAAGTCAGGAATGCCCTGTGTCTCCCTCTTGGTGACGTCATTCCTAGCGAGGGGAACCAGTTGCCTGCCAGGTCATGAGGGCCTGGAAAGCACAAAGCATCTCCTGTCAGCCTGCTCATCACTCACTTCCTTTCTTCACACTCATTTCCTCAAATTTCTGCCAGGGCACAGAGCCCTCCACAGGCTAAAAGTAGCACTTTGTGTGTGAGCAGAGCTTTGGGGGATGGGAAGTGGGGGTATTAGTGGTCAGTGTAGAGGAAGAGTCTCACCTCAATGCTTTTGAAGGTGTTTTCTGGAACTTGAGAGAAAAACTTCCAGGAAAGTTTGGCCATTTATGAGGGAGAAAGACAAGAGTGTGGAGGTGTCATACCCTGTACTGTCCCATGAAAATGCAGAGGCAGTGACTCTCAAATTTTCCATAATTTCATGTCTATTCAAACTACACAAACAAGATGCCACTGATCTGTGACGCAGAAAACAGGTGCAAAGTTATTTTCACAGCCATGGGAGCTGATGGTTTTGAGCCCTGCTCCTGCAGCAAATAACACACATTTTCCAGTCTTGCCATCTCTGAAAATTGTGTTTGGCCCTGTAGGTTGTTGCCTTTGTTGTTTTAGTAGCCCCAGCAGTTATAGTAATATAACAGACATCTATTGAGTCATCATACCAAGAACTTTAGGTGTACGAGGTCATATAATTAATTTTATGAACTCATCCTAAAAAAAGGGACATGTACCTCATTGCCTAATATCACTACGGTCACCTTCCAAGTATTCCCCTTGGGAAGCTATGCACCAATGACAGCACCTGGTGCACCCTTCGAAGCAACTTTGGAATTCTTTCTGGAATGGCCATCAGAGCTGTCACTGTGCCCCAAATCTGACAATTAAGTTCACGAACTTACCACCATGCACTTAAGTTAGAAGCACTTTACAAACAACTTGGTCAGGTGTCATAAGGTATTTGCCAATGTTATGACAGCTGACCGAGTTGTTTGTATAGTGCTGCCAATGTAAGTGTATGGTGGCAAGTTCATGAACCACCATGCAACTGCCAGTGCTGCCCCGATTGTAGCACGTGACAATAGCTGACCGTTACTGAACATTTGTCCCATGCCAAGTGTTGTGCTAACAACTTTAGAGGCATCATTGCCTTTCATGTTTACACTAACTTTGTGATGGACACCCTAGTAGTAGCCCCACTTCACAAATGAGGAGGCTGAGGCTGGCATTCACTCAGTAACTCGCTCAAAGTCACACACTTTGAATCCGAAATCAGCATTCAAGTTCATGTCCTTAACAATGAGTCAGTACTGCCTGTGCCCTTTAAAGTCATCTCACTGTGTTATAGTTACTTATTTAGCTGCTAATTTTTCCCACTAAACTGTGAGATCCTTGAGGGCAGGGACACTATCTTAATCACCTGGCTCATAATAAGTACTTAATAAATGTCTTTTGTGTTTATTCTCCATGCCAAATATAGTGCTTAACACATAACAGGTGTTCTCATAAGAGCAAAAGAGGGTATGAATGATGGCTACTAAGGGGAAAAAGAATAATTTTTCTTTGTAGACTGGAAATCAGATAGTTTCTTGGGAGGTTGGACCTATAGTTTCTGCCCTGCAAAAGGCAATTCAAGCTGAGTGACTTAGTCTCAAAGTTAAAATGATTCAGCCTGGCCAGCCCTCTACAAATATCACAGGACTTAGTTTACTTCCTTGTTGCTGGAATAGCTTCTATTCGAAACAAAACAAAACAAAACAAAACAAAGACTTAGGTATTATACAGATTCATCTAATACAGCAAGACTCAGTCCTCAAGAAAGTTCTTTCCTGTCTAGTTTTCACTGGGTTTCAGCTCCCCTAACCTTTAACATTTCTCTTTAGAAAAACTTCACAGATGTCACAGAAAGTGCCATTAACACAGCCACTAATTCAGCCTCCTGAGAACCAGACTTGAAGCTCCTCCAGCGCCAGGTACTGAGCACTCAGAATATGTGGGAGATAAGCACCTTTTCCCAGGAGGGGAGTACCTTCCAATGCAAAAAAATAAACCCTGAAGCAGACACGTATAGGAGGCTGTGGTCTCCAGCCAGCTGGAGAGGTAATGAATGCAAATAACTAGAGAGATGTTTGGGAAGAACCTGTTTGGGAGCCCGAGGTAAGCCCCATATGGTATCAAGTCCCTACTTGTAAAATCAATTGAAGCAAGTCCATATTCAAACAATTGTGGTTTCTTCGAGCTCAGGAGACAGCTGTCCAAAAAAAAAAAAAAAAAAAGAGAGAGACTCACCACAGAAGCTAAATGTATTGTACAGTTGCCTTGAGAGCAAGTTATCCACGTGTGGGAATGAATTGTTCAACCTGTAGTGGAAATAATAAATGAAATTTGCATTAAACAAAAAACAAAACAAAACTATGCAATCAGCCATATTCCACCACCAGCTACACACACCCCAATGGGAGGATTTGCACAGTTTGTTTCTCAGCTTTCATATTTATTCTCTGAATATCTTGGGACAGACATGGGATTGTTTTACAAAGATTGTGACAGTTACCTTGGCTGCCTAGCTCCTGGCCTTTCCTACCTGCTTTTCTTGCTGGCAGAAGCCTGACTTTGTTTGGGTGTTCATGGGCCATGTGTTTGTGCAACTCCCAGGTGGTGAATGTCAGCCTACCCTCGTCAAGCTACATCCCTTCTCCTTAGAGGCACTGGTGTAAACAAGCCAATCTAACAATGAGACATAAGCAGATAGCAGTGATGGGCCATAAAGGTTTTCTCTTACCTACTAAGAAGGCATGTGGAAGGAAATCTCCCACCTGCACTGTTGATCGATACCTTACATCTTGTCTCCATTAACCCATGGAACCATTGCAGCCATCTTGCCCCCATGTAGAATGAGCTCTCCCATATCCTGAGGACAGCAGAAACATGGCAAGCACCTGGATCCTTGATGACACTGTCATACAACTGTCATACCACTAAAATAGGGAAACTTGTTTGCAGACCTCGTGCAGTGTGAGATAACTTCTTGCTGTAGGGAAGCAGTCTTTGGTGAGGTAATTTACTTGCTTACCTGTTACAGGCAACTCTGATCCCTATTTAAGGTAAATTTTTACGTTCTTAAAAACTACTGTTTTAGCAATCGTATCTTGTGTCTTTTGAGAAAGTGAGACTAACCTTGTAGACTGCTTTTCATAAACCAACTACAACATCCCCAAACCCATTAAGAATGAAAATCTAAAGTAAGAGTTGGTAAGCTTTTTCTTTAAATGGCCACAGAGCCCTTTAAAGACTTTCATCTTTATGAGCCATATACACTCTCTTACAATTACACATCTCTGCCATTGTTAATATAAAATCAGCCAAAGACAATATGAACATGGCTGTGTTTCAATAAAACTTTATTTATAAAACAGGCAGAGGGCCAGATTCAGCTGGCAGGGTATAGTTTGCCAGCCCAAGTCTAGAGTTCCCAAAAGATGCATTCCCTGCACTGTGAAACCCTGTCTGGTGGCTTCCTCACATGACTGTGGCTCTGCCTACCTTCCTGACTTGATCCTTTATCTTACACCAACTGCTCTGGTCTTTTGTTAATCCCCACCCCTAACCCCCACCATTCAGAAGTAAACAAGTATTTTTTCAAAGAGGCTTCTCCTCAGCCCTTAAATCTTAGCATCTCACTTTCCTCCCATCATGTCCCTGTTTATTATCTGCTTTATTTTTGCCTTGGTGTCTGCCTCTGTTGCTCCACCACCACCCCTGACTCAATGAGAAGTTGTTTTTAACAGGCAACTATCGCAGGTACCGTTTGATTTCCCACATTCAGAACCGAGGTCGATAATAAACATGTGTTGATTATGTAGTGAATAAAACTCTTGTGAGCTATGACTGGCTTAAGGACATGTTTTAAAGAGTTTTCAATATATGTTCTTCAATACAAAAAAAAAAAAACAACAAAAAAAACCCCTGTTCTTTTCTAATCTTAGTTTAACTGCTCTCGACAACACAGCTCATGCCTGATTCCCTTCAGAGTTAAATTTTCTTTATTAGTAGCAAAGTATGTTGTCCCTGAACATGTAACCAGATGACAAATAGAAATGTTAATAATTATTGGCTACATGATACCTTGAATGAGTCAAGAAGTTAAGAAAAAGATGTGTGTATTAAAGGTAACTTTCTTATTAATATTTGTTCTACCTACCAAATAACTCTCCTGGAAACACTAACACAGCCTGTTTGTCACGTGCGTGCCCATTAGGAGCTTCCTTTCCACGGAGAGTGGAAGCAGGTCGCTCCAGCCCAGATCTAGGTTAAGGTCTGAGCCCGCAGTCTGACGAAAGCTTGAGCTGTGTTTTGGGAGCCAGGAAGTATCTGCTTTGTTGGACAACACAAATAAAGGAGAGGCGATTCCAAGCTGGGTAAAACATCCTGTTGCTTTATGAAATCTCACATGTGGTGATTTTCAGCCGGGGGTCTGACTGTATGAAAAGACCACTTGATTCTGCTTACTCCTAAATGACTTCACAAAGCCCGAATTATGCTTCAGCACCACGGGAAGGGGAGGGAGGAGCAGCGGTGGGAAGTTTATGTGGGGCTGTTTCCTAATGTGAGTTGATACTAGATTTTCCAGAATTTGGGGTTGTCCCCACACCCCTCTGTGTGTGAGTCATCCCCACCCTTGACAACGGCCTGCCTCACTGTAGGCCACTTGCTGGCCTTTCTCAGACCAGGAAATCTGGTTAAGATACGATCTCTGGCACTTGACTGAATTTTTTTTTTAAGTCCTTTCATTAATATCTGTGACTCTCTCATGAAACTCTCTCCCAAATACTTTTGTTTGAAATCCCCAAGGAATACCATGGAGAACAAAAATGTCCTTTTAAAAAGGGAAGAGTCTCACAGAAGGAAATGAGAACAACAGATCTCTCATTAATGCTTTTCTTTTCATTGATCTAAAATGAACTCTCCCACCTTGAGTTCACTCCCCAGCATTCATGTCTGTGCTCTTAGTTGCCGGTGAAATCACAGAACATCTTTTTTGCTCTGAGAGCAGAGATTGTCAACATATAAATGACCTTTGGCTACATCAGCTAGCCACAGTCAAGTATTCTCTATGTGACAGGCATGTCAAACCACAGTGAAAAACGGCTGAGTGTTTAGGTCCAGCCCTAGCTCCAGCAGAGAGAGCAAATTGAAGTTTGTACAAGATCATGTCAGTGAGTGCTGGGGCCAGCTGGGATCACATGCAGTTGGGGGCAGCCACTGCTAGTTCCTGCCAAGCATGACCACAAAAGAATGCAGGCCCAGGGTTGCCAGCTCTACTGAGTTTTTCCAAAAAAAATTTCCAAAACCTGGATAATGCCTTCAATTTCTAAATGATGGAGCAATTAAAAAAAAAATAAAAAGTGTCCCAAGCCAAGTGTGTCCACAGAGCAGACTGGGCCTATGAGTTGCCTGCTCGAGGTCACTCTGCCCCAGTCACGTAGGTCTATACAGTGCTGTCACTGAGCCAATGTGTCGTTGAAGAGGATCAATAACCTCCAGGTTAGGAGCAGGGTTCAGAGCCTGTAAGATAAGAGTGCAAAGCTGCTGTTCCTTGTAAGACTTCTGAGTCGCTGCGTCATTCTTGACCTTGACCCTGGAGGTTCATTTCTTTGCCATTCCTGAGCTTTGTGGCACACGAGAGCACTTGGTAAAAAATAGGGTTAACTATTTGAGGTCGTCAGCCTCTTTTCTGTCATGGGATAAAAACCTGATCTTTGTTAATGAAGAATGTTTTCACCTCTGTATTGAAATGGCGGGACTTCTTTATCTAAATTTAGACTTTGCTCTCACATCTCTTACATTTTTTTTTCTTCTCAGACTCTAGCCAAACATGAACTGCAAACTAATATGTTTTGTTTTTCAAATTTTCTTTCTGGTTCCCAGAAGCAAAGGCAAAAGGCAAAATAAAAATGAAGACAACAAGAATATCTCTTGTTGGTGTAGCATACGCTTTCAGTTAGTTAGAAGTTTGTATTTTCTTTAGTTAGATCTCCTTTAAAGAGCTATGGTTTAAATTAAAGACAAGTGAATTTTGTAGAAGGAAGGATTTATGTAAAGTATTCCTGCATATGTCATCAAACTAGAAATGTCACCAAATTCTTCTTGGCTGGTAAGCCTCTGTCTCCACCTTGACTCCCTCTAGAAGTGTCTTGTGTGCCTGTCTCCTCTTTGTGTTGAGAATGGAATTCCCCCCTGAATGCAGTATTTGCCCCTGGGGAATTTTGTCTGTCAGGCTTTGTGTTCTGGGGCCCCCTCACATACACCGGGTAACCCTTCTCCAATGTGCAGTGATTTTGAGCTGGTTAAAGGTTGCTTTTGCTTTGGGTTTATATCAAGATATTTTTAAGTTCTTTTCAATATTTTTCTCATTATTAAAAATATGGAAAACTATGCAGTGGGGCAAATGGGTTTCCAGATTTTAATCTCTATCCAGCTGTAACCACTGTACATACACCTTGGTACTCGACTGCTTTGAAACTCATTGAATTTTATACTCAGTGCATTTTGATGGAAAAATTTTGTCCCAGTACTCACTGTTTGTTTGGTACTTGTCGCACCTCCCGGAACCAATTAACAATGAGTACTGAGGTACCACTGTATTTTGGTTTATTTCCTTAAGACAGTTAAACACAAATATATTTTTTTCTTGATTTTAGGACACCATTTATTATAAAACATATCGGAATTTAATTTGTACACCTAGAACTTAATGAGGCTAGTTTCTTCTTTTCATAACCACCTTAAGTCAAATGTCATCAGCTCAGATAGGCCTTCTTGATGACCTTTTCTAAAATAATCATATATCCCCTCTTCCCAATCGGTTGCACTCTGTCACACCCCTATTGTTTTAGTCTCAAGACTTCATACTATCTGAAATTGCCTTGTGCCTCTATTTGTCTATGTTTACATATTAACAACACCCACTAGAGCATAAGCTCTGTATTATTCATTGCCATGTCTTCAGAGCCAGATTATTGCCTCTGCTGTCTTCTAAAACCCTGCTATGGTGATAGTACAATGTTTTTCGACTGTCACTTTGCAAGGATAGAAAGAAGGGGAGCAAAGTAGTGGAGGTGGTGAGGGTCGGTGCTAGAAAAGTAAACTCAGTGCCTGCCGGTGTATTCCTGTACCAGCCCTACAGGGTCCTGGTGAACTCATCTTCCCACAGTCTACACCCTAACTCGGAGTTCATGCCTTTCTATTTCAGAGAAGCTGATCCTGGCTTTGGACTGAGAGTCATGAGCTTAAATATATTTTCCTGCAAGTACAAAGATGAAAGTATCCATTTCTTTAACCCTGTCTTTTCAAAGATAACTTTTAACATTTTAGCAAACTTATAATCTTGTTTCTGTATTTTTTTAAAGCATAAATAAGGTAACACTAATCTAAATGGATTCTGATCTTGTTGGCACACTAATACAATAGACCTCATGTGTTTGCCTGTTTGATCCACCAAAGAGTGAGTGTACTTAATAGAAAAAGGATGTCAATAATGTTAAAAAAAAAAAAAAAAAAAAACAGAGGCCAAATGAAAAACTAGTAAAATTTCTATTAATTTATATGTTTAATATTTCTTATCCTTTGTGTCTTATTACAAATGACATTTATGTGATTAGAGTCAAGTTATTTCCTGGTACTCCGTCTCCTCCTGTTATATATTTTTCATCTAAATGTATTACTTCTCAGCTTGTGACACAAAAGTTAGTGACTGTGGAAAGGATTATAATGTCATCAAAGTTTGCGGCATTAGAGGGAAAATAACCGGAAGAGACAGAAACTAAACCACAAAATGCCTGTATTTCTGAAAATCTCATTAGGAGGAAAAGAAAGGAGGTACGGTAAGGCTGCGAGGACTGGCCTCACCAATGTGAACTGGCTCCCCCTTGCATGAACATCTCTGGAACTACAAGCTGGGCACCTGGAAGAAAACGAAAATGGGAAGCAGGACCCCACAGTCGTTGAAGTGACTCGGGGCTAATTTTGGGAAACAGGTCTACTGCCAGGTCAATTTCAGAAAACAAAGTCCTGTCAAATGAACATATATCTTCTACAAGTTTGAGTGTGGTGATTTAGGGTGGAATAAGTCATTTTTCAATAGTTGTGATATTCCTCAATGAAGAGGAAAATATTAATTGAACTTCTTTAGGAGAATGGCTGAGGTTTTAAGCAGTTCTCGTGTGTACATTTTCACGTACCTTTTCAGTAGTGAGGCTTCCTGGAGTGTCCCACCTTTCCACCCTCATTATGAATGGTGATATATCTTCTAGGAATAATGAGATAAGAGCCTATTGGGGGGTTTCCTTGCAGAAAAGGACTTTAAATCTTTTTTTTTTTCAGGGCTCTCATGATTTTTATTTATTTGTCACAGAACAAGATTTATGTAAATAATACATATTTACACACATATTTGCATACAGAATTTCTGTGTTTATAAATGACAGTCTCTAAAATATGTAATAATTATAAAAATACTAATGACTTTGATAAAATTATATTAAGTAAAAAGTAGCTGTCAAAGATACAGCTTTTCAAATGAAGAGTCAACTAGATTCTGGGTACTAAAGTACATGCAATCTTGATTGCTAGTTCAATGAATCACTAAATTTATAAAAGATGCTGACATAATTTTTACTTAAGGACTTTAAATCTTAATGCAAGACCAAAAGCTGGAGATACTTTAGCATGGACAGAAGAGACACTCTGGTAGGGAGTACATGCTTTGGGGAGGGTAGAAGGAAGGGGAGCTGTAGAAATTACTTTGCCATGTTCACAGGTTAGGCTAAGTGACGTTGGCATGACATACTCAAGGGAGCAGGGGTGCTTGAGAAAGAAGCACAGTCTTCCTGGCCAGGAGAACCCAGACACACTGAAAAGAATGAGGGAATAACCAAAAGAAGAGATCTAGGGAATCCCCAAATTCTGTCTATCCATATCTCTGACTGACTCTTAAACTATGCATCATGGGATACTCATATACTCAGAGCTACTAAGTTGAAGACAAAAGACATGCACTGAGACTGCAGCCATCACCCAAGAAATGGTTTGGAGTTTAAGTTCATAAGGTAATTACCAGCTAACCTGAAATAAACTGCACTTCTTGAAGGAAACCAGCATCCAGACTATGCACTACTGAGTATTTTCAATGTTTGAGATACAATCTGAAACCACTCAACATAAAAAGAATCAAGAAAATGGGGCATGTTCTCAAGAAAAATGAAAATCAATTGAGTCTGACCTCAGAGCAAACCAGATGTTGGAACTAAAAGACAAGGATTTTAACAAGGTTATTAGAATGTTCCTAAATGATGCATATGATGAATGAAAAGATAGGAAATTTCCTCAGAGAAATAGAAACAATTAAAAAAAAAACAAAAAACAAATGAACATTCTAGGCCCCAAAAATACAAAATCTGAAATCAAAATTTTGAACCACCTTAAGAGGTAAATGGAGATGTGAAAGAAAAGAACAGGGAACTTAAAGGTAGAAAATAGATTTAATTATGCAACATGAATAACAAAGAGAAAAAGATTAAATGAAAAAGAAAGCCTCAGAGACCTGTAAGACGATATTAAATAGTCCAACAGATGGGTAGATGGAACTTCATGACGAGAAAGGGAAGACTGAAGGAGGGAAATATGTGTGTATGAAGCATTTATGACCAATAAATTGCTAAATTCGATGAAAGGCAAAAATGTAAAAATACATGACGATCAATAAAAAACCAAGCAGAATAAATAGAAAAAGCCTTCACCAAGGCTCATTGTAGTCAAATGGTTGAAATCCCACAATGAAAAGCAAACCTGGAACCAGTGAGAGACAATAATGCATTACATAGAAGGAAATGGTGACCTGATTACCTGGTTGATTTCTCAGCAGGAAGTATGAAGGCCTAAAGAAGGTGGAGCAACATCTCTAAAGTACTGAAAGAGAATAAAAATTGTCAAGCCAGAATTCTTTACCCAGAAAACAAATCCTGCATGCTGAAGACTGAATGATGACATTTTCACATAAAACAAAACAAAAATAGTCACCAGCAGGCCTGAACTGCAGTGTATACTAAAGGAAGTTCTCCAGGATGAAAAGAAACTATACAAGATAGAAATGCAAATCTTCATGGTGGGTGGGTGGGTGGGGGGAAGCATTGAAAACAGTCAACATCTGGGTAAATACAAAAGACTCTTTAAATTCTTTTTCTTTGTCCACTTAATTTATTTACAAACCATACTCTTTAAAGCAAACAGCATTGTCTTGTGGGGTTTATAATGTATGTAGCTGTAATACAAATAATCATATTAACATAGGGAGGATGAATATGGATTTATATGGATATGAGTTGTCTATTCTTTCCATGAAGTGGTAAAATATTAACTGCACATAGACAGTAAATAGTTAAAGATGTATATTGTCATTCCTTGAGCAGCCACAAAAAAATAATAATGCAAAGAAATATAACTTAAAAAGCCAGTAGGTCCAAGATGCTCACCTTAGGAAAACATGAGAACTCAATGCCATTCTTGAGTGATGTCCTCTAGTCATTCCTTAAGCTTTAGAAATAATAATTGTTATTATTATTTATTAAACAATTATTATTTAAATATTATTTACATACCTTGTGGTAAAGGCAAGGTAGGGCCCTCATTCTAGAAAGAACCACCATTTTAGAAAGGAGACAGTGATCTACACAGAGAAAATAAATTGATTATTCCCAAAGAAGTATTATGCCAAAAAAAATCTAATGCAAAACCCAGTCTGTCAACCTCAGCTGTCTACCTGCAATGGACTAAATGAGTTTCTTCTGTTTATGACTCTACTCAGAAAGGTCTAGTTTCAGTAAGAAAATAGAGAGATTGTAGGTAGAATGACATCAGGAACACAGCATAGACCTGTAGGTCACATGTTTTTACAGAAGAATGCTATAGACACCTCATGCTAGTTGATTACGCTAAATCCTCATTTTCCCAAGGTAGAAATCACAGCTTTGACTAAGGGAAAGGGAAATCATCTTTTGGGGCTTCTGTCAGGAAGGAGAGATAACTACCTGCACAAGCACCTCTGTGCCTGAAAGCATCTTTTGCCCACATGTTCAATGCCATCCAATACCCATGGATGGCATTTGAGCAATCTCCAAAGAATTTTACCATAAATGATTTGTATTCATGGCAAAAAATTTATTTCTTTGTTTTTTTAAGCTCAAATACATGGAGGATTTGGAAGGGAGGATGTTCTGTGTGGCACTAAAATTTTTAGAAAGTAATCTGTAACAATAGATATCCTATCTGAGGTGGCCCCTCATTCTGTTTTTGTAACTCACTGTGTTTTGATTGGGCAGGGAGGAGGTTGTGGAGGGAAGGATTGGATTATAGTTTTCAATAGATTAAACTTCAAATGTTTTCATATTTTGCTATAGCTCTTTAAGTAAATTAGGTCACCAAAATAGAATTAGTTATACCAATAAAGAGAGGAAGACATATGGGAACACTGGTAGAGCCAAAATGTGGACGCCAGTCTACCTAACTCTAAAGCCCACTCCCCTCCTGTCAGTCATTTGCTCCCATTCTCTTTCGTAACATACACTCTTGGCCACCTGGCACCTACAGAGATTTTGAGAACCTCAGCATTGTACTATAAACACCTTCGTGATATAAGGAAGGCTCAGGGGCATTTCAGAATTTCAATGAAAAGAAACATCATTTACTGCACTGGGTGTCAAGGTTACGAATGCCCAATTTGTTGTCTATGTCCATATTAATACAGATTGGCCTCCAAGAGAGGGCAGTCTATGCTTCTAGATGGTCAGGTCCCTGAGTTTTTAATCCCCATAATATCTCACAAAGTGATGTAATCAGGAAACTTGGTAAATATTGGAATGAAAATGAGCTCGGCATTGAAGGGATTGTGTAATAGGTATACTTTAATGACTAAATTCAAGTACAATTAAATAGCACACCTTTTTCAGACTTTCTATCGCATCACTTATATTGAAAATCTGCCCCACTGTTTTCATCTAGGACAGCAGGACATTTCTTCTATTTGTGTAAATGGAAAATGTTTCTGTCTGAATTGTTGACAGATGTTGCTTTATACCATGGTTCTCGTCTCCATCAAACCCAAAGCCCACTTTTATTTAAAACATAACTTTTTCACCATCCCGTATAGAAATTCATGGATTATATAACTCATAAAATTTAAAATTAAATACAGCATTCTATATATAATATAAAGGACATAAAAGTCATTTATGAAAACATTTTGTCAGTAAGAATCTTAGGCATGACAGCAGAAGACATTTTTAAAAAGACAGTATGACCATGAATGTTGCTATTACTAATGCTGACAGTATCACTATGAATGTGGCAGCTACATGCACCCTAGTGCAGGTGTGTACATTGTTGATTCAAAAGCCACTTGCTGCGTTGTGATCAGTGATACAATCAAAATACAATCTCCTTTGTTGATTTTTACAGTAGTTACATTCCTGGAAAATTCTAGACTGCATTAAACCTGTATGAAAACATTTCATGCTTATGTCCAAAAGAGTTGGTTTTAGGCTCCAGAATTTCTGCCAGAACAATTCTTTCTCGCGTAAAACTCTCTGATCTAGGCCTTCCTGGGCTCCACGCGCTAAAAGCTAAATCACATTACCTCAATCCTTAGGGCTAGCAAAAATGCTCCCACAAATTTCCAAAACATCTGTGAGGTGGTGGTATCAGTCTCCTCAAAAATGTCTATTTTATACAGCCCATTGAGTTCCTGAAAAGCTATGTGTACATTGAATTTTCATACCTGAATCTGAATTTTTACTTGTAAGTTTTTGTAAGATGCAGTGCATTTCTTAGAAAGATAAAATGGATTTTGTGGCATGAACGAGCATAGGTGTTTCTGATTCACTATAAGTAATATTCTTGGCTCACCTTAAGTGGTAACATAAGACACTGTTCACTGATGTAACTTAAGTGAGAACACAGAGTTAACTTATGTGTGTACAGAAGCTAATAAACAAAGAGCAGGTGGCCTGCAAGCATGATAAAGATTCTCTGGCACAGGTACAGGCATCTGTATATTCAGCTGACTCAAGGACTAGGCAAAAGCCCTTGGCTGTCTCACAAGTTGATGGGGTCAATTCAGGAAAAAGGTGAGCTCAGGGAAAGGTGATGTTGATAGTTGCTAGGAGGCTAGAAGTTAGTGAAAGAAACAAAGGATGTGAGTTGGGATAGATGTGAATGTATGAATGTAAAGAAAGGATTAAGGATAGTAGTGCTGTCTCAGTCAGCCCAGGTGAAGGTGACCTAGGGTCTGAGATCTACCTGGTAGGTATTGCTTCTTGAATTGCATAGTCTTGCATCTGGACCTTAGTTGGAGGGAGCTACTGGTGGATAGCACAGAACTATATTTCACTATCTATCCTGGAGTGGAGGCCGTGTGTGGTTCATGAGCTTCCTTTCCCTACTGTTTCCAAGACACCTTCTGCTGCCTTGACATCTCTGGAAGGCCAGCTCCCATCAGCTGTGTGAGGCAGACATCTGTCCACCACATTGCACAGGCCATCGTGTAGTGTGTTTTTCTGTCCCTTTGGGAGAAGCAACGGCAGGCGTGACTCCACACAGAAATTCTGGCAGGCCCGTAAAGACAACCTTTCAGGTTTCCCAGGCTCGAGCTTTCTTCAGGCTAACCAAGCATGGTTCAGCCTTGCTGTAGTTTGCATGGCCGCCTAGATTCCCCTCAAGAAGGCTCCAAAAATCAGGCCCAGACCCCAACGCCTAATCATCAGAAATTCACTAGGCAATGTGTCTGATGTCATTTGAGCAAGGTGTTTGGCAGCCGGTTTTTTGTTTTTTTTTTTTTAATGACATGATTGCCTAGCTTTCAAATCCCATTATGCAACTTTTTATCCTTTACTTGGAGCACTTTTTTTTTTTAATCTGCCATTTTAGTGAGTTAGAAAGAGATGCGAGGAAAAATATTTGGAAAATTAACCCTGCACGGATGCATCCTGTTATTAGAAGCAGTTATCAGCCAACATCAGTGTTATGCCTTCTGCTTCTCTATGGTTACACATAACTTCAGGGCTACAGTATGATCCAGTCACACTAAAGGGAATACACAGTGCATCATTTCTACCCCAAGGCAAAACAAGGGCCTCAAAATTGGCTTTAAGAGAAAGAGCTACATATTTTTCATGAACATTCTCTTAGGTGTGTGTTCAGTTGTCAGGGTGTTCTTCTCATATCAGCATATCTAGAGAAAGCTGCAGGTGATGTTACAGCAAGGTACCCACATCTCACGTGGTCACACATATTCAGTTTGCTGGGAGGAGTGGGTGCAGGATTTCTGGGGCACTGAGCTTCACAAGAGCCAGAAAGTTACTTGTCTTCACAGCCATGACCTAGCATCTTGTGTGGTGCCTCGCCCACAGCAGGAATGAATAAATATGGAAGGCATGAAATGACTGTAGGGATGAGGCAGTCCTCTCTCCTCCTACCTCCTCCTCTCCCTACCTCCCCCATTCCGCTCCACTCCCATTTCTCCAAAAACAGCTCCGTCAAACTCAATATAATATCCTGTCACAAAATAGAAGTAGTCATTTTTGAAGGACGAAGAGAGAGAAGCCGTGTCCATTTTGGGTGGATACGGATTTGGGTGTCAGGAAGGGTTGAATTTAAGTCTGATCCTCTACCTGGTAGTTGGGTGACCTTGGACAAATCGTTTAATATCTCTTAGCCTTTTTCCTCCTTGAGAAAGTGGAGATAATAGTAGGGCCTACCTCACAAGTTTGTTATAAGGATTAGAGGTAATGCATGCAAAGTGCTTAGCACCATCCTTGAGACTTCAGTATTCAGTAAATGAGACCAGATTTTATTATTTTTCCTCACCTCATTAACACTATATGGAATCTGCCCAGCTAAGTGATTACAGTTAGGCCTAGTTTCTCTCTGAGGAAAATTGCTACCTCACCCATCTCTGTAGCAACTGGAATTATTCTTTGTACCAATTTGATCATTGATTAGCTTGGTTGCTATGGTTACATTAGTTCACCTTTTGGGTTTCAGCTTCCTCATTGCAAACAGAGATTGAAAGGGGTCCTAAGGAGTAAATAGGAGTTTTGGGTTTATGCTGCCTTCTAGATGCCTAACGTTTTAGGATTTAGTTAAGGAGTCAGAAGGGATGTAAAAGTCGAGGACACCATGTAATGTACATCCAAAGGCATTTCTCCCAATTTTACTGACTCACGCATCAATGAACTGAAGGATTCATGATTCATAACAATTATGCCAACTGCTCTAGCTTTGTGTAGATCAGTAAACACATCTTCTGAAAGCCAAGTAAGTCACATGGCCTCAGTTTTTATTCTAGTGATGTTGTACAGTGTTTAAACATTTCTTTTTTATTTTTAGATTTAGAGAGTTAAAAACAAAAGTCTCAGGCCCTATTTTCCACCAGTATACAGTCCTTTACTCATGCAGAGTAAAGCAAAATCACAAAATTGGAAGTGAAATGACAAAGAAGGGAAAAGAAAATAGTGCATACAATCATCTTTGTAATTATGTTAATGTGCTTGGAGCGCACCATGCTAAGCACTTTGCACACATTGTCTCACTTAATTTCAACCTATTAAGTACATACCATTATCTTCATTCTACATAAGAGAAAGAAATTAAGGATTAGAGAGGTTAAGTAACTTGTTCAAGTCACAAAGCTGTGAATTACAGAGCATTGCCCTTTTTAGTATCTGTTTTTCTTGTGTTGTTTCTTCAAGGATGGTTGAGTGTAATTGACCACCTGGGGTCATGCCCTCTGTGTTGACAGAGCATGAGGTAGAGTGACATTTGGAGCACTTGGTGACTCAGTTTGCCGTTAATCTCCTTGTGAACTGGCAAAAATTCAAAAATGAGCTGTGCCATTGACACTTAGTCTATGGAATTCCATCCATTTGCCGCCATAGCTGTAGATCCAAGTCACTCTTCAGTGACAGAAGATTCTACTCCTCTTACTTACCACCAGTCCCTTAATCCCTGCAGCGATATGTTCAGTGAGCTTTCTTCTCATCCATTAACCTACTGTTCAATTTCCTTCATCATTATTTAGGGACCATATCCTGTAAGTAAAGGCCATTCATACTGGGTATGTAGCATCAAAAAAGTGAAAAAGATTGTCCCTTTCCCCCAAGAGCAACTGCTGTAGTGGAATTGAGTACCAAGCTAGGTAGGTATACAGACAGACAGATGGGTGAGGCAGTATGCAAGAATAAAGGCCGGAGAACCATGCTCTGTGAGCAGTCATGAAAGGGTGACTAATTCTAGCTTAGGGCGGGGGCTCTGCAAAGCCCTCTTACAAGACACAGAATTTGATCTGGGCTTTGAACAAAGGATGAGGAGTGAATTTGGGAGAAAGATCACGTTACCAGGCTGTCCTGACTATCGAACCCAGATATGGCCATCTTGTCCCTCTTTTTCACAGAGTCCAGGGCTAGTCTGAGTCCCCTTCTCTGTACACTAGCCCAAGGGATCACCCCCCAATTCAACAGAACTGACTGATACATAGGATGAGTCCTCTTCATCATTCCTGACTTACCCGTTTAGTGACTCCAAAGGTAGGAATGTTAAGCCAAGTAAAAGGGTATTGGTTGTACTCCTACAGACACAAATGACCATTTATGTTTAGAGAGGGTCTTCCAGTCACAATAAAGCACACAGAACATATAAGTACCTACTTACAGACATGTCCTCAGAACCTCTTAGCTCATTTCCTATCTTTCTCTTGTCTGCACCTCTCTTCCACTTTATTTAACAGAGACATTTGCTCTTCACATACGTTGTACAGGGCTCTTTGGTAGACATGATAGAAAGGTGTCTAAGAATCATCAACTAATGATGAGAGTAACAAGACTAACTTTCAGAAAACTCTATGGAAGTCCATATAATCAAAATGTTATCTGCATGAACACATTAGGGTTCTCTACTACTCCATCTACCACACAATGAACTGGCTTGGAAATTCTGTCTCTAAAACAGAGTCTAGTCTCAACAGGAAGGGACCCATACAAAAAGATGATGTTTTGCTCTCAAGCTTTTTCAGCTTTCTTTCCGTCTCTATGATCCCACATTCAAATTAGACTTTTGAGCTATATCCACAATTTCCCTTTGCATTGTGCAACATTGTATCTTATTAACTCAATTGATCATCTTATCTGAATAATGTCTGTAAAAGTAGTAAAAAAAAAAAACCATAAGACTAAAATTCTTTTGAGATATTAATGTTGGAGCCAAGTGGAATAAATTACTTTTATACCAGACCCTGCACATGTAAATGAATACAGAACCTGTATTTTCAGCTAATTTAAACACAAGATTAAATTTCAATAGAAACCAATAACTAAATTACTGATCTTGTTACAACCAAAACGTAACCTACTTCATTCATTATTGTAATGGCAGACATCAATGGAGTAGAAAATTGACCAGTCTTCTTATATTAGAAAAAAAAATGATGCTCGATTGCCAAGGAAGTTCTGCTCATATTAACCTTGATGACATCCTCTGCAACAGATTAGAGCCTTTAGGGTCTCCTTAGGACATCACTAATATAAGTTTTTAAAGCCATATTCAATAGCATAAAATGTTGTGGTACTGTTCATACGGTGAGAATGAATTTTATCATTTTATGATTATTTAAACTGAACCCATTTGGATTCAAATATATTTGACAAAGAATGTGACATCACAGAGAACTATATCCAAAATTAAATTTGAAAGTAAATGATGTTAGTCAAAGAAGGAAACAGTTATCTCTGTACCCAAACCAGACTTGCCAGGTAAATCTCCTGGCTGTCCGGTTACAGACCAAGAAGTTTGATCCTGGCTTCATCAAATTGGATTATAATTAGACTGTAACATATAAAATACATATCTTAAGTTATCCTCACTGAATGTCTTTTCATGCTGTCATCATGTTCACTCAATTTTATTTTAAAATCTTACAGTGATTACAGTAAATTAAAAGGAATAGCCAAAGTAGAGAAAACAGAACATCACAACATGGAGAAAAAGAGTACTCAGCAGTAGGAGCATGCCTGAGGAGACACACTCAATGTGCACGCACTCAGATCCTGTCCCATACAATGGAATCTGCTGCCACAGCATTCCAGTCCCTTCTCCAACCTATCATTAATGTGTGTTTCCTTTGTGGCATGACACTAAGAATGTTCTCAGTGGTGATCAACAAGCATTTCAGAGCATGGCAGATGCAGTGGCAGAGGTCTGTGAGGAGAACGGGAGCAGACTGCCATAATACCAAGGTTTTCATTTCTGTTCTCACCCCAATGTCATAAGCAGAGCCATCTTCCAACAGGCAGGAATGAGAAGGTATAGAGGTACATATTAGACAGAAAAAAAGGCAACCTATATATATATATGTGTGTGTGTGTGTGTGTGTGTGTGTGTGTGGTAGTTGTTGAATCTCATGTGTTTAGTAGTCTTTTCTCTGAATTTGTTTCAGTCCTTGACTTTTTTTATCATCATTAATGTGTGTATTTTCTGTACCCATGCCCAGGGGCATGTTGCAATGGGCATAATTTTTAAAATTGAAGAAATTCCTTACACAACAAATTAGTTTAAGTTGATAAAACAGCTTAATTTAAATTATTGAAACTACCTAGTGCCAGCTCTGAATAAAACAATTCTTTAAGAAAAACATCACACTTCTAAAACTCCAGTCTCAGATTGCAACTCGATTAGTCTAAAACTACAAGGCTGGCACCAAGCCCAGAAGGTTGGCAAGTGGAGCTTTGATCGACCAAGACAAGCAGGGGATTCCAGAGCTGAGGGCCCCTGTCAAACATACCCTGTCTCCAGTTGCCCACAGTCTAAATTGGGGATCCATTAGCACAGTCTCAGAGTGGATTTCAGCTGTCATGATTTGTGTATGCACAGAGAGCTTAACTTTAGTCAGGATGGTGACTTAGAACCTAAGGCTTTCAACAGGTTGGCATTTTAGCTAGAATTCAAGCTAAGAGGAGAAATGGGAAAACTTGTTTTGGCTAGGGTGGGTGGATAGAATGTGTACGTATGCATAATGCAGACATAATTCTAGTTATTGTTCAGTTTATTTCATCCTAAAAGTTTTCAGAACTGGTTTCTCATAGATCACAGGGCCATATATAGAATATTGAGAGCTCGTATCACTTACCTACCTATTACCCAGTGAGCCTGATTTTTACCAGGTAGATCAGGGGTGTCTAATCTTTTGGCTTCCCTGAGCCACATTGGAAGAAAAATTGTCTTGGGCCACACATTAGATATACTAACGCTAACAATAATGGATGAGCTAAAAAAAAAAAAAAAAGGTCCATGCATAATTTTTATAATGTTTTGAGAAAGTTTCTGAACTTGTGTTGGGTCACATTCAAAGCTGTCTTGGGCCACATGTGGCCCAAAGGCCGTGGATTAGACAAGCTTAAGCTAGATAATCATGGATAATGCATGACTATAATAGCATTCATTTGAGGTGCTTTGTCTTCATAGCTGTCTGTCTCCTATACATTGCTATCTATGCCCTTAGTTGGATAATAAGAGTAGAATCTGTTGTGATCTGGACCCCTTTTGATCCTGTGCTTTTTAAAATTTTTGTGCCTGTCCAGAAGTCATGAAAACTGATTTGTCAGCCAAAAGAAATAAGATAATGTTTGTAAAATGCATAAGTGCAACATAAATACCGATGATTTTATGCACATCAAAATTGGTACATTAACCTAAAGATACAAAAAATGCATTTCACTGTTGAAGTCTTGTAAATTCGTATTGGTACTGTGAGTTTCTAGTATTGACCTATTTCAGATTTGTCATATTCAGATTCTGATGACCACAGTTAAATTTAATTCATTTCAAGGGAGAACAGAAATGACCTTGTATCTCTTCTTTCACTAACTTGCCTTACCCTCATTTATTTTTTGGATTGAATTTAAGATAAGCTATTTTTTAAAAACTCTCTAGACTCTGTTGCCCATATTTTTCATAACCCTAATTGCCACAGAGAGGACCTTCTTATTTAATTTCTCATGTAATTCACACTCTGAAATTGTTCTGTTATCCATAAAGTCGGATAAAATATCCTCCCTGCTTTCTTTTCACAAGTAATGTGAGAGTCAGTCCTTATTGGTCATGAAAAATCATTAAAATATGCAGAGGGTTATACAAATGTAAGGTGATATTATTTGTTGCTAATGTATTTTTAATGCCTTTCATGTGTTCCTGAGTTTTACTAAATATTATTATGTCATATTTCAGTGGATTTATTTCAGTAAGAAAGTACCAGATTTAAATGTAACTGAATTAATTAAAACTTGATTTTATTTATTTACTCGAATTTATCCATAGTATAGCTAGCTATCTGTGCTTCTCCTCTGTGCCTATCCCCTCTCTTCCTTTTGCTTTATAGCCTTTGGATTTAACAAAGTAAGGATAGAAATGATAAAAAGAGGACATAGTCAAGTTTTCTGCTTTGTCGGGTGGCATGTGGTCAGAAGGAAACAGGTCTCCAAAAACCTCCCATCCTGTGTTTCAGTTTTGCTTAGAAACAGCTGAGAAAATGTGTCACCCTATTCTCTAAGGACAAAAGCTGGTTTTCTGAGCTTCTGGCCTCCCCAGCAATGGCAGACACCAGAAAATGAGTTGTCAGGTCCAGCTGCTTTGTCTTAACCAATAGGGCTTGGTTTTCTCCATGTTGTTGAGTACAACAACCATAAAGAGATCACCTATAGTGAATGCTTTAAGAGCAATTGGTCCGAACACCAAATGAGGAATTGGAGTTTAGACTGCAGAGCCATTTCTAAATGATGCCTTTCTTCATAGAGCTTCATAGAATCTACAACATCAGCTTCAAAAGGAACTCCCACAGAAAAATGGGCAGCTGCTATTACAAAGTCTGTTGAAAATCTGAGATGTCCAAGTGCAGTGGCTTTATAAAAGACACTTGGTTTTGCTTAGGTTCTAAAACATCTATTAGAGGAAGGAAAAGTTATGATTTGAGGACAAGAACTTGACTGCCTTCTTTTTGCATGCTAAGGGAATGTCAGACTTTAGCTTCTTATTCACAACTCTCTAAGTGTGATATGTGAACTCCTGTCTGCTTTCTCAGGGGTCATATTTTCAAAGAAGAAATTAAAAAATCTGGAGAGAGCACCCTGGGAAAGACAGAGGGAGTTGAGAAGAAAGTCCAGGAAAATAATAGGAGGCAGAGATCTGCAAGAAGTAAGTAGAGAGGAGCTGCCAATGGCAGGTGGTAAAAGAACCACCAGCTGCTTATTGCCCTCTGCCCCTCCATTGTTCACAGTAGCCTTTGAGGGCAGTAGAAGGGATTCAAGGTCAAGTTTGGGGAAGAAAAGTATACCGTTTCCTGTCACCCTTCTGCCCTCACAGAAATACAGACAAAGCTCTGTGGGAACATCAAGAACCAACCACCAGCCCTACCTTGGGGAGTCTGGACTGCACCAGAGGTGAAAGGAGAGTGGGGGCTTCCCTTCTCGGTCAGGAATGGCAGCCAGGGCATTGCATGAGGGTACAGTGTATGCAAAGCCATGAGGTCCGGAAGTACTCAGTCATCCTAAGAAGTTTTTGTTGTTGTTGTTGTTACTCTTAAAATATGGAGAACTGAAAAATAAATTTAAGCAAGAGAAAGACATAATCAGATTTGTGTCTTAAAAAGAGACCTGGTATGTGACTTCCAAACATTTATTTATTAAACAAATATTCACTGAGCTCTTATGTGCCAGGCACTGGGGATAGAGTGATGAACTAACCAGTTCTTGTTCTTATGGCACTAACATCTGTTGTAAAATTGGTTACAAAAATTAAAGTTTAATCCTAAGAAGTGGGAAATGAGATGTAAGGAAGTTAAGAGCTTTGACTGAGAATTAGACAGGAGACCTAATTTTGTTTGGAGGTGGGATAGGCGTTGGGTGAAGTAATGCCATCCAGCTGAAACTAGACAGATGAGAAGCCCTTGGCCGAGCTAGGAGGGAAATCATGGATATGTCAAGTTTGGGGAACTAGAGGCTTAACAACCTATTAGGAAGCTATTCTAATGGTCCAGGCAGGTTCCTGATTTCCTCATCTAAAAGAAATTAGGGGTTGGTCTCTGTTGGTCTCCAAAGCTACCTACAGCTTTGAAATTCTACAAAGGTAAGTATCTACTATGTTTGACATTGTCCTAGATGCTAATTAGGAAAGAAATAAAAGATATGTACAATAGGGATCCACAAAAGAGTAGCTGTCCAACAAATTGGACCTTTGGGGCAGGTTTAGAGAGTTTAGCTTCAAGTATATATTATTTTACAGAGCCTTAATAGAATTCTGATAACACAATTATTTCTTGTTGAAATGACAGAACTATCGACCACTCCCTAGGGCCCAACTTCTGTTTCTTAAGTTTCTCCTTTTGGATGGACTCTGATTTGGGGCTCTCTAGTCACAAAGGATGAGTGATAGATAGAGGTAGGTAAATAGGTAGGTAGATAGATCATTTGAAACTTACCATGTCTAGTAGAGTATTGAACACTGGGTAGAACCATGCTGCTCGTATTTACAATGGAGATAAAGGTGTCATTGACCATCTAAAGAACTGCTATGCAATTTGCAACTACCACTGAGTTACAGAGACAGTGCCTTGAACATAAAAGACACTAAAAAATATTTGGATGGATGAACAAATGTACACATGAAACCTGCTTCCAAGTGTTCAACTGAGAAACAGAATGGGATGTCTGTCACCAAGTCCCCAGGGCTGTGGTCACGTCAGTGTGATTATGGCACTGCCCTTATGTACTCTCACTGATGTGATGGGCAGAGGGTAGGCTGTGCTCCCACTTCTTCCCTGCCCACTCAGCATGACTTTTTCTGCCCTCACGGCCTTTCTCCCCACCCTTGATACACTCCAGAGAGCTTCCTTCCCTGTTTTTCAGGCGTTTAGAGTCAGAACTAGGAGGAAGGTGAGCCAAAAAGGTGAAAAAATGCTCAGGCAAGGGTTGAGGAATGAAAGGATTTTTATATCTTTTTATTGTTTATGGGCCGCCCTTTCACTAGTAATTCTTACATTTTTGCATAAATACGATCACATCAGGAATCCTCTTTTTATTGTGAGTACAATTTTAAATAAACTTGGGTTAGTTATTGATTTACTTATTTTAGCAACACTCAGGCAGTTAATTTTTCTATTTCTCTCTCTCTCTGTTTTGTTGTTGTTGTTGTTGTTTTGTTTTGAACAAGGCACTGAAACAGCTGTAGAGAATAGGATGAAGGAGGAATTGTAAGCCACTTTTTTAAAATGCAGGAATCCTTTTTGCAGAGTGCAAGGAAAGCGAATAAAGGAGATGAGCTATTGTGAAATTCTGTGTTGGCTGCTGGGCTGTTTGAATAATTAGGACAGTCTCAGGTAGGGACTTCTCCATTCCTCATGTAAGAACGGATTCGATTTGCATGAATATAGACATGGAAGCTGAGACAGCAGGTCTGAACTCTTGAGTAGAAGTTGTAGGAAGGCGTGTTTAAGTTCAATACATTTAAATTGTTTTCTAACAGGTAGAATTACTCCTTAAAGCATGGCTACCCTATCAAAGTGTTAACAGCATTGACAAAATGGATCTCATCCTGGGTACGTGGTTATGCTAAATAACAGGAAAGGTCCTCTACTTCACTAAAATGCCTCTAACTTAGACATTCAGTAAATGCACATTGAATGGAGAAATACACAACCTTTATGTAAATCCTAAAAAGAGTCCTTCCCCTGCCCCAGCTTCCCAAAGCCTCAAGTAAGCTGCGTGCTTTTCAAGCCAGTTTCTCAATAGTTCTGATGGGAAGACTGTATTTTCCTATTTTTCCCCCACATATCAAAGAGACTCTTCTAACTTGTTAGACCACAACTATTACTAAACTCAGTGTCATGGCTTATTTTAACATTTTAAAAAAAAAAAAAGACAAAGATTTGTGCAATTAAAGTACACAACTAAATGAACTTGGTTATAGGGCGGTTTAAAGGGTTTGGAAAAGCTTTTCTTCATATCCCAAAGAGGCAGAAAGTCTGACAGCGACTACAGATTGAACACCTACTAGTCTCCAGTACTTTGGATGTGGCAGATACAGGCTAAGACGCACGGTAATACCAAAATTAATTGATCACTGACTCCATGCCATGCATTTTCTCGTATTAACTCTCACCCTGACCCACTAGTGAGGGTGCAATTATTTTCCCTTTACAGGTGAATAAACAGGAGAGCAGTTGAGGGAAGGAAAGAGAGGGAGCAAGGGAGAGCAAAGTCCATCCAACGCTTCCCAGTGAGTATACAGTAGGGCAGGACATCAAACCTGTTTTCAGCAATTATGCTGTGCTTAAGGAAAGAGACGTTAAAAAATGGTACTTAACTATGGATGGCATAGACCCAGAAGTAAGGGGACCACCAGAGCCAGCGGGAATAAACTTTGGAAGGGTTCATAGGGAAGGTGCAGCCCCCTGTTTCAGAGTATACGTGGGTTCCAAATTGGCCAGAGGGAGTGTTAGGGCATAAAGAATGAGACTGGATGTTTCTGTTCACAAACAGGACTGGCCTCTCTCAAGGGGTGAGGTTGATTGGGAGGCAGTGGACAGGGGCCCCCAATCTGGAAGGGATCTGAGTCAGTGGCACCCAGGAAACACATCTCAGCTGGCATACATTGCAGGGATGTCCCCAGCCACTTTTTTTTTTTATTGTCATTTGGCCTTCTAACAGGTCTGTTGTTTATACCAATAGTGTAAACAACATATCAAATTTCTACTTAAGCTATAATTATCATGCATTAAAGCAACAGATATTGTATTCTAAGAATGCATGTACTCATTTATTGAAAGCCCTGATTAAAATAAATTTTAATTTTTATCCCTCTTTTCTAAGGCCCTTTTATACAATTTAGCTAATTGCATTTCTCACACACAGTGTTTCTTAAAGTGGAGGCTATATGCCATCTGTGAGAATCATCTAGGATGCCTCTTAGAAGTACCCAATCCCAGGACCCTGTCCCAAACCTACCATGTTGATTAGGATGGGCTAGATTAACCTCGGAATCTCAGTGACTTGTCTAAACCCAGGTTTAGTTTTCCCGCTCGTAAAGGTTGCTGCAGGTTTGACGGTTCTTCATTGTATTTCTTTCAAGTAGTGACCCAGGACCCAATCTGCTGAAATTTTCTGGTTCCATTATTTCAACAAGGGAGCATGAAGAATTTATACCAAGAGTGGTATGTACCATGCTTCAGCCTGGTAACCCATTGTTGTAACTAGTGCAGGCACCCAGCCCCCTGCACGGTGCTGGGAAATGCAAGGAAACGCAGGGACATGGAGTGGGCAATAATACTGTCTCTGACACGTTTTGTCCTGTGCCCCTTTTTTCTACATAGAGAACATGCAGTTCCTCCATGAGAAAGACGACCCAAAATCCCATCCTGCAGATGCATCAACCCTGAAGTCTAGGATTTCTGGGTGATGGCCAGTAGTCACTACCTGGCCCAGATGTGACTAGAGAACTATGACTCCGCCACTCCCCACAGACACTCCCAGTACAGCATGATGGAACAGGGACATATTTACCACAATTGGCATTACCATTTGGAAAAGGGAAGAAAGGGAGACACACTGCAGTCACGTGTTTGCAACTCCGCAATCTCCCTGGGCAATGGCAGTGGTGGCTCCCTACCCTCATGTAGAGCAGGTTCCTCGATGAGACCCTCATTCTGTTCTCTGGGAGGAGAGGGAGGTCTGCTAGGCTCTGAAGCTCCTGGCTGCACCCTCAGGGAAGTTCTTAATCTTTGCTACATTTAACATCGATAGGGTGGCATATGCCCTCCTTAAGGGCTTTCTAATCAAGGGAGTTCAAGGGCTAGGGATTGTTTTAAGTCTCTTCACTTTTAGACAATTACAAGTTTCTCAGAGATTCAGTGGCCTTCCAGTGTATTTGCTTGACATCAGTTCCACATGCCAGGAACCCCATCGATGACACTTGTTGAGACTTGGCTTTCAAAACTGCCTTATTTCACGTTGGTTCCTTCCCACTGAATGGCCACGCACTAAATCTGATCGTGCCCTGAGTCATTCGGATCATCTGTGTCTCTGGACATTTGTTATGCTCAGCCTTCTTCTTCTTCTTTTTTTTTTTTAATCATATTTCTCACAGTTTATGATCCAACTGCAGTGGATTTTCCAATATTTCAAGGCATCACATTGCTAGGCTCTGTTGCCTTTCATTTCTGCCAATTCTTTCTGGAGCATCTCTCTCTGTTTTTCTTTCTTTCTCTTTTTAGTGCTCCTTTCTGATTGCAGCCAATAGTGGCCAATACTCATGATTGATAATTGTGTTTTCTAGGACTCTTCCCTTAGACCTGCCAGCCCAGTACACACATGGCTTCCTTCCCAAGTTATCATAGGTGAGAGTTGTAACAAAACTTTTTCCACTGAATATTATAATCTTCATTTTTCTAATCTCCAAGATCCGTTTCCTCACTGCCTGTTATCTGACTGCTGAGCCAATGCTGTGCACTTTAGGGTTTTGTTATAGCAGCACCCTACTTTGGGCATCATCTTCTGTATTTGCCACAAGCTGGTTTATGCTGCAAAAACACCTTCAAGTATCTGTTGCTGTTTGCTTTTTACTCAAAATCTGCAATGAGTCTAGTGACTGTGACATCTCCCTTCCGAGCAGTGGTTCAGGGATCCAAGCTGTTTCTATCTTGTAGGTGTACAAATGGAAAGTATGGTTTGCAGGGTCACCTGGCAAAGGTAAGGGAGCTTAGATGGTCACAGACCAGCTCAGAAGTGGTTTGGCAAAGTAGTAACACATACTGCTTCTGCTCCCTGTCCTTGGCCTTGCCAAACAGCACCTGCCTCTTCAGTGAAAAGTAAGTGTCCAGCATACCTACTTAAGTAAACTCTGAGGGTAGGGCCTGGAATCTGCATTTTGACACAAATCTGGTATTTGAGAGCATTTGTTCTAAGGTAAGTGGTATTTTTCCTACATTACTCACATAAAACTAAAGCTCAGACATGCTGCAGTTCACCCAAGGTCACACAAATTCAGCAGCAAAGTGGCTTGGGCCTCCTAGTTTCATTCAATTGCAACTCTATAAAGTATAAAAGCCTCACAATAGTGCAAGTCATGATCTTCATGCAAAAGCGTGGACTGAGAAACCATGTTTTCCCTTCTTCCTCTTCTTGTCCTGTGGCCCTAAGACTTGAAATAAACTGTGTGGGAAAGCAGTTTAAAGCAGTGTGTTAGCAAAATCAAGCAAGCGGAAAGGACAGAGGCGGAGGAGGGAAAATGATCTTCACAGAGAAGGGGAAACAACTTGGTCAAGTGTTAAGCTTGCTAATGATTCACACTCATAAGGTTAAAACAAATGAAAACACCTGGTTAGATCCCTCCTGTCCTTAAGCCGGACCAATGGCAGGGTCAGAACGATGCGACGTACCCAGATAGCCACGCAGTAGTCACGAGGATTTGGGGTAGCACTGTGCACTTCTGCAGACAGTTGCACCTGTGAGCTCATCCTCCGACAAAACCCACTCCATACGTCTGTGTTCAGGGTTCACATTTCCTGAAAGCAAAAATACTATTCTATCAAGGTGAAGGGGTAAACTTCAGAGCTGAGGGAATTTGCTTTGGAATTTGCAGCTTTTACCCTTGAATCATACCAGCAAAGAAAAAGTTAAGTGTGGGGCGAGGAAGAGGGAGATTCTCCTTTGCTAAGGAGACAGAAATAACTTCAACTAATTACATTAACCTAAAAACATAATTGAGAATTAGTGAGAAATAAGAATTTTAACTCTGGAAATAGTCTCTCTTCTGTGCTATGAAACCCTAGACCCTTTGATGGAAAGAGCTCAGGTCAGGAGCTAACCCGCCAAAATGAAATTCTAGAAATAGGGAATGCTTCTGGTGTCCCGAGGCCAGTTAAATATCGTGCAGTATTTTTCTGAACATTTGGGTTCAGCAAAATAGAATTCAGATTTTGCCTCAAGCCTTTACTTTTGGAAAACCATATGTATTTTTTAACAAATTCAATTTGGATGTTTCTTTTTTTTTTTTTCTTTAACTCATTAAAATGTCATTTGGTTGGAGTCATTTCTTAGGGAAGCAATCTGATTCTTTTGGAAAACCTCTGAAAATCTTTGTTGTTGGTATCAGAAGCCAAATGTTGCTGGTTCCTGAATGTGTACATTCAAAGTGAACTAGAAAATTATAGAAACAATCTGAGTCAAGGGTTCTCAAAGTGTGGTTCTCTGTCCAACACCATCATCATACCTGGGCACAAACCCTTGTACGTAGAAGAAGTACTTGGTCTAATCCTGCTGTCATCTTGAAATTCTTAAGGATGTTTTCATTGTAAGTAGAGTCCAGTGAGACAAGAGGACAGTGGACATGAGTGTGAGCTGAGGAGAAATGTCAGTTCTCATTGCCCTGTGAGCACAGAATTGCATGGGACCCACATGTGTGTGATTCCAGTAAGATTCAAAACAAGCGGAAGGTAAGCATGTCATGTCTACAACTGAATAAACTGGGGGAAGAGAGGTAACCCTTTCTATTTGAACCAGAGCTTTCTCTGAACCTAGAAAAAAATGGCAATGGCATTCTAAGAAACACATCTACACTTGAGAGGCAGTAGGAGGCACCACCACCTTCATAACTGACCTCTAAATGTCTGTCACATAGTATGTGTGAGCCTCTGCTGTCGAGTCAGAGACATCTGTGTTCAAATGAAGGCAGCCATGTAACTTTGGGCAGGACTGTCAACCTCTCGGATCCTCAGTTTTCTCAGCTGTAAAATGGGAGAGAGTCAAGGCCTTAAATGAGGTAACACTTATAAAATGTTTAGCACAGTGTCTAATACATGGTAAGCACTCAAGAAAAGACATTGCATCTAACTTATTAACCAATAATTATTATTGTTATCTGTGTTTCTTATTGCCAGTGGTGTTAGCCGCATTCTAGGAAGTCTCTGAGGCATCACAAGCCTCTCTGGGTTGCCCCCTCTGCTTCAGATTGAGACATAATTTACAAAAGAAAAACACAAAAAAGTAGAACCTTTCCTTTTATCAGTAGCAGGGAGGGAATGAGAAACGGAATAGGCCGTTTCTTTTGCTTAATTAGGCATTTTCTTGTCTAAAAATTTCTGCCTCCTTAAATAACTTTGCCTTCTAATTTTAAAGCACACGAGGAAGCACCTGTCCCTCTTGACTGAATAATAGTGAAGAGCCTGAGCTTTGGCTCTGGACCCACCATGTCCTGACTCTTTCACTTGCTGGCTGGGTGATCATGATGGGTCACTTGCAGATGGGCTCGAGGTCTGTTTCTTCAAATGCAAAAAAGTGCCAACTTGGCAGTGCTGTGGGGAGGGTTAAATGGAAGGATGTGTGCAAAGTGCACAGCTCATGTCTGGCTGCAGGGGCTGCATATGTGCTTGTGCTTGTGACCCATTGTGAACCAGGGTTCAGACCAGCACGTGGCGTGTGTCCTGAGGCTGACTTTGCTGGCTCTTTCTAAGATGAGACTTCTGGAGTTCAGTATTGGATAGTTTTAGTTGTAACACTGGAAGCAGCAATAGCTATAGCAGCAGGTAATATTTGAGAACTTGCAATACAAAGGAGCCTTGTATGTATCTCATTTAATCTTTTCAACAACCCTATAAGGCAATTGCTCTTATTATCCCTATTTTCCAAATAAAGAAACTAAAACACAGGAAATATCTTAAGTAACCAGATGGCACAACTAATTAGTGGATGTCTCCACCCTTTCTCACCCCCTGTCCTCCACGATCCCATTGGCCCTCATGCTGTATGTGATTATTAAGTGAATCCCTGGACTCAGATGGTGTACATGGACGCGTCTGGCAGCCCCTTTCTTCCTGAGCACAGGAGAAGAACTTGTGGGGAAAGGAGAAAACCTCCACTGTTGTGTTAGCAGAGCTGAAGTCATCACCAAGTCTTCCCCAGGAGGGGCAAAAGCATAAAACAAGTAAATAAAATAGATGAGGCTTCCATAGGAAAACAGTGGGAGAACATTTGCCATGAGGCCTCCAGATGAGCTCCCTGAAATCTCCTATGTGCTACTTAATGACCCTACTGCACAGGGTCCAGAAAGAGCTCCCTTCATCTCTGTCCATAGCTCAGGGCTGGCACAGAGCATGGCTCATGGGATATGCTCAGCTTATCCCATTAGTAGACTAATTAATCCGTCTACTGGTGACAGCCCTCACTCTATTCAGTAAAACTGAGTCGTATTTGAGTCCTTCCCCTAAACAGAGGAGTACTGTTAAGATCAACAGGGAGGAAATTTAGCTCATTTCTTTCACAAACATTACCAGTCAGTGTCTTCGGTGCCTGGGTAACAATGACCACAATGATGCTGTGGCTGTGAGCTGTAGCTGGAAGCAGACAGACCTAGATTTGAGTCACATATCTGCAAATGGCTACTCACATAACTTTAGGAGAAGTTCTCAACATCACTGTGCCTCAGTTTCCTCATCTGTAAAATGGAAATGGTAGCAGCACCTACCTCACAGTTACTGAAGATTAAGTAAGATAATGCATGAGAAGTGTTGAGCATAGTGCTCAGCCTGTGGTGACAGCACATGTCAGCTATGTGACCATGACACCATGGTCCTTGCCCACAGAGCAGAGGTTGGCAGTTTTTCTGTAAAGGGCCAGATAATAAATATCTTATACATTGCCAGCTGCAAATGGTATCTGTCACCAATAACTCAGTTCTGTCATTGAAGCCTAAAGGTAACCACAGATAGTATGTAATTGACTCTCATATCATTTTAACATGTCATAAAGTGTTGTTCTTTTTTTTTTCAACCATTTGACAATGTAAATTTTATTCTTAATTTACAGACCATGCAAAAACAGGCAACAGGCAATGTGGCCCAGGAGCCATAATTTGCTCACCCCTGGTGGAGAGGGGTCTAGAGAAACTGTTGTGACACAGCATGTTTGTCCAAATTGCTCTGCAGGGAGGGGTCTGTTCTGTCTGGCAGGAAGAAGAGGAGGATTAAGAAGGTCTCCAGAGAGAAGACATTTAAATTGGGCTTTTGAAAGTGAGTAGGAGTTCCACAGAGGGGGCAGATAAGGAAAGGGAACAGCAATTAGAAAAAGAATGAGCAAAAGGGGAAAAAAACAGTCTTTCAAGGAAACTGAGCAAAGTTCACTGCTGTACAGAAAGTCCAAATCACATGGAAAGTAAGGAGGAAAGGCCTCTGGTGGTTTAGCTGTTGGTTTTTCTCAGTCATTTGATTATTCTCTGAGGCCAGTATTTGGATTGGGGTGATAGGACAAAGACCCGCAGAGCAGACCTTGCAGTTGTGTTCAGTTACCATGCTTTTACCCCCAACCCCAGGCACCCTCTTTCTGAGTGACTCTAACAACCTCCTGAAAGTTCTTCCTAAAATTTTCCCAAGAAGTATCTGTTGAAAGAGAACACAGCCTCTTCTTTTAGACAATTTTCTCGTTTAAGTCCAAGAAAATGTGAACATCTTGAAATAATATTACTCTACTGTTCTTTTTTCAGTAAATTTATCAGTTGCCTCTCCATTAAATATTTACTGAAAATGTATTTTTATTGCAATGTAATCAACATATTATATTAGTTTCAGGTATAAAATATAATGATTTGATATTTGTAAATGAGGGATGTCCAGAAAAAACCCAGCCATAAATGCCTTTATTTTTCATATTACATGGCTGGATACTTTCCAGCCATGTATGTTGTGAAATGACCGCCACAGTAAATCTAGTTAACATCCTTCACCATACATAGTTTTTAAAAATCTCTCTTAGCAACTTTCAAATATAAAATACAATTTTATTAACTATATTTAACAATGCATTTTAATGTAATTTTTTACATACTGTTCTTTGATGTCAATGGCAATGTCACTATGAAAAAGAGCCAAGTCTTTTGTCTACAAAATTATATTTCTGATATTTTTAAAATCAGATACAGAATAGATTGGCTTGAAGAAACTGGAGATTATTTGGAATTATGTTGAAATCCAGCTGCCTGGAATCCAAAAATGTTTTGTTTTAAAATATTTTTAATACAGGAAGATTAGAATTTGTCCCATTAGACTTTATTGAACAGCTTTAAAAGTATATGAGCATACACTAGCTGTTATGAAAATACAAATCAACACTATAATGAGGTAACACCTCACATCTGTTAGAATGGCTATTATCAATAAGAAAACTAATAACAAGTGTTGCAGAGGCCATGGAGAAAAAGGAATCCTCATACACTGACTGTTGGGATCCACTGTGGAAAACAGAATCGAAGTTCTCAGAAATTAAGAATGGAATTACCATATGACCCAGCAATCCCTCTTCTGGATATCTACCCCCAAAAATCTGAAAACATTTATCTATAAAAATATATGTACCTCTATGATCATTGTAGCATTATTCACAGTGGCCAAGGCATGGAAACTAGCAAAGTGTTCTTTGATAGATGATTGAATAAAGATGTGTGTGTGTGTGTGTGTGTGTGTGTGTGTGTGTAATACACAATGGAATATTACTCAGCCATAAGAAAAGATGAAATACCGCTATTTGTGGCAACATGGATGGATCTTGAGATGATCATGCTAAGTAAAATAAGTCAGACAGAAAAATTTGAGAACCGTATGGCCCTACCCATATGTGAAATATAAAACTAGCAAGACAAACAAACTCATAGACACAGACACAGTTTAATGGTTACCAAAGGGTAAGGGTGGTTGGTGGCAGAGGAAGGAAAAGGAGATCAGATGTGTGGTGATGAAAAAAGAACGGACTCTGGATGTTAAACACACAATGCAGTATATTGATGATGTATTATAGAATTGTACACTTGAAACCTATATAATTTTACTAACCAATGTCACTTCAATATAAATTTTTACACAAAGTAAACATAAAAACATTTTTAAGTATATGAGCATTAAAATATTCTATTTTAGAACTGATTTCTCAATGCTTTTAGCATCTGAGGCTCAGAACACTATAAAAACAGACTATTTTTGTTATTTCTACCATGCCAACAAGTATTGAGCACCTACTATATACCAGTACTTTGCAGGACACTGTGCCCAAGACTGAGGGACATTCTCTGACTTCACAAGGAGGTAAAGGAACACTTAGCCATGCATGGAAGCAGATCCCAGGCAGAGGTTGTACAGAAGGGGAAATGTTCTACCGGAGTCATTAGGAGATCATTATGGGAACCTCACATTTTAAGCAGACACACTTTTCTGTACCCTTTATTCCATCCAAAGTAATAGTGGCAATTTTTAGTGGTAATAGAAATAATAGCCAATACTTGCTGACTGCCTACTGTGTGCACACCCTGTGCTAACTGATTCACTACACTATGATAGTGACCCCTCAAAAGATTTCTAGAGGTGAGTCCTCTTATGCCCCCCTTAATATGCCCAAGATCACATAGGTACTGAGCATTAAACCCTGACCCAACCTGGTGGACTTTATTCCAAAGCCCATGCTGTTCCCACCACCTAGTACTGGTGATATTTTCTCTGATATGTGCATCAGAGGTTGAATCATTCTCTCTGTGGGAACCTACAAAGCAGCTCCACAGTTTTGAGGCTTACGGACACCTAGAGTTGTCTTTACCCATGGAAAGGCATAGCAAGTATTTTAACTTATATGTCTACTTTTTATACATCTCTAGGTGCTCCAACCATGAAATAAATAAGCCATGCTAAGGTGTGCACAAATGCATTTATACACACAACCAGGTAAAAATACCAAAGGACAGGAGGCAGTGGGGAGGACTACGGGTGGGTTATTTCACACCATGTTAATGGCTACCCTCCAGTGTTGCTTCTAATCCTTTCCAAGGCAATTAGGGTTGTTTAAAAGCAAGAAATCCTTCCCTTATTATGCCTGAAAGTGTAAAGATGTTACTTATCACTGATAACTGGTTTCCTTAGATTAAATGTTCATCCAAGACAAGTAGCAGTTAGCAGGGTGTTGGTGTCAACACTCCAAGGCAAGACAAAGGAAACTGGTATAGAAGGCCCACAGCTGGAACTGCAGAAGTGGCAGAGGAGAAGCAAGCGTATAGGTTATGTGTGCACAGATACCCAACAGAGTTGCTAAGTGAGAAGGCTCATAACCCAGCTGTCTGGGGATCAGACCAAGGGTTGGTCTTCATTGCTTGTCTCCAAATTAAGCCAGTATTAGAACTAAGAGGAATGGATGCAAACCAACAGTTGTTTCTCTCTGTGGAACATGTCCCCTCTCATGTCTTCCACTTACAGTCTTTGTGGTTGTCCCTCCTAGCAAGCCACTCAAGAATCACTCTTACCCTTGCAGAAGGACCATGACCCCACAACAATTTGATTAAATGTGTTTGCCGGTGAGTCAGCTAAGTGAATATCCATAAGAAAAGAAAAGAACATTCATTCTTTTTTTTTTTTAATGTTATCTCTGCAAAGTTTTATTACCAAGAATCTGAACAAGCAATACTAAGTGAAAATAATAATCAAATCTAAAGCAGACCCATTTGTCATAGTAATATATCTGATCCCAGAGCCTGGTCAGGAAGAAAAATAATTCAGGGAAAGGAAGGCCACGAGGCTCTGAGGTCTTATGGACCTGCATTTTATATTAGAAGCGTGTTTGCTTTCTTCATCTGAATTCATACTTAGTGGAAATTGATCAATGATACAATTTTCCTTTTGAGGCTATTTTAGGAGAAGGGAACAAATATTTATTATGAAATTCTGATACATCTGCGCTGCTACTGAGCTAAACCTAATTTACTTACCATTACCTCTACCCAGGTATGGTAATGGCCTCCTGTCTCCCCACTGCCCTCCCTCTCCCTAAACTGCCACCCCTGGTTCTCTTTATGGCAGGCTCAGTCTCACCTGTCAGGTCTCCGATGAATGCTTCTTCCTCAGTGAGACCTTTGCTAACTACCATGCCCACCACTTACTATCTCATTTTTCTCATTTGCCAATTGCTATTCTGACAATCTTCTTAGTCTGGCTTATTTGCTGGAGCACCATATCTGCCTCACATACTGCTCTATCCCCAACACCTAGCTTGTAATTGCTCAAGAATTGGTTTCCTGTGCATAAATCAGGACTGTAGCCTATGCACAAGCATAATTTATAGGCTCATTTTAGTTTAGGCATTCATAATTTACAGGAGGCCCATGCACATCATAAGCATCCCCAATAGAAACAGAATAATACATAGACATACTCACGTGTGTATGAGGTCGGAAAATTAAGTTCATGAACTCATCCTAGAAGAAGTGCTACAGACCTCATTGCTGAATATCACTACGGTCACCTTCGAAGTACCCCCCTTGGGAAGCTATGGATTGATGCCAGCACCTAGTCCACCTTTCAAAGCAGTTTTGGAACTCTTTTTCTGGAATGGCCGTCAGAGCTGTTGTTGTATACCAAATCTGACAATTAAGTTCTTGAACTTGCCACCGTGTGTTTACGTTGGCAGCACTGTACAAACAACTTGGTAAGATGTGCTAACTGAATATGGTCAAAATTTATTACCAAGAAATGCAATTAGCCCACTTATTCATTAAGTTCACATTGTCAGTTGTATGACCTAGTTACTTGAACTAAGTTTTCTTTTTTAAATTTTCATGCCTAATGTCAATAGCATATTTGTCAAAGTATAACTGAGGTCTACTCAGTCTACTATGATCTACTTTCATTTCATAACAGAAACCCACAATCCATGATATCTGTTTGAAGCCACGTTGGATAGATGACATTAAACAAAATACCACCTACAGTGTGGTCCCCACACCACTGCCAGCACACAAGATGATGTGTAGGCGGTGCGCTCCATGGGTGATTAGCGATGAGGACTGGAATCACTCTGTCCTCTCAGAGTAAAACCAGTCTCAGTCTGAGGGGGCCAGCATTTTACTGCAGCATTTATTTATGAAATTTCATTTCCTTTTTGGGCAAATATACTTAAAGAAAAATATGTCAATTCAAAAGTATTATGCAAATGCTGTACAAGTGCTATGCAGGGTGGCAAAAGTATTGTAAGTCATGTACAGAGGACTGATGGAAAAAACTAGTGGAAGCAACTAGAGGTCAGCGAGTCAGAGTTTAGCACTTGATAACTTGAGTAAACTTGAGCAAGTTACTTAACCTCATTTAAAAGTATTAGCACTAACCTCAGAGCTTTTTTCTGTTTAAGTGGAAAATAAATCAAGTGGAACATAGCAGATACCAAAGACATGATCTTTGTAATGATAACTTCTTTTATTACTACTATCATTAGTGAAATGATGTCCATGAAGCACCTAACACAGAACCTAGTATACAGTGTGTGCTCAGCAAATATGGATTAACACCCCCTCATCAAATCAGCTTGCTTCACAATAGACCAATAAAGAGACGTATGATTCATGACTCAGTTTTAGCTGATAACAATCTATCAGCTAGTGACCTATTTCAAGATGTGAGCTTAAAGACTATGTTGTGTATGATGGGTGTGGTATGTAGAATTCTAAATAAAAATTAGTAAATTATCTTACTGTATCAGCAATGCCTAGGAGAAATGGACACGACAAAAACAAAAGGTTCTGTGGACTGAAGGAGCTTTCTGTAATGTGTACTACATTCTCCTTGTTTCTACTTGAGAGGAGGGATTAAATATTAATCATCTGTGTCGGTTTGGGGTAGTGAACTTCAAGGTTAAAACTGTACCTTAAAAAAATTTAAGTTCCTTTCTAGAAAGAATTATATATAAGGAAATTCAACACAAATTGAACAAGCTTCTCAAGAAGGAAAATTAAGTTGGGTAACCTAGGAGGACTCAGAAAATAGACACAGGATTTTAATGTTATTTAGGTGCATGGGAAAATGTTTGTATTTACGTGATCCCATCTAGAGACCCCTATGAAGACCATAAGAAGAAATAAATGGAATTAGAAATTTGCTGACTTAAGGGAGAACTGGTGAATCAATAAAGTGGGAACTTAGCAAGACAGAGATCATTTCTAGGGAGAACTAAGTGAGAGAAACAAAGAGAAACTAATAGGAGAGGGGAACACTTGGTTAAATATAGACACAAAAGCAAATCTTTCTCTGAAATTAGGTACTTTTAAAATGTTCTATTATGGGGATTTTCATACACAGAAAAGGTAGAGTACATTAATAATCTTCATATATCCACCATCCAGCTTCAACAGTGATCATCAACATTCTGCCAGTCTTGTGTCATCTAGCCTTCTATGGTGGGGTTAGGGGTGGGCATGGGGAATGGGGCTAGAGTCTTTAAGGTAAATCTTAGGCATTGTGTCAACCCTAATGACATAAATACTTCAGTGTGCGTTTTTTAATGGTAAGAAATACTTTACATAGTTACTTTGTTGTTATTACTTCTACAGAACTCACAGATTCCTTAATACCATCTAACACCAAATTTCCCAGTATTTTCAAAGATGGTTCTCTCAAGGGTTGATCTAAGTGAGGATTGTTTTGTCTCCTAAATCTCTTCTATAACAGTCGCCCCCCTCTTTTTATACCATTTAGTTGTAGGAGAAATTGTCATCTGTCCTATGGAGTGTTACACATTCTGTATTTATCTGATTGCTTCATCATGTATCATTTAACTTGTTCTTCTGTCACCCATATTTCTTATAGTTCAAGCTTAGATCTAGAGACTTAATGAGATTCTAGTTCATGCTTTTAGGAAAGAATGCTTTATAAAAGGCACTGGACACTTTCTATTGCATCATATCCTAAGACACATAATGTCTGTCCCACTTTTTGTGGTTGAGTCGTGAGTTTATATGCTTTCAGCCTGGCCCCTCCTTTATAAACTTTTCCCATCAACCTTTACATAATTTTAGCATTGCTTAATCCACTATTTTATTAAGGTTGCAAAATGGTAATTATCTCAATCTATCATTCCTTATTAGCTGGAATTCTTCTATGAGAACTTTCCCTCATTAACCATTTGGTTACACTGAAATGCAGTCTGCACTAGAAAAGCAAGATAAATTCTTAATTCTTTTCCTTTATCAGTTTTCAGAGCAATAAACTGGTGCCCTAGGAACAGTATTTTGTTTAATATCATTGTGTATTTGATGGATTTCAATCCACTGTAATCATTATTCTTTTGATATTCAAATTATCCTGTGTTAGCACAGTAGGAGAATGTTGCAGTTGGATTGTGTCTTTTGACATTATCCCTATTAGTCTTTGATGTCTTCATTGCTTTCTGGCCCAATAAGATTTCCCAGGCTCACTCATTTCCTGCTGTAAACCTAGAATCAGCTTTTTTTTTTTTTTCCTCTTCATTCATTTTCTTTTAATTTTTTTTTTTTTTACTTTTCAATTACAGTTGACATACAATATTGTATTAGTTACAGGTGTACATGTGCATCTATATTTTCATTGCAGGATCAGCCTTTTCTAAGAACTCTGCTTCCTTTTAGAGACACGCAGCATTTAGAAACCCCAGTCTGGGTCCTAGGAGTACTCATTGTTCCTGGATTACCCTCGTTCCTAGACCTTTTCAATAGACAAAGCTAGGGTAATACAGTATTAGAGAGGGAAAATATTTTCAAAAATTATTTCAGAGAAAAAGATTTTTAAATTTTTTTATTTTGTACTTATATACATTTTCTTTTATGCTGAAATCTAAGTTAACAGTAACACAATTACTCTTTTTATTTTACAATATGCCTATGATAATTAAAATATTACCACTGATAATAAGACTCCTTAATAGAAAATTTTGGTTTGTTTTGCTTTAGAGAAAAGGCAACATTAGTAACATAAATGGATTAATTTTAAAAGCTATTCCTATGAACCAGTCTCTGAATTTGCCATGTCACATTAATATGAAATATGAGTCTCAAGGTTTGGGTACTTGGTATACTAATGTTTAGGAGACTTTACCAAGGTTTTTGAAATTAGAATTTAATAACCAATCTAATTTATCCTAACTGCTTGGGATTCACTTCGCTTCCCTCTAGCCCCACCTGGTACCTGACAACATACCCTCCACAAAGGTAGGACCAGGTCTTTCATTCACCATTGTATTATATATCACTTAGCACAGTGCTTATAGTATACATGCATACATGAATCAATCAGTCATCCTACATGTTTAGGGGAAGTCACTGGAAGGGAGTTTTTCTCCAGATCTGAGGAAACAGTCATAAGTGACAACACAGTGGCTACCTAATTTCTTCAGATTCTCTACCAACTGTTTTCGAGGCAAAAGTCACAAGTGTTTTTTACTGTCTGAGAGCTAAGAAGGTTCTGAGAAGCCTAATTCAGTCCCTTGATTTCCCATAAGAGAAAGTGAATTAGCCAGAGACTCAGTAGTTAGCCCACGTCACGCAGCTGACCCCTGACACAGCCAAGGTTAGGACTCAGCCCTTCGTTCCTGGTCTGGGGTGCTTTCTGCTCAGGTACAAGGTGGTCTGCTTTCTCACCCATAACCTCCTCCCTGGACTAGCACTGATAAACAAGGCAGATAAAAGTTAAGCCATTTGATTTAATCCCTTTCAGATTTGGATACAACTCTTCATGAGCATTAAAATTCAATCTGACTTGTCTTGTTCTAACTGAAGACATTAAGGTTAATGTAACAAGTTGGCACAGGTATCATTTGTCCATCTCTAACTTCCCTTTGTATTAGAATGCAAAATCTAATATTGCTAGAAACAGTAATCAATTATTACTTTGTCTAGCCTGGGAAAAATTCAATGAATTAAAAAATCATTTGACCAATATCTACAGATTTCATATTTGATTGAGTCACTAATTTTATACTTTAGATAAAAATTTGAAGTTTGCTTATTAATCTTTGTTCTTGATTACCAGTTGTCATGTGACTTTTACAGCAAAATCCAGGACTGGTTGTTCTCCCTCTTCATTCAGAAGTCCAGGTTGAAACATCTGATCATTATTAGGAGGCCTTCTAGGCATAATGGTGGTTCCATGCCCAGAGAAAGCTCAAAAACCCTCTTAAATCATTAGATTTTGAGCAAAGTGGTGACTGCATTTTGCTGCTGTTCTTATTTTGCATTTGAATTTTTAAATTTCTTTCCTAGGACTTTACAGAAAAAGTACCAAAAATTTAAGCTACTTTTTAACCAAGATTACAAAGCAATTACATGCTAATATGAAACTATCATTTCAATAGTAATAATAGCCTATTCTTTAAAAATCAACTTTCATCTGCAATACATCACATTTAGTATTTTGTTTTTATTTCAGCTCCCTATAAATTCTCAACATTTTAACCATTTCTAGGTAATCTACTGTAATGGAAATGTTATCACCTTCAACTTCTCATTCTAGCACTGCCTTAATTACCTTTAAACCTTTACTGTCTTTATAATTATAAAAACTGTATTTTTAAAATTAAAACACACACATATATAATAGGTTTGTCAGTGATACTGCTTAAAGGATAACCATTTATCTTAGGGGGAAACCCCTATATTTCAAAATTTATCCAGTTGAAGATTCGTGAAGCAAATGCTTTTGAAAAGAGACTGCTTCAGTCTTTAAAAACCATCTCACCACTTAAATATATTTCACAAAGATTGGAATTTTTGTCGAGATAAGTGAGAGGTTAGATGACTAACATTTTTGGCAAGTCAGCCTTTATCCAGAACAATACAGCTACATGTGCAATCCTTGTTTAGAAGTATAATGCAGCAAAGCAGGAAAAACTTTTGATGAGAAATCCAGTAAGTATGTGTGGTAAAAAGTTCCACAGTCAAATAATATATAAAGATATAAAAGGAAAGATAAAAGTCTCCCTTCCATTGCTCCCCAATTCCTCAGCCCCGGGTGTAAGAGATAACTTACATATTTTTACAAAAATAGTGTGTGCATATACAAGTACACCTCTGGTATCTTAAGTAGGATAATACTAATTTATTTTTGCTTTTCAAACTTAATATACCTTGGATATATTTCTATGTTACTACATCTAAAGTGATGGGTATATTTATTAAGTATCTTATTGGTGGATATTTAGGTCATTTTCTGTTTGGGCTGGAATGTTCAAGTATGTGTATTAGATAGATATAGATTACACTTTGCATGAGTAAATGAGTATATTGACAGAATACATTTCTAGAAATGTGATTGTTGGGTCAAGTAATATGTACGGTAAATCTGATACATATTCCCAAGCTGTCCCCTGAAGAGTACAGGGTAGGGTGTAAGACAGCCTGTTTCTCCACACCCTTGACCACATTGTATATTATTATATTTTTTCATCTTTGCTCATCTAATAGGTGAAAAGTAATATTTTTCTTTTGCTTTTCCTTTGAGGAAATTGAATATCTTTGCACATTTATAATCTACTTGGTTTTTATAAAGTTCCTGTCTCTTCATTTCCATTTACCTGCACATTATTGATCTTCATCTTCTTAATTTTAAGTTCTTTTAATAATAAAAAATTTAGCTACTTTTTATTGTGTATATTGAAAACATTCTCCCTAGTTTTTTCTAGCTTCAGCCATATAAAAGTTTTTCATTTTTATGTATTTAGATTAATCATTTATTTCCTTTCTGGCTTTGGTGTTCAGTATCTTGTTTAGGAAGGACATTACTATTCCAGGATTTTCTTTCATTTTTGTTTTCTTCTAGTATTTTATCAGTTTTATTATTTAAATATATATATTTGAATTGTTGAGCTAATAGAAGAAGTAATACAGTCTTATTATTTTCCCAAAATGTTAGTTGTTTTCAAAACCATGTAGTTTCCTTTCCAGTTTTAAAAGTCTTCCTTTATCTTATACTAAGGATGTTAAACCTTATTTCTATACTCTGTGCCACTTATTATTTTGTTGTTTTTTTATTTCTGTCTATGCCTGAACAAAACTGTTTAATTGCTGTCATCTTACATTTTAATTTCTGTATGAAGTAGTCCAGTCATTAAAACTCTTTATTTTTCAAAAATTTCAGAGTTCAGTCTTTTAAATTTAATTTTATTTTACTTAGTTTATTTTCCATATGGACTTTCAAACCATCTTGTCAAGTTCTGAAGAAAGGGGGGCCTTATTGTAATTGAGCAACTGAGGGTGAATTAATATCTCTACAATATTAAATATTTCTACCCAAGCTAGTAGTATGATTTTGATTTGCTAGGTTTTCTTTTTAAAAGTAGAGTTTTAAAGTTTTCTTTATATATCTTACACATTTTTTGCTAAGCTTATTCCAAAAACTTTATTTTTATTATTTTTATAAATAGAATATGTCTGATTCTTATATTTATGGGACTGTAAATGACTTCTCTTGTGGCAAGTTGTATCGACAATTAGTTAAAAATTTTTATTGGATACTGAAGTTTATCCAGTGCATCTTTGGCATCTATACAAAAACGACCAGATGACTTGTCTCCTTTGACCTATTACTGTGGTTAATTGTATTAATAGATTTGTGATTATTGAACCATCCTTGCAATACTTGGATATATCCTACTCTATTAGGATATATTATGCTGTGCATGTCCTGCTTGTTTCTGTTTCCTAGTATTGTAGTTGAGAGTCACGCCAAGTTATTAGAATAAGCAAGAGCAATGTGTTTTATTCACTACATCATACCTAGCACATAATACCTGGCCCTGTATCTGAAGCAGAGAAAAGTCTCAATATTTGTGAAAACGAGGATAATTCCATGACTCATTTGATTTGGTTCTTTCTTAACTCTGCTGGTCCATTCTAGCATGAGAATCCATGATTAAGAACAGCAGAAAGGTCAAAAAGTGGCTCATGTGAGGATGTATCCGGGCCCTATGAAAATTTGTGTGTTCGCGTGACCTTTTTGATTACTCATAACCCTTTTGGGTCCTTTTTTCACTGTTTTGACTAGACATGTTTTTCTTCTTGAGCAATCTTCCAGACATCAGCAAAGACATCTCTGACATGAGCAAGCAAATGCTTCAGAAACTGTTTTGCATTACAGTGAGGCATGACTAGGGTATCTGGCTTGGACCAAACCCATGTGAAGCCAAGAGAAGAGCTTGTACCTTCACATATAATACTTCAATTACCCTGACTGTCCAGTTAAAGATTCTGTTTCCACTTTATTCTGTTGTTATTTCTGACATAGTAAGAATATATTTAAGGAAATAAGATAAAAACACTAGTTTATTGACTTTCACATCATCAACTCTCTTATAGCTAGTGAAGGGGCAATTAATACTGCTGAATAAATGAAGAGGTTATTTGATAGTCTAGAGCAATGTTATAATAATTTTCTCCCCAGGTAGAGAACCACGTAAATTCTCGGGCAAGAGCCTTTTATAATCTAGAATACTCTGAGGTGGCACTGTGTTGGCATCTGTTTGAGGACTTCAAAGCCTTCCTTAGTCTATATCATCTGAGTGAAATGCATCTTTGAGTTGGTTATTGGGATAGTTAAACTTACAGATGACAGTTACAGGGAGCGTTCCGATAAATGGGTGAATTCAGTGCCAGAGTTATTCAGTCTTTAAAACTACACTTTGAACAAGAATTATGTACGTAGTTTGTTCCAGTGGGTCACGTTAGCTGACAGGTTCCCAAGCTTTTGCTTCACCTCGTGTTATAAACTTGGCGTGGGACCACTTAGCCAGCTTCCCCTAACATCTTCAATTTAAGCAGGAACCACAGCCAGCACATGATCTCTGTTGAGTCACTCCTGCTTCAAAGATGAAGACTTGCTGTACAGCGCCAACTCTCACTTTTTCCATATTACATAATTCTCTCTGTTCCCCAGCATTTCCACACGGCTGTCTTCTAAGTGGAAGCAGGAGTGTGGTTTGGTTCATGCTTCATGTTGATATCGATGGACTACAGAATAGCAGGTCCCTTGTTGCCTAGCAACCAAGTAAAGTGCCTCAGCCTGCGGACTTCAGTGTGGGTACCACTTGCACAGAGAAGGCTCTGTCACTGAGTGGATTGTTTCTAATGCTCCCCAGCCATAGTTAGTGCTTTCGACCCACTCTGATGAGGTTTCTGATTGAATGTCATCATTGTGCTGCCTTTCCCCCTTGTAGTCTGAAATTTAATCATAAAACAAGTGCCATAAACTAATCCAAATGTTCTTTTTCACTAACTCTGTTGTCACTGGGTCCAGGACCAGGCAACCTCATGTAGAGTCATTGATGGAAAACGAAAGACCATTTGTTCACTATCCTAAAGAGAGGCATTAAAATTTACAGTTTATTTTTTTGCTATCAATTTTCTTTTTTCATTTTCTGCAAAGTTAAGTTTCCACAATAATGCTTTGCTTACTTTGTGCTGAGCACATAATATATATAATTCTTTTGAATCATCATGAAATACCATGAGGGAGATAGTAGTATTATTCCCATTTTTTAGCTAGAAAAGCTGAAGCTTAGTGAGATTTTGTTGCTGAGACAAAACAAGCAATGTAGTTAGGTAGCAGAGCTATGCCTCAGATGCAGGTTTATGTGTATGCTGTACGTTACATCAATGACAAAAATTACATACTTATTTCTAAAAAAACTCATCCTGTTTCCCAAATCAAAATAATGAGCATTACCAGTTTTCAAAGTTCTCAACTGTGGTGACAGCTTAGTAATGACAAACACAGGGACATAATCAGGCCCCTGAATAAATTAGAAGCAGATGAGGGACCTCTGTGAGTAAATTGTTCACCTCGTAAGTCAAAACTACCTAATGGCAACACACATTTCTTTAACCATAGTTATCAGTAATATTACTGAGTGTTTGCTGTGTACCTAATCATCAGAACTGGCCTCTTCTGGTATAGCTAGTTTGTTATCCACATTCAAGGTGAATTAACTGGGAGTTTACTTAAAGAAAACTGAGACTCGGCAACTCTTCCTAATTTACACTGTTAATAAGCAGTAAAATAGAGATTTACGTCTAGGATAATCAAACTCCAAAGATGGTCTTTGGGTGTTTGGGATTTACACTGCACAACATGTGTAAATGAGAAAAGAAAACAAAAAATTACTGGTGGAAAAATTACTTTGATGCTGTTCAAGAGGAAATGTTCTTAACACTCTTGAGTTACCGCTGCATCTACAAGGTGTTAATAGTAATCATAACAATTATAATAATAACCATGGGGGTTTCCATGTGCTGAGGGCTTTACTGCCTGGATAGGTGACCCACAGCTGAGCACTTTGCACATATCATCTCACATGAGCAGTGCGGGCACCCAGCGCTGTAGGTGCTGGTAATAACATAGCTGTGGGAAAACAGATTACCCCAGGGCACAGAATAGTTAAACATGGGGTTTAGGTTAGCATTCAAAAAGGTCAAGTGCAAACCCCAGTTTTCACCTTGACACTCACTTCTGCTGATTGCTGGGAGATCCACGGGACCCTTTAAGTCTCCCTAAGAAAGCATGGGACTATTTTTGGCTCTTTCTGCTGTTTGTTGAAAAGTCACTTCTCTCTGAAGAATACTTTTGTTCATGTATATCCACCTTAGCACTGGATAAATATTGGAAGAGAGAGTGTCTCTCTGTGAGCAAAGAACAAACGGAGAGAGGCAGCCCACATGTGTGCATTACCCCAGGAGGAAGCACATTCACACTGGGAAACGCCGTGACCTTCCCTGAGAATGCGAATTGGCGAGAGAGAGGGAGGGAGTTCCACACCACGCTCTCCACTGGACCCATCTGCAAAACACAAGCTGGCAGGCACTTCCCGATCTGGTTTAGCACGGCCAAGTGCAACATCCAAACTGCACAGCAACACTAAGCACACTCATTGCTCTTGCAAACCATTACAGTTTAAAGTGGAATGAAAATTATCCTGGGAACACTGACTCCATTTCTCTGAAATCATTTGTGCTCAACTCACTGAAGGAGGCTTAAAGTCCCAGAGCTAAATGACCAAGATTTATGTTCCAATCTCTCTGTCCCTGCTGGCTGGAGGTGAGAGGCTAGAGCAACAAAATGTCACATTATTTCCCAGGAGCCAGTGAGTACCCTTTGTTACTTTATTGGCTTGCGATGGGGTTGCCAGATAACCAAGCTTATTAAAATTGTTTTGAAACCAGAAATGGTTTCTGGGTGAGACCTAAGGAACTCACTTATTAGTTAAGTATACAAAGTTCACTGCTTGGATGTGGTAACATCTGTTTTGTTGTTCAAGTAAATTTTATGCTTAATTTTGGGTTCTTCTTACTGATTTAGGACCATCGGTTTGAAACGTGCTCCTGACCTCCCAGGAACTCCCGAGAGATGGTTAAAGGGTTTCTTTGGGGTCAGCGGCTGAGTGGGGCTCATTGTAGGCCCCTGCTACAACCTCAGCAGCAAGCACCTCCTCTCTGTTGAAATTCATTTTAAGAAATGGGATTCTGTTGTTTCACTACTTTTCTACCCGTAAGAGTGCCATGATTATCTTTAGAAATCCACTACCCCATTTTTGTTTTGGGGGTGGTTTGGACTTCTCTGCCAGGTTCAGAATTGGGTGTATAAGACTCAGACTTAACCAGCCAGAATCTCCTATCAGTTTCCTCCCAGAGGTGGTCCCAAAAAGGGCACTTGACCCAACTGGGGTCATTGAGCACTGGGGTAACCCAGGCCCCGATCTTGGCCCTTTCCTTTCCAGCTGTCCAATATGGCAAGAGCCTCAGTTTCCTCATCTCTAAACTAGGCATGATCCTGCTTATGCTTCGGCTAGTTCCTGGCAGGTAGTATACATTTTACAAAACAATGAACTATTATTTATGAACCTGTGAGGACAACTCATTGTTCAATTTTATTAGATTTTTTCTAACTTTTCCATATAACAGTTACCCAAGATGTCCTTTATATAATAACATTCTCTGCCTTTCAATAAAAAAATCACAGCCTCTCCTCATTTTCAAGCCAGCTATTTCTCTGCCCACTCAGATTCCTATCCAGTTTGCTTTCATTTGTCTTCTCATCCTTCTCATGTCTGTGCGTCACGCTGTGTGCATCAGGGACCTAGCCCTAGTTTGCCTTCTGCTGGACATTCGATGCTCACAATACCACACAGCCCAATATGCTGATTCTTCATCTTTTCATCCACCCGCACCCTCAGGACCACACGTTCCATTGGTCATGTCAGCTCGCAGGTATACCCGCGGTTACGTCCAGTGCCCACTTCCCGGGCCGAAATCCCATCCGTTTCCAGCACCACCTCAGATTTGCTTCAGTTTTGCACATTTTACAAGGCTCCTCCCTCAATTCTTTTATTCCAAGCCAGCTAGCTGATGGGCCCTCAGTATGTCCTTGGCTTAGAGGGTAAGAAAAAACCGCCTTTGAAGGCAAGGGTCCCTCCTGTCTTGTAAAAGTCGAAACTCTGAGAATAATGAGGCTAGATATCCTAAGAAAGAGAGTCCGGTGGGGGGAAGACAGCCAGAGGAATGCACTTGAGGATGAGGCAAGAGAAAGAAGACACGCCTTTGAGCCTGGCACTGGGAAAACTCAGAAGGCCTTAGAAGAGCCAGAACTTACTGCCACTGAGATGGATACCACAGCTCGCTGTGAGGTACCCGTATGTGGGAACATTTCTGTGAAGGGCTGTGTCAGAGAAGGCCCCAGCCAGGAATGTGGACACACAGTACCCCTTTCAGAGGTCCCAGGATTAGCTCCCATATGGGCAGGAATGTCAAGAGCCAAAATACCACTTTTAGGGAAAAAAATCACTTCCCTTTCCCCAGGAAATTCACCCAATATTATCCATCTGGAATTTTCTGAAGCCAAACTCACTAATCAATGTCAAAATCAGAATGAGAGGAAACTTTCAAAAGAAACACCCTCCCATCCTCTCTTGTCACAGGTGAAAAATAGCCCACTGTGTTTTCTTTGCTTGTGAAGGAAAAAAAAATAATCAAGGTAGATCATGATGCTTCGTCTCAAGTGTCTTCATTTTCAGATGCCTTTATCGTTCCCAAGTTGTCCCATCAAACTGAGTTACAGCCCCATTAAAATGCCACACTCAATATTTTTTTGTCTAGTTCCCCAATAGTCCCAGTCTCTGGCTATCAGCAGACACATCAGGGAATTCCCCTCTCCAGGGGGTTTGGTTTGGGTTTATTCTGGCCAGGGAGACAGGAGAGGTGAGGAAAAGAGAGGCTCAGAGAGAACAGAAGCGCCGACAGTGGGGAATTGCAGGCCCTATCAATTCAGGTAGTCCCGCGGGCTGCTAGCCTGTCGGGTTGCAGCATTACAGGCAGGCCGGTAGGCAGGGCCCCAGGGGAGCCAGTGTTGGAGGAGACATGTGACCAGACTGAAGCAGGGCCCCTTAGCCGCCCAGTGGAGGGAATGAAACCTGTTAACCATTCAGTGGCTGCTCACTGGGAAGAGGGGGAGGGTGGCCCCAGGGTGACTCAACCCCGCAGATCCTGCCCAAGGACAATTAGGGAATGCAAATATTTATAAATCCCGCGGCTGCTTAACGTTGCTCAGAGCACTAACACACGCTGCGTGCTCAAACTCTGATAAATGCCCTGCTTCTGAAATGCCCTGACCTGAAGGGATAAGAGGACAGAACCGTCAGACAAGTGTAAATTTTTCCCCCATTTTGTGCTTATAAATCTCTGTCAAACATGTATTGTTTTCTGGGCCTACGTCTTCTCTTCATGGGGGCAGGTGGCTTTGGACATGGGCCGTTACCTGTGTTCTGGTGACTCTCCTTGGAATCTGAGGACTACGAGGAGGAGGGGAGAAGGATTAGAAACTTCCACTCGTTCTTCTTTGCTGCCTAGCTCTCTGAGGGCAGAGGCAGTGTTTCAGCCCCTTGGCATCTCCAGAACAGTGCCTGACCCTCTGCCTGATGACGTGAGCTGGGTGGCAAAGGACACCTGGGAGGTCACAGTGGAGGCCCGGGGGGCGGTGCTTTGTGGGAAAAGCCAGCTGCCCCCTTGAGGTCAGTGGCTTTCCTCTGAGCACCACCATGGTTTGGTTTTTTTTTTTGGTTTTCTTTTTTTAAAGAGAATATAGAATATTAGAGTTCTGAATAACTAGGGGGTCGAAGGGACCAGTAAGATCCTAGTGTGTGGCTAAACATGACAGGACTTACTAACACAGCTGGCTGGCACCCTGGAGTGACTGGGAGATCTCTTTTCTGGTCCAAGTGAAGTGGAGGCAGAATTGAGATGTCACCCAGACTCCTGAGTAGAAACCTTGAGCGTACACCAGGGCCTGATCTGCTGTGTAGCCCCGTCGGGAGGAGACAGCATGGAGCAGGGGGAACACCTGGCTGAGACACCTGGCCACGGAAACCAAAACCACAGCAAACTTGTGGCTAGAGGAAGGGGGCTCCTTCCAAAAGTGACAAATATGAAAATGTAAAATGCAGAAATCAAACGAAATTCCTATAGGAGCTCACTGCTAAATGGGTGATGTCCATCACACGCCATAATTGCAATCATTGTAGTAATTGCTTATACCCATGCCCTCTCCCGTAAGACGAGGGCCAGAGTGAATTCTGTTTGTTTGTTCATTTCCTTATTTGGATTTTTTTTTTTACACAAAATCACACAGCTTGATTACCACACTCATCTCTAAATGTCTTTTTGTCAAGTTTTCAAACTCAGATTCAACCTCAGAGGACAAAGGTTTCTGCGTTGAGGATATTAGAAAGGATGTGCTTCAGGTGATTATCTCAAACGTGTTGGCTCTGAGCTTCTTGTGCCTCAGTATTTTTCTCAGTGTTTTTAAAATAGAGCACCTACCTGGAACAGTCCGAGAAGACAGCTCTCCTCGGTGGGTCAGGGCCACCTACAAAATCACCAAGGATAACCTGATGTACTCCAAGAGACACCAGACTGTGGGTCTGAGGCTAGATGGACCAAGAAATAGATGCATCAAGTACCCAGGGCTAGTCAACTGGCACGATTTGGGTTCTGAGGACAGTTTTGACAGTGATGAGCTATGAAACAGCTGCCAGGTTCTGACAGAGACACAGCCATGCAGTGGGGACAAAATACCACTGAGAGTTTATGGGGTAGTTTGGGGAGCAAGATTTCGTGCAGACTAATACAGCACAGTGCCACTCCATTTATTATGGCTGTCAACACCCAGTTTTCCTGTGTGGATACCTCCCAGTGTTTCCAAGTAAAATCTAGCCTGTGCAAAATTAACGTCTGGGAAATAGTGAAAGACTTTAATGACCCCCAGAACAGCCTCACGCCATGGAGTCAGGCAGTATGCTAGATTTAAACAAGGCTCAGAGAGAGGTGTTTGCACAAAGCTCCTAGTAAAGCAATCATAATTGGCATATTTTTTTCAACTTTGTCATGTGGCTACCCCCTCCCATTTTGGTGACAGCAGCAACATTAAGAAGGGCAATGGGAGCGGTTTTGTTCTGATGCTGACCAGAGGCCTTAACTAATTTCTTTGCTAGTCCAAGATTTGAAATTTCAAGTAATGTATCATATATGTCCCATATCCCTGGGTCCCATTGGGGGAATATTGGGAGTAATTGTTCTAAATTAATTACTTAGGGAAATAGAATGTTTTTTTAAAAAGGAATAACTAAAAAGTGATTATTCTAACCCCTTATTCTATTCCACCTTGAGGAACTTCAACAAGAAGTAGTAAAAAGAGGAAATTCAAGTCTGATTGGCCTCTCTGATTGATTAGACACTGTGTTGGTCAGACGGGCATTCGTCTCAGTGAATGGCAAATTGACAGTCATTTAAACACACCAAGGTGTGTTTGTGTTTCACATAAGAAGTCAACAGAGAAGTAGTTTGGGCTCAGAAGCATGGCTTCAGGGACCAGATCTTTCTGTCTTCTTGGTCCACCATCCTTGGCTTGTGCCTTTTAGCCTCATGGTAGCATCAGAGCTGCATCTGCAACATTGTATCCATGTTTCAGGCAAAAAAAGAGGAAGTTCTCACTAAAGCAAACTCTGCTTACATCTCCTTAACAGAACTGACACATGGCTGTATCTCTGGCTATAAGGAAGACTAGAAATTCAGGTTTTTGGCTTTTTAAATCTCTGAAGACGGGAAGGAAACTAGGTCAACTAATTAATGTAGAGTGTATTGTGACAGACCTTATAATATTAATAAATAGCAGACCTCTGGATTAATATGACCTCATGTGTTTCAGCAAACATCATCAGTGGCCTTCTGTTATAGGTTTATGTAAACAAATCATGATACAATGTGATAAAAACTAAATGCCTGCTGTGTAAGTGCAGCCTTTTGTTTTGCTGGAGAGGTACAGGGAAGATTTTTTTGGTCAGTGCTTCTTAAGCCCTTATGGGATTTATTTTTTAATGCAGATTCTGATTCAGTGGATTTGGGGTGGGAACTGAGATTCTGCATTTACAACAAGTTCCAACGAAATGCCAGTACTGCTGGTCTGTGGAGCACACCATGAATAGTAAGGGCTGAGTTAATGTTTAACCAGGGCCTAAAACATGAGTAGGAATTGGCCAAGTGGATAAAAACAAGGAGGGTATCTAGGGTTAAGGGAACAGCACAGATGCACATTCGTGTCCCAATTTATGCAGTCCTTTGCCACACTGTTTCTATATTGTTTTCTTTAAAAATCTATATATACATATATGAGTGGATATACAGATAGACAGGTAGGTAAATAAATATGCAGACACATACAATAAGTAGATATTATATATTTAACCAATTGTGCTATATAGTCATGGCCAGGAAATGTTCATGCAAATTCTCAGCCAATGAGCCCCTTACCACACTCTTCTAATTCAATGTGTTGGTTTTTTCTCTCCTGTGACCTTTCCTTCTGCCATTGACACTTTATTCTAGGAATGATTAGTAAAAGGTTTGCCAGTATCAGTCCTGGAGCTGTCTAAGAAAACAAAGGAAGAGTACCATGTTAGATGTTAAAAAGTGAGCATTACTTCTTGAGTTGCTTCAAGAAATAGTCAAAGGCACAAATAATAAAGATTATCCCTTAAATGTTATGAGGCCAGTCATCCTATAACTGCCACTTGCGATGACTGAGCGACAATGGTGTGACCCATGGCCTGGAAGAAATTATGAACAGAGGGATGTCATGACTTCAGCGTATTAGAGAAAAATCAGAAGCGCCATTGTCAGTGTATTGTGTCAGACATGCCACTCTGGGGAGGCCATGCCGAAATGACCCATCATGTCCATTTCCAGGAGCTCAGGTCCCACACTAAGTGAGAAATGTCATTACGGGACACAGTTAGAAACTAGTCAGTAGTCTGATATTCTGGAGTACAGGACAAGAGAGGAGGAGTGGTAGCAGATGAGGCTGCTGTCATCTCAAAATCAGATTGTTTTAGGTGCACTGAGGTCTCCCTTAGCCTACAGGCAGTGTGGGACTATCAGAGTTCATAAATAGTCATATTTGGGCTTTAGAGGGTTAACTTTGTTGATGACACAGTTTAGCAGGGAAAGTATACCAGCTAAACTGGAGTTAGGGAGGTTAGTCAGGTAGAGCAAGAGAGCAGATGAAACCCTGAACCAGAGTAGTGACTATCGGGAGAAAAGGAGAAAGAAGCTATGGTCATATGAAAAGTAGGCTCAATTGGCCAGAGTAAACTTTAAGACAGATAGCTAAGGGAAAAGGAGAAGTCAAGGATGACACCAAGACCAGGGAAGCAGCATAATAGGTTCTTTTTACATTTACATTGAAAGGCCTTCCATTGTTCACAGGCCCTCTGTATCCATTTGCCTTCTTGGTCACTTCATGTATCTTTAAGACCTACCAGAGCCTGAAAGCTTTCATGAGCACAAGAGTTTGGTCTTGGCAAACAGGATGAATGATCGTGCCTCTACCTGAAAGAGTGAATACAGGAGAGGAGCAAGTCTGCAGGAGGAAGCTAATTCGGGACGGAGTGGACAGTGGTTTGGCAGGCGCATTCATGGATGGAGGACTAGCCTGACCCTTGATTCACTTTTTCTGTGACCTTGAGCCAATTCCCTTGGCCTTCCAGTAGCTATAAAGCAGAGAAAAACATCCCCTGCCCAGTGAATAGCTTCCCAAAGCCACTAGGCTCATAACATTGATTCTGGCCCAGGACACAGTAATCATTGTTGTCTCTTCCTCCTTGCAGGCATCTTTACGAGCCCTCATTGCCCTGCACACTCAGCTCTGTAGACTCAGAGAATGTGTGGATAACCACACTCCCAGTGAAATCTAAACAGAGAGGAGAAAAGACAAGCCTGGGGTATTGAGTTTTTCTGAGACCCACCATCCAGTTCTCAATTCTCGGTATGCAAGCATTTTTAGAGAAAGTTTAGTGTTTGCTTTCATGGTGCACTGAAGGCCTCTGGAAATACCATAGGTAACCACAGCACCAATAACTCTTTAATTTATTACATTTGCACCTGCAGATAGAAAGAGGCCAACCTTGGCATAAAGACAAGTATAAACACACATGAATTAGACATCGGACAGCCAAATTGGAAATTAAACTGAAGAGATTCAGAATCCACCTGATGCATTCCCATTCCCATGTAGCATTATCAAATTCTTTTACTTATTTCTGCTCAACTGCAGTCCCTCCTCAGTTAATGAGCTTTTTTTTCTTTTCTTTATGCATTCAATTGAAAAAAAAAAATCAGGCATTGAGCAAGGCACTGGGAATGCAAAAATCAAATTTAAAAGCTCTGCCCCTAGTCATCATATGAGGCTTAATCTTAGGCCTTATGAAAAGTTCAGGTGTAAAATAATTTTTAATAGCCTAGTAAATGGATTAATTTAATCTATTGAATGTCTCAGAGCCTTTGGTGTGAGGGAAGGGGAGTTCACTCTTTTTTCATGAAGAACTGTGACTAAGGTACAGCAGAGAGTGAAAGAAATCAAGTTCTGAGAGTGTGCATACTGTACATGTTTATGATCATGGGTTTTGGTCCCTGATTATCTAAAGCATCCATTTATTTCCTCAAGGTGAAGGACCAGAATTAGGTCCATGCATGTGTAAGTATGCATGTCTAAAGTGAAGGCAATCAAATGATGATTTCCTTCCCAGTGGCATAGCCATAGTTACCCTCTGCCGGGCAAGGAGCAGCCTCAGTAGGTTTAGCTAACATAACAGACCTCCGTTTCAAATCAGAGCAGTGAACATCATTCGTTTTCCATTTCGACCCTGAATCTGGTCTGTGTTACTATCTATCTCACTGAGACCAATGTAACAACCACCTAGCTGGTGTCTTTATACCCTCTCTTAATCTCCCCATCCCATTCTTTACACTACAAGTAAAGCAGTCTCTTGAAAGCACCAACTAAGTCTATAAGCTCAGGGCTCAAACCCCACCCGCTCCCCACCCCATTATCTGTGGGATTAATACCAGAATCTTCAATATGATCATATACCTGGCAAGGTCTACATATGCCCATGTCTCTACACTCAGCTTGGACCATGCTCCACTTTGCTCTTTTATTTGCTCTCATTGCAGCATACATCTCTCCATGAAGCAGTTATCCCAAGTGTAATTTTTGTTCTTTTAAAATTACTTCATGACTGACTCCCTCACTTGATAATAAACAGCAAGAGAGCAGTGACCATGTCTATTTTGGTTCATGGCTATATCCCTAGTGGCTAGCTTAAAGCCACGCATACAAAAAGCATTTAATAAATCCTTGTCATGTGAATGAAGGAGTGTGTGAATAATGATCAATTGTTTGCTCAATCACCAGATGCTGTTCTTAGCAGTCAAAAACCTTTCAGGGATAAAAATTGTCTATTTTGTTTAATTCTACAGTAAATATTACCTTTCAAATATTTCAAGGCCTGGATGATAAGTTATCAAGGTGAAAGTTATCCTGTAAAAGGGTTCGTATTTCTACCATTCTGAAAGAATGGAGAAAGAGGGGAAGCTTAGTTATGATTTACTATCTCTGAAATTCTCTGTGATCAGCAGCATTTACTAGGTGTCGAATGAATCCTTATCTCTCTAGGAAAGTGCTATCTGTAGAAATCATGATTTTTTTATATATATATAGTTAATTCATTTTACAAATAATGTAGAAAATATTTTTGCTTGCTTCAGTCTCATTTATGCGTAGGCCCACCTTTTGTAGTTCAACAGTTATGATTCTAAATATTGGACCACAGAGATGAATAAGATATACCTACTGTTCTTGATGAGATCTGAGCCCAGCAAGAAGCAATAAACTCTTAAACAATACAAAGCAATACGAATTGTAATATAAATGTGTGCAAGTCCTAAATGAGAAAGAATTGCTATAATAGGAGAGTCTAGAAGTTTATTTTGAGGTTTATATTGTTCTTGACTCTTTTTACCAACTCTGTCTACAACATTTTTCTTCAAGTGGCCTCCCAGTAATCAGCCTGGGCTACTCTGACACTTTTGCCCCCTGGAACATGGACAGAACCAATGTGTGAACTCACCAGTCCTATAAGCCACCCTCCCCTCACACCTAGGCATGACTTGTACATGCTTGTGATCTAGAGAAGAAAACAGACACAAGCACAAATAAACTGCAACACTAGTAAAAGCAAACAGTATGGTACGTACTTGAGAACATGGGCCCTAGAATAAGACTGGGTTCAAATTTTGATGCCATATCTTATCAGCTGGATGAAATGAAGCAAGTCTCTTAAGGCTGCAGCATGTATTAAATGAAGGAATTTCTATAATATGTTTAACACTGTGCGTAGTGCATAGTGGGCACACAATAAATGATAGACATGACAATGATGAACGAAAGGATAGACGTGTAAAGTGCTATGGAAAATCGTATCAGAGTATGGGTTAATTCTGCTTAAGCAGTGGTTCACTGACAGAGTCATTTGAGCTAACCCTTGAAGGGTCAAAAGAATCCAGGAGGGAGACTGGGAAGATGACATTTCAGAGAAAGGGAACGTCATAAACTAAACATAAAAGGTAGCTTTAAGGCTTAAGAGTGTGTAGAGGAAATAAATGAGAAGCTAGCTTGAATCAGAGGCTCAGCTATGGATAATGGAAGAATCTGACCTGAATCTTGGAGATAGTACCTAGTGTGGGTTTCAGAGCGATGACATAAATTGTATAAAGTGTTTTGTGTGCAAAGTATATGCAATTAATGGATTGGACTTCATGAGATGAGGCTGTTTTTAAAGGCTCACCCTCTTTTCAGATACTTATGTGGATCACTCTAAATGTTTTACTGTCATGTTTAACTTTTGTTGTTGAAAACTCTTCTTGACATTTTCTTTTGTCAAAGTATACATTTTCAGGCCCAAATTGGGAAATCAATGCTACAGACCCTGATTTCTCTCTTTACTCAGAGGCTGCATGGTTCATCTGAGCCCAGGAAGGGAAGTTCTTCCAAACTCTTCCAAAAAAAAAAAAATGTGTTTGGTCATTAATTTCAAATAGAGCATTTCCCCTGAATGTCTGTTTATGTTCTTTCATGATTGACAGCCTCACAAGTGTCAAAGTATCAGCAATTTGGCATTTTGCTTATGTTTGTTTTTAACCTTGCATACTCTATAAGTCACCCAAAGCTTCGTATTCCATTACTACAGAGCTGACGCTGCAAAACAGTTTGCCACTTTATTTTCCTCTCCCATTATTCATCTAGCCCCTCCACACATGAACCTGGTACTAAAAATCTACATCAGTTGAAGGTTCTACCAAAATATTTAGTGAATGAGTGATCCAACTTGCCGCAGACTGAAGGAAGTGTGGGTGTTCTGAAATATCCCTTTGAAATGAATGAAACAATCTGTCTGGAAGCTGACTTCATTAAGACATTATAAGGGTATGACTGTGGGATATAAAGTCATTGGGTCAAGCTGACACTCAGTGTACCCCTCACGTCATCCTTCAGGAACTGACATCTTTCCCCAAGTGTCACGAGTCCAGCCGGTGTGCTCATGCACAGCACAGGCATGTTGTAGCCCCTGTTTTCTCTTGTCAGTTCCTTCATGGCTCTAATCTTTATCTAAAAGCATCGTGCTTATTTGTTTACTTACTTATTGTCTGTATTATTCCTCTGGATTGTAACTTCATAAAGGAAGGAGGGACTTTTTTTGTGCTTTTTCCTACCATGGCCCTAGCACTAAATCAAGTGCCTTGCCCAGGATGAGTGCTGAAATTTGTTGAATCAGTTTTCAAGCCCAAAGTCCAACAAGGCCAAACTGATAACTAACTTCTCTTTTGCTTGCATTTCTCCTCAGAGGAAACTAATACTGATGGCCCTAATTTATGAGGGCCTGTCACATGGCCAATACCATACTAGCACACTAATACAGACACTGCATCATCCTGTGTAATCCCCACAGCTGCTGGCCTGACCTACACTTGCACTGACTTTGTAGCTGAGACCGTTGAGACACAGAGAGGTGAGCTTACTCACCTGAGGTCACAGAGCTGGGACGCAGAAGGCTGCAGGTCTGGACCTGGGATTGCTGTACCACAGCTTCACAGTTTATCACATCGCTGTTCCTTGCCATCAAGTACCATGGATCTTCTTAAAATTATCAAGGTTTAACCCCTTTTGCATTGACTCTGGACTGGGGCCTAAGAAGGGAATTGTCAGTTTGAATGGCCTGTTACTTCCTTTCTTTGATGTTGGTTGCAGAGATCCCTGTAGCTCATCTTCCCTCTTCTCTCTCATTTCTTAGGGCTTCTTCAGTCTCCCACACCCCTTGGGAAGAGCAAACTACAACCAACCCCTTTTCCAAACTCATCACTCCTTCCCAGTGTCACTTCTAAGCAAACGTAGAGGGACCCAAGCCTGACAGTAAGGTCCCACCATCAAATGTGTCCAGATGCTCTCCCTGCTCTGAAAAGGATTGTGTAATCCACCTGAAGTGTTTGCCCAGCTACACCCAGAGTGGCAGATTCTCTGTACACAGGCAGGCCGGGAGGGCAATGTGCCCTGTGTCTGCCCACGGGCCTTTTGTCCTCTGGATCCTGTCACAGGCCTCTGCCCGAGGCTTTGCAGAAGCTGGGGCTCTTCCACTTTCTCCAGTGACCTTGGGTCACAGCCTCAAGGCAGAGAGAGTCAGGAAGACCACCCCTTTATTTATTTATTTGCTTTAAAAAGGAGTGTCCCTTGAGTTCACGTACACTTTTGAAATGTGTCTTATTTTCCCTCAAGATCACTGTTGTGTTTGTCTTGCATTTGTAGGATGAGATAAATTCTAAAGAATTTAGGGGACTTTAAATTTTAGTGAGTTTCCCCACATCGCTATTTGTTTCCCTACCATACAAACTCCAAACCATTATTTTAGACCCAGTATAATATAACTTCCATGCTGTCTTTTCTGATTATCCAAAGCAGGTTTAGTATCTCCCGAAAAGTTACCACAAACTCTAGCAGGTGTGTTCAATCTTTTGGCTTTCCTGGGCCACATTGGAAGAAGAATTGTCACTTGGGTCACACATAAAATACACTAATACTAATGATAGTTGATGAGCTATAAAAAGAAAAGTCACAAAAAATCTCATAATGTTAAGAAAGTTTACAAATTTGTGTTGGACTTCATTCAAAGCCATCCTGGGCCGCATGTGGCCCCAGGCTGCGGGTTGGACATGCTTGCTCTACAGTTATCAATTATCACACAAAATGATGATCTATTTATCCTTTATTCACCTGCTGTAGACTGCAGATACCCTGCAGTCAGGAATCACGTCACACTTAATCTTTATATTCCTCACCAATCACCTGGCATTTAATGCATCCTCAGTAAGCACCAAATACACACAGACTGTTCATCCTCATTTGGAACACTTTGAATGACAGCTCCCCTATTTCAAGATCCTGCCCCTTTTATTGTTGTGCAGATATAATTATTATGAGGTCAAATATCTTTGTGTTGAGCTGAGCTCAGTGTCCCTGACGTTTCCACCATTGCTCCTGGTTTGGCCTTCTGCATCCACCCGAATGGAGTGAGCTCCTCTTTAAGCATTTGAAGACAGCTAATGTGCCCCCCTCCAGACTCAACACCCCACCTGCCTCTGTTGACGACCTTCACAGGATGGCTTCTAAACTTCAGCTACCCTGGTTCCTCTTCCCAGGATGGTCCCTAACTATCAAGATATCTCTGAAAGAGGGGTGCCATGTCATGTTCCAGACACAGTAGCAGCAGCACCAAGTACTATGAAATTCTACTGAGCTGGACACTACATTTTTTAAAATAGCCTTAATAACATTACATTTGCAGTGTGCTATCAGTTTTCTCTCAGGTCGGTTTCTCTTTCAACAGTCAGATTTGTAATGAACTCAGCTACAGTTTACTTTTATAACCATAAATGTAAAACTTCACATCTGTCATTGTTTAAAGACATTTTGTTTATTTGGGATTTTAGAGTGCTTAGATCTAGAAGACTAAGTACTAGTGTGTGTTCTGTAGTTAACTGATACCCTCTCTACTTTGGCATACCTATAAATGACTATATTTTAAACAGTCACATTCTAAGTACATTTTCAGATAGGTACTTGCCTTAATTCACTACTAGCTAGATGCAAACACATAACAAAACAATAGCAACAGCAATAACAATAGGGGGGCTTTTGTGCACCAAGCACCAGGATCTGGGCTAAGTACTTTACAAGCTTGTCAGCTAGGATAGTCTCTGTATGATGATAAACAACCCCAAATTCATGATGATTGAAGACATTTATTTTTTCTGTCAATACATGTCCAATTTGGGAAAGAAGGGGTAGGATTTTGCTCAACCTAGTCACTGGAGAACTGGGTGAATGGAAATTCTTTCTCAACGTATAATTCCTCAGCATCATGATAGAGGAAAGAAAACATGACAAGGTTTCTTTCCCATATTAGTTATTAAAGTCCCTTCCCAGAAGTAACATAACAGATGCCATTTCCGTTTATATTTCATGAAAAAAAAAAAAAACGGGTACATAACCATATCTAACTTCATTTTCTAAAATTTCTGTATCTAGCTCTTAGTACAATGCCTAGCCCAGAGTTGCCAAGAAAGTATTTGTTGAATGAATTGAAATGAATTGAATTGAATTGAATCATTAGTTTGGATGTCCCTGGCCCAAGAAATCCCAGCTCCAATGTCTTAAGACATGAGAAAACTTCTTATCAGATATCTGAGAACTTCTAAAAGAGACTCGAGAAATTCAAAGCATCCAGATCTTTTTGTCTGTGCTCTGCCATCCCCCAAGTGTTCCTTGACTATGTCCCCTTTCCCATAGTCAAAAGGTGATTACAGCAGTTCAGGAGTCCTGTCTAATGACAAGAGCATTTAGAGACAAAAGAAACCAATTCTTCTCTGGGGTCCTCCCTAAGAGAAAGGAAAGCTTTTCCCTAAGTTCTCCCAGCAGAGTTCCCCTCATTTCTTTGTGACCAGAGTTGTGTAACATGCTGAATGCCTAAACCAGTCATTGGCAAGTGACATGGCACTTCTGTGACTGACTTCGTCCATTTAGACCCATCTCCAGGCAAGGGGTACAGTCACTCTCCATGTATGTGAGGAGGAGGGTAGACCCCTGAAAACAAATTGTATTTTTGTTAACAAGGAAGAAGGAAGGAGTGGATATTAGGGAGAACACATCAGCATCTCAAAATCTCTTCTGAAATTGACTGCTTTTCACCATCATACCTTTGATTCCTCCAACTGTCTGTGTCTATTGATGACCTTTTGAGCTTTTCTTTCATTTATTTTATCACCACCCCCACTGGCTTCAATTAAGTCAGAAGTTTGTTATGATTATGTTGCTTGGCTTTGGAAGGGTCATGTTCATTGTATATAGACTAACTTGGTATTAATAGCTGTATAAAGTAAACCACTTAACATGCACAGGGAATAAATCAAATCCAGTTTCTCCACAGAATCACTGTAGAACACCAGTCTACCAGCATTTACATCATCTTAGTTTCCAACTGTTCAGTGATGTGATGAAGAGCATTAGAAAATAAGGACTGGGTGGATGCTCCACTGCATTGACTCAGAACTCTTGACCATGCCTTATCTGTGCTGAGATGAGATGGCAGGCTTACTTCTAGATTGTTCTTTGACTTAGCAGTTTTCTCCCTGGGACTTGGTCTTTTGTCTCACTTCCCACTTCTCCTTGCACTTCCCTATCTGACTCCTAATAACCCTTTGAGTCATCCTTTAAATATTGGTGACTCCTGCAGGCACAGTAGGTATCCTGCTGTGTTTTCTCAGAGCGCCAAAAGACTGCCTATCATAGTGCTTATCACACTTTAAGGCTCATCTTGTCAGTCTCTACTTTTAAGACCGTAAATAAGCTCATGAGTCACAGAGACCACATCTGTGTGCTTACCATTGTACCCCCAGTGCTTAGCTCTCAGGAGAGAGTCACTGATAATGTTTTTTTAGTTAATGAGAGGATAACTGAATAGCATCTGCCAACATCACAGCACCACATTCTCTCCTATCATCTGGCAGATTCACTGTTGTTAACTATACACCACAGAACATAACTTTTCATTTTCTTGCCATGATCCATGGCACTGGGACTAAACAGAGGCCCATTGGATTCTTGCAGGGAGAGGGTTCCCCAGTATGGTTTATACCCCGTTGTTGAGGCCTGCGATGATTTTAAGTTGTACTTTAAAACTCCTTTATTAGTTTTGTGCTCGTATCTATAATGAACTTCTGTTTATGGCAAATAATACTTAATTTCCATATTCAGTAGGATTTGCTTTCTTTTTGTTTCCATTTCTAGAAATATTTTTAAATTAAGTTTTATAATGGCCAAAATCTGAAAACAATCCGAATGTCTATAAACAAGTGAATGGATAAACAAATTATGATATATCCATCCAATAGAATAGTGTATTAATGATAATTTAATAAAAGCAGTAAAAAGAAGCAAACTGTTGATACATGCAACAGCATGGATGAACTTCAAAATCATTATGCTCTGTCAAACAAGGCAGGGAAAAATACTGTATAAAATTCATATATTTATAGAAAATTCCAGAAAATGCAAACTAGTGACAAAAAAACAAATCAGTGGTTGCTTGAGTGTGAGCATGAAAGGAGACATGAACTTAAAAAGGGCATGACAAAGCTTTAAGAAGTGATGGATATGATCTTTATTAATGCAAGTTGTATTTATTAATATGTGCAGGTTATTGTATTTCAGTATTTCCTCAAAGTTGTTAGGGAAAAAAAGAGATCAGCTTCTGTAGGACTGTGGAGGCCACTGGCACAATGTTTAAATTGAATTCTAAATACAGTGGGAAACTATTATACTAATGGGTTCTAAACAACAGATGGATATAATTAGATTAAATATTTAGTGTGGCAGAAGCACTTAAAAACGTTTTTATTTGATTTATTCTCGCACATCTCAAAATCTCCCCAAATGAGGCAGACACACAACAGTCAACTAATACTTGCTTATCCTAATTGCTAGTACTTTGGATTGGTCAGATTCATTCCCTCCTAAATGAGAAGGAAGGTCAAAGCTGAACTGAGGGGACCACATTGATTTTAGTACACTGAGTAAGCAATGAGCAGAAAAGGCTGGGCCAAATATCCCAGCCTGTCGATTGAGGAAGAAGTCACCACAGAGGTAGAGCACAGCCCCTAGGCACTTCCTATGTCAAGTCCAAACTCTAGCGTCTGTTCTTTCCAACCATTCTTTGAAAAGAGGTGAGGTACTCAGGAGACTGAAGGAGGTAGACGAGGGCTGTCCAGAAAAAACCCAGCCATAAATGCCTCTGTTTTTCATATTACCTGGCTGGACACTTTCCAGACAGCCCTTGCATGTTCCAGTCTTTTCATACAGAATGAGAAAGGAGCCAGGAAATTTCAGACCAGGAAGTTTGATGAGTGAGTAGCAGGAGAGGTGGATGAAGGGTGAGGTTGCACCCCACATGGGCCATGCTTGCCGTTACTGTGTGTGAGAGAGCGCGGCCTGCCCGAGAGCCACACTGGCCGTTTTCTTAGGAGCTAAAGTGTGAAAAGGAGTGATCAAACATCAAAGCTAATCGCAAGCTGGGACTTACAAACTCCTAAAATCTGAAATCACCGTCTTAAAGCCCTTGAGTTTAACTGTTGATGGATAGAGATTAAGAAGAAAGGAGGGACTGACTCCCCGTCAACTACAACTTGTTTCCAAGGCACTCGAAAACACTTAAAGAAGCACTTTTGAACTATCTTAAACTTATCAAGCTGTCACTGATAGACTTTTTCTAATACCTGACAGCCAGGAGACTGCTCTGGTTGGGGTAGAAATTTTACACATTATTTTATCTCTCACTTCATCAGGACACTGTATAAATAAACAACCTAACCAAACCAAATATGTTGTCAGTGCGGGGAAGTGCCTCCTACCTCCCACTCTGACAGGAAGTCACCAGTGTTGGTTCAGCTAATAGAATTTCTCAAGCATTCCTCTAACATTCAGCGCTGGAAGGTGTGCCTTGTTCTGTTCTCATTTTAAGGAATGAGGTTCATTCTTACACGTGTCACATTCAAGCACATTTATGAAGTGCCTACTGTGTGCTGGATCAGAAGCACTCAGGAGGGTGTGCTTTCTGGCTGGAGGACTCAGGATGTATGTGGCACGTGGGGTCTCTGCTTGTGGATAACCACTGATTAACTCCAGAATTCGGGAAATTGCATCTCTATCCACACCTGAACAAGAAAGGCAAACGAGGTACTTTTAAGTGGAGCCTAGCTTTAGGTTCAGTACAGATCTAGTTGAAAGAGTGGAGTTTTCGAGGACCTACTTCAAGCAAAAGAAATACAAATTAAAATATAGTTGCTTCTGAATTCTTCCGACCCAGAATCGCAGCTGCCTCTCTGAGATGAGAAATTCCTAAAAACGACGGGAGGTGGCAAAGTTGGTCTCTGTTCAAAGTCCCAAAGATACTGTATTGCTGGGAAAACAAAGACATAAAAACCCAACTGCAGATAGAAATCAAAGGCTGCCCTTCAGTTGGTTACTTAGAGTCCATCCGAGCGCTTATCTCCCTCACGGAGGAAAGATTTAGATGCAAGAAAAGTTAATTAAAATAGATTTTCTCTGGCCTCTGTACAAATACTGTCACCAAATAAGAAACTGGCTTGTGGAATTCTGGGTCACCCTCTAGTTTGAAATTATGAAAACATGAGTTCCACAGTGGTTGGGATCGTTGTATTACTCCCTACTATATCCCCAATGCCTGGCACCTACAAAATGCTCAATAAATATTTTTTAATGAATGTGAGAAAAACCCATGAATTTCTGGAGACCTGTGTAAAAAACAGTAGCTACCTCTGGGATGAAGTGATGGGAGGGAAGGATTTTATTTTATGTCATCTTTTTATGTTCAAATTTTCTATGGTGACCTTGAACCACCTTCATAATTAGGAAGAAAGAACCACCTTCATAATTAGCTACAAATAAATCACTTTGGGGGTGCCTTTAAGCAATGGTTTGTTTTATGAGAAGGAAAAACAAAAGGTGTCTCCCCTTGAATTTGAACAGCAGCCTTACGAAGTGCCATCCAGGGGCTGTGTTCAGAGTTACCGGGTGCATGCAGCCTTGAGTGAGCCACATGGGGTATTCGTGTCAATGCTATGGTTCTTAATCCCAGACGAAATACTGAGGACAGATACTTGGAGGGGCATTTTGGGGTTGTATCGATATGTCTGTTAAAGAGGTGAAGCAAAAAGACCTGAGGCGTTTAGCGTAAAGAGCGAAGAATGTGGAGGCAGATTGCCTGAGTCTGAGGCTTGCCCCTTCACTCACTGGCTGTGCAATTTATCTTGATCAGTTAATCTTGCTGGGCCTCAGCATCTCCTCTGTAAGATAGAGATGAGAGTAGTACACAGTCCCTAAAGTTGCTATGAAGATGGAATGAACACAAGTCAGTTCTTGAAGGCAGCTAGGAAAATATGCAGCATCATAATCTCGCTCAATGCCCATCTGCATTTACTAACGTAAAGGAGCACAGGAAAAAATAAACTTAAAAGCCGCAATGTGCACTGACATTCATATGCATCATTGTGTGGGTTCTTTCATATGAATACAGAAATATCATAATACTGCTTTTATTTCCTTGTATGCATATTAAATTGTTCTCAGTTTGACATAGGTACAATTTCATTTTTCGACCGATATAAGGACAGCCTCAAAGATGAAAAAATAAAAGATCTGATGGTGAAATGAGAGGTTTGCATGCAAGTGATCATTGAAATGTCTTCTCATTTTACCTCCAAACAGATACATTTAAGAGGAAAGAAAGACAGGAAAGCAAAAATCCAAACATGAAATAAAGTGCTTGTGCAAATGACTTGGGCTGTGTTTCGTGAACATGCTTATGTTTGTTCAGGGAAAGACAGATAATAATACAGATTTCAAATGAAACTGCAGGGCTTACTCTGAATGTGGGTGGCTGGGTTGATTTCAGAGCATAAAGCGTCAGCTTCTAGGATCTGCCCACTTAGAGTAACTTGAAGTTCTAGTAGCCCCATGTCCCTGGTGGTCTCCGAAGGTGGTAACCAAAGGCCAGGCATGCCTGTCCAGCCCTTGTGCTGATGAAGCAACCTGGCCTTCATCTCAGTGCTTTCTCTGTGTCTCGTTGATTAGATATACTTTTCTGTCTGCCATCCGCCCCCACAGGCAGTGCGTTCCTGACAGGTCTTCAGTTCCCTCTTCCCCTCACTTTCCAGTAAAAACGCAGCTACTGAACTCGAGGGAAAATAAAGAGTATGGGTCAGATCAGTCCACGTGACTTGAAAATTGTAAACTCCCCACGGATATCCTCACTGGGTATCAATTTGGGCTTTGGCTGTTTGCATTTGATGCTCATCAGAACCACATTTCTATTGTTGTTTAGTCTTTGTGGGAATTTTTTTAATCCTTTTTTTTCCTCTATACCTCTCATCACTGATTTTGTTTTTTTACTATATGAGAACATTTGGCTTTTCTTTTATTTCTTCCAAATAGAGACTTATTTGGGTATGATACATGACATGTAGAATAACTCAAACTGTCTGTCAGGTGTCACCCCATCATGGCTCCTTCCCAGTCTTCCATCCCTTCTGCCTTAGGCTGCCTCCTCTCCCCAGGCTGCCAGCATTTACCGTATTTTGCCCTGTGTAATGCACACCTACCTTATTGGCCCAAACTTTCAGGGAAAAATATCTTTTGTTCTCATTTTTTTTATTGTTAGATATAGTGGGGTGATATTAATTAACAAGAATTACATAGATTCCCGGTGTATAATTCAACAGTGTTGTTTTAATTGAAATTTTCATGTGTTTACATTTAGGTACTTGCTTTTTGTATTATAAAGAAATTTTAGCCTTTATTTTTTAACGTATTATGGTACAAGAAATTTTATGTAACAATTACAAAACAAGACCAGATACGAGGTAGAAGAAATTGTATGTATAAAATCTTTTTACATAAAAAAACCTATTATCATATTCCAGGGTATTATTTTGCATACGGATATAGTTACTGATTTCTAAAGTTACACTTTGAACTCATACGCATAATAAATGAATTAAAACATTTATATAGGTATGGAATTAGTACTACTCATGTATAATGTGCATCCTTATTTCTTCCTCACAAATTTGAGCAAAAGAGTGCATGTTATAGATGGCAAAATATGGTAGGTAGAGTCACAAGAGTTGAATTTACCCTTTGACATGAGGCTCCTGCTATCCCACGGTGACTAATGACCTGTTTGTCCACTTAATAGCTGCCACAGAGACAAAGGGAAAGGAAGGCTGTCAGTGTTCAAAGAAAGGGTTGCTCAAGAAAGTCACAGAGGGACAACATCTGCACCCAATTTGAGAATGTGACTTGTCCCAAAGTTAGTCTTTGTTACTCATCTCAGTGAAACTGCTCCACATTCCATGGAATGAAAGACTCTTGGATTTTTTAGCCTCAAAAGGATTTAAGAGGTAACATCAACTACCAGTTGAGCACTTCTTGTGAACCAGATGCTTTCTAAATATTTATGTGGGTTAATTTGTTCAATCTTCACCACAGCCCTTCAAGCGTAGGTATTACTGTTACCCACATTTTACAGATGAGGAAACTGAGACTCCGAGATATTAAGTAACCTGTCCAGGGTCACGCAGTAGTAAGCTGAGGTCTTGGGAGACTAAGTAAGCATCCCAACAGGAGAAAATCCCTGTTGAGTCTCTTCTGACATCATCCACCTGTGTTCCCCACCTGGACCCAACTCTGGATTCTAGTAAAACTCTGTGCTTCCACTGTTCCCTACACACATGTCTCACCTGTCATCCCCACCATTTTTCTATCCTTATCTGTTTGTACTTGGTCTCTCCCTGCTGGTCCTCATAGGTAGGGGCTCTGAGGTACTGATCTGTATGTTCCCAGTTCCTAGCATATCCTGGACACTCAATCTCAATGCAAATGGTTTTCTTTACTTATATTAAGGCTGCTTAATTGATAGCAACTACCAAGAATGCTATATAGAGGATGCTCCTGCAGAAATCTCTGCAGTCTCTGGGGAATGAGTGCCAGGACTGATAAGCACCTCCACTTCTCATTCTCCATCTCTGGCTGCAGGGATCCTCCCAGGGCCCAGAATAGTGCACACTCAGCACATTTGGTTGTGTTGTGACTCAATGAGTGCTCGTATTTTGAGTTTGTTTCAGTGCCCTATAGACTCAAGACTGTTTTATCCATAAACCCTGGTGCTCTCAGAAGCACTGCTGGACTGTGATTCCAACCACATCATCTGAGGGAGGGAAAATCCATCATTCTTGCAAATTCTTTTCATTACATACCTGGGAATATCAGGAAATCCCACCACACTGCAGCAAATCAGAAAAAGATGAGGGCTATGGACAGCTATGAGAGGCTATGTGCATGGGTGGGTTTAAATGCCAGTGTAAGAAGTTAAGTGCAGAGAAAGGTGGCAGATCCTTGGAGTATCAGGCAGACAGGCAGGAAGGGAGTCTGGGAGAGCTGCATCAGGGAAGCCAAGGGGGTGGGAGGCTTATGCCAGGTGTTCACCCAGTCCAGGTGCTGCAGACAACATGCTGGCTCCTCAGAACAGAAAGATCAGTGAGATGGGGCTGCATAGCACACCAAGGAAGAGGTGGTGGGAGCCTTGTCTGCAGAGAACTTAAAAAATAACAACAAAATCAACCAAAAGCCCATTGCTTTTCATAAACAATGCCAGTGATAAAAATACCCTTTCTTAAATCTTTGGTTGGTCTAAGTTCAAATCAATTGCTGCAGTTACTGTTGAGTTTCAATAATATATGTATAAGATTCATGTTAGTAGATTTTTATTTCCAGTCTTTTAGTGGGCACTTTATTGTACATGAAAGATCATTCAGAGCATTCCCAATTATGTAATTGCTACCTATGTTTCTTTCTAACATAGGTTTAGGAATTATGGTCTGAAATTACTTGAATTCAAGCTTAGCATATCTGCAGACTCTTAGTATTATGTATACCTGAGTTTAAACAGAAGATATAAAATTGAAAATGATAAAGCAGAAATTGTAAAGATGAAGAAATACAATTTGAGTTATTTCGACTTTGCCATTCTCTGTAAACACATGGAGTTTTTATTTGCATTTAAATTTCTTTGACTGCAGGGCCATTTGAAGGCTGCTAGAATCTATCACAAACAAAGACATGGACATCATTGCAATTCCGGGAATTTATTATCAAGTGGGATTTTCATGAGTGTCTGCCAAACTTATATTTCACACTTTTCCTCTATAAGCCATTGTTTTGTGTGAAAGAAACTTTCAAAATTAGAATTTTTAAAAATGTGTTCTTTATTCTACCTTAAGAGAAGATAGATTGACAGGTCTGGTTATCAATTGAACATGCATAGGTGAAAAGAGCTATTTTGATAAAAAGCATTGACAAGTGTGCAGAAGTCAAGAAAACAAATTGCAATACTGTCATTTATTTCTGTGGCAGACCAATTGGTAGATCTAAGTTTTTTTCCTTGTGTTCATAAAATACAATAATGTGATTAAAACCCATTAATCCATTTGCCTTTTTGCATTGCAATACCATATTTTTTACTTAGCATGAATATATATATATATATATATATATATATATATATATATATATATGTTCATGTGCTGTACATATTTAAATCTATGAGACAGTAACAGAAATGTTTTGCTCTCTGCATTTCTTTTCTGGCCACTATTATTCATTTTATTTCTTGACTGTTACTGACAACAATGCAGTCACATTGAGGAGGGAGGTTATCAGAGGTAGTCTCCTCAGGGTGTCAGACATGCCAGGTATCCCAGGGGGTGGCCCCACCCTAGAGGTGCTGACAGCCCTGCAGAGAGAGACCCAGCACAGCAGATAGAGTTCATCAAAGGGTGCAGGCGAGAGGAAAGAAGTGTGTGCAGGAAACAGCAGGAGCACAGGGCTGCCAGTTCTATGGGGTGGGGAGAGGGGCTCAGGAAAAAGTTTGGTAGAAGGCTTGTTATCCAGCTGTAGGAGTTTGGGTGATGGTTTTCCAGCTCTTAGACTCCCTGTGAGATGGTTGATTTTTTACAGGCAGTACAGCCTTATGGTAAAGGATGCATTTTCCTCCATTTACCTGCTGCAAACATTGGATAAAACTGTGTAATGTCTCTGGGCCTTGTCTACAAAATGAAAAACAAGGGTAATAACAGTACCTGCCTTATTTGACTGTTATGAGAATTAAATGAGAAGAAGGCTTAGAGCAATGCCTATGTACAAAGGGTGTGCTTAAGTAACAGCTGTGAAGAAACCTTGGCGTAATTGCAGTGATGTCATCCTGTGAAAGATAATGAATGGGCAGCAGGGCTTCAGGTCCTGCTGGATCCAGCCACACTTCCTGGAAGTTTGGCCCTGAATAGACAGAGATGCTGCAGAAGGTGGACATGGAGGAAAGAGAACAGACATTGTGGATCCTATCATACTTTCATCCCCAGCTCCAGGTTATTCTAGGGTGGTCTCCCCTATGCCCCAACAATCTCTATCAATCCCATCACCCTGCCTTATTTTCTGTATAGTGCTGGATGTGGTCTGACATTGTCTTATTCATTTGTTTGTTTATTGTCTTCCCTACCATCACCTCCTTCTCCCAACCCCGAATTTAAATTCTCTATAAAAGCATCCTGATTGTCTTGTCTACCTCTGTATGTATAAAGTCCAGAATTGTCCCGGACTGCTGCTCAATAATATTTGTTAAATTAATTAATAGTCAAATGAATATCATGTATCCTCAATCCCACCTAAAGGGATGATGTGAGTTCATTTGTCATCAGGGATAAAGAAGCCAGGAATGGAGGAAATTTTGACAAACCAGAGAGCAAGAATTCTTAGGAGCCCAGCATCAAAAGCACAGGTGGCAGGATGAGGGTGGAAAGGACAGAGAACGTTTCTTGCCTCAGATATTGGATTTCATTTGGAGCTGACTAATATACCCCTAGCTTTCACTCCCAGACAGCTGGGCTCTGATATTGTGTGATTAAGCACATGTTGTAATTAATCATATTTATAAAATAGCTCAGAGGATTACACCCACCAAGTAGCCATCCAGCCTCACTATGGTCCTCACAGCCTTTCCTTTATGTGTTAGTTTGTTCCCTAAAATAAGCAGACCTCTGCTTACTCTTTTAGCAATTCCAGAAGATGCTGGAGGGGTTTGTGTGCACCCTGTTTAGAAAGCTCCACACACACATGGAAAGAAGCTTTTGGCTGAGATAAAACAGATCATCTAAAGGTACTTAGCAAGTGAGTACTCGAATCTCCAGAAAGTGTTTAGTAGAAAAGAAAGTCTCCACTTGTGGGGAAGAAGTTACAGCTAGGGAAAGACTTGCAAAAAGGAGAAAAATGTCCCTGGCTTCTAAGCCTTAACACCAATAAATACACACCATGAAGTATCGCATCATGCTTAAAATGAAGGCTTCTCAGTTTGCTCTGTATTTTAATGTATGCCCAGAGGGGTGATACCTTTCTGGTGACATTAGTCCTCAATATAGTTATTTATCTTTGGAAAAGCATCTCATTGGATCACTTGGCAGAAATAAAATTGAGTCCTTTATGACCATTGATGGAGAAATGCAAAAAATGCTGGGACCCACACCAAACTACATAATCAGGAAAGCCAAAACTACGAAGATGATCAAAAGCTCTTTCTTCATGGCAATGGTAAAGAATACAGGTATCCCCTGCTTTCGAAAGTTTGCTTTCCACCACCTTGCTTTTATGAAAGACGTACATTAGTGCCTGTTTCCACTAACATGCGAATTCCCCGGGACTTAACTCTCAGCATCTCAGCATCAGAGTGCCTGTGTTGGTGAGCATCTGTGCTTTATCTGTATTTATTTGGGGCATCCATTAGCAAGAAGCAAGTTGCTTCTTTGCTCTACGATGCCATTTCAGCTTACAAGAGCATTCATAGGAATGCCCTACTTTTAGACAGCAAGGTGAAACCTTTATAAATTAAATTTGTTTTTCAGGATAATTATTATTAATAGTGAAAATTGATAATTTGATCATAAAAATATCATGAGTGTTTTCTTGGAAAAGTTAGAAGAAAAGGACATCTGATTGAGATAAAAATAAAATATAAAAAATGGTTCTTTAAAGACGTCCCAACCCCAAGAGGGGTGTCATTGAGACTATCTAATGAAGAGGATCCAAACTCCATTTGCTATTGTGTTTTTTTTTTTATTATAATACTGTATTTTTTATACTTTTAAAACTGACATAAGATCCCTGCCTTTCCATTGGATGGCACTCAGCAGCTGCATCCACTATCACAATTTCTTTTTATGACACCTCGTGTGCGTGTGTGTGTGTGAGAGAGAGAGAGAGAGAGAGAGAGAGAGAGAGAGATCATGACATAAGTACATATCTGAAGTGAAAAGTAAAAACCTCCCTTCTCTCAGTCTCTAAATAACTACCCCTAATAGTACTTTATGAAGGCTGTCGGGAAAGTATCCAGCCATGCAATACGAAAAATAGAGGCGTTTATGGCTGAATTTTTCCCCAAACTGCCCTCATATATATCTCCTAAGACATTTTTAATAAATATACAGGCAGATGTATTTATATCTTATTTTACATAAATGGAATCATTTTATAAATGTCCTGCAGCTTCTCTTTTTCATATATAATAGAATTGAGAGTCCAAAAATAAACCTATACATCTTTGGTAAATCAGTTTTTAACAAGAGTTCCAAACCATTCAGTGCAGGGAAGAATAGTTTCTTCAACAAATGATACTGGGACAACTGAATATCAGCATGCAAAGAATAGAGTTGGACCATTACTTCACACTATATACAAAAATTAACTCAGAATGGATAAAAGACCTACATATAAAAGCTAAAACTGTAATATAAAAACTCTTAAATGAAAACATAAGAAGTCTTCATGACCTTGAGCACTAACAACAGAAGAAATAGATAAATTGGACTTTATCAAAATTGAAACTTTTAAAAATGTGACATAGTTGACATACAATATTATGTTACTTTCAGATGTATGACATAATAGTTTGATATTTATACATATTGTGAAATAATCTCCACAATAAATCTAGTTAACATCTATCCCCATATATAGTTACAAATTTTTTCTTGTGATGAGAACTTTTAAGATTTACCCTTTTAGCAACTTTCAAATATACAATACAGTATTATTAAATGTAGTCACCATGCTGTACATCACATCCGCATGACTTATTTATTTTACAGCTGTACGTTTGTGTCTTTTGGCCCCTTTCACTCATAAAATTAAAAAGTTTTATGCATTGAAAGACACTACCAAGAAAGTGCAGAGAAACTCACAGAATGGAAGAAAACCTTTGGAAATTTTATATCTGATAAGGTTTTTTGTCCAGAATATGTAAAGAAGTTGCACAGCTGAGCAACACAAAGACAAACAACCCATTTGTTTATACAGTGCAGTGGTGATTCAAAAAGTTTTGCAAAGGAGATGAGAGCCTTGAAGATGAGCGTGGTGGCTGGCCATTGGAAGTTGACAGTGACCAATTGAGAGCAATCGTTGCAGATGATCCTATTCCAACCATGAAAGAAGCTGCTAAAGAACTCAGCTTCGATCATTCTGTGGTCTTTTGGCATTTGAAGCAAATTGGAAAGGTGAAAAAGCTCGGTAGGTGGGTGCCTCATGAGCTGACTGGAAATTTAAAAAAATATATCGTCATTTTGAAGTGTCATCTTCGACACAACAAAAATGAACTATTTCTTGATCCGATTGTGACATGCAACAAAAAGTGGATTTTATATGATGACCAGCTCAGTGGCTGGACTGAGCAGTAGCTCCAAAGCACTTGCCAAAGCCAAATTTGTACCAAAAAGAGGTCATTGTCACTCTTTGGTCTGCTGTCAGTCTGATCCACTACAGCTTTCTGAAATCTGGTGAAATCATTATATCTGAGAAGTATGCCCAGCAAATTGATGAGATGCACCAAAAATTGCGATGCCTGCAGCCTGCATCAGTCAACAGAAAGGACTCAATTCTTCTCTACAACAGTGTCCGACCACCTATCGCACAACCAATGCTTCAAAAGTTGAACGAATCGGGCTAGGAAGTTTTGCCTCATCCGCCATATTCACCTGACCTCTCGCCAGCCTACTATCACTTCTTCAAGCATCTCAGCAACTTTTTGCAGGGAAAATGATTCCACAACCAGCAGGATGCAGAAAATGCTTTCCAAGAATTTGCAGAATCCTGAAGCACTACTTATTATGTTACAGGAATAAATAAACTTATTTCTCATTGGCAAAAATATGTTGATTGCAATGGTTCCTATTTTGATTAATAAAGATGTGTTTGAACCTAGTTAAGATAATTTAAAATTCACGGTCCAAAACAGCAATTACTTTTGCACCAACCTGATAGTAATACACCTATGTTCTAATGTTAGGAAATACAGATCTATCTTGTTACTTATAAGAACTGTATGATTTTCTCTTGTACAGAAATACTGTAAGATATTTAATAAAGCCTCTGGGATTTAGATTGTTTTTAATTCTTTAGTATTACAATCAATGCTGCATCGTCTTGTCCATGTGTCTGAGTACTTTTGTGAACCTACTTGTAGCATGAGGGCTGTCTGGAAAGTATCCAGCCACATAATATGTAAAATAGAGGTATTTATATCTGAATTTTTTTCTGGACAGCCCTCATATAAATTCCTAAATTATATATACTAGAGCCTATGAGTTAGGCATTTTTAGATCAATAAATATTGTTTCATTCCCACCAACCCTCGCCCATGACTTTCACTTTGAAGAAAGAGCATTAAAATCTCTTTAAGTGGAGCCAGAAAGGGTATGGAATAGTGAGTCAAGATGAAGCTCAGAACACTGAAGTGTAAAAGGAAATACTGTTTTGTGTGACAGGAGCCAAAAGATGTTCGAATCTTCCTAATCTCTATATATAAGGTCATTGAATCATAATGAACCACATCGAGTCACTGTGATACGGATTTACAGTTGCCCACATCCTGCCTGGTGGACTGAGACATGACAGCTAAAGCCCAGTTCTTCCGTGGTTGAGAATTCATGAACTCAAGAGATACTTGGAGATAGGAATTCTTATGTCCTTCTGAACAAAATGGGTACATAGTATGGACTTCTCCACTATCTAAAGGTTTCTATAGCACTTAGTGGCTTAGAAAGCACATTGTAGTCCTTGTAGGATTCTAGAGGAGCTCTACCTAAAATACCCATTTTACAGACAATGAAACTAAAAAAACAAAGATACTTGGTGACTTTCCTACAGTAATAAAACTAGTAAGTTTTAGAGTCTAGATTCAAACCAAGGGTCTCTTTAAGCAGTGCCACTTAGCTGGAATAACTGATTTTGACCCCAAATATAAACCATTTATTTGTAGCTAGTACAGCTGTTTGTTAAGCGGTCATTAACTTTTCAACTGAGTATTTGGGAATCATGGGAACACAACTCCAGGGAATGAGCAGGGACCTGTTAGAGTTTGAATCTTCGAGGTTCCTCTCTCTCAAGTGACCAGATCAAAACCCACCACATTAGAAAAGAACAAACTCCACTTAGCTGAGTTGATTAAGCATAAGCTCTTAGGAAATAGATGAGTAAATACTTCTGATAATTAGTCCAAAAGTCCTAAATTAGCAAAGCTTTCTGAGAAATTTTGACATGTTAGGAAACCCTTATGATTATAGAACTGGTTTTCTGCAACCACTCACCACCCTCCTTTCACCACCACCTCCCTCCACACACACACACACACACACACACACACACACACACACCCTTCACAAGCTACCACGGGCCATTCTTAAATTTTCTTGCGGTTTGAGTTCTGTTGCAAGAACAGCAGCAGTAAATGTTGGCACACAGGAGTGTGCCGCTCTCTGTGCCTGGTTGTCTCAGGTCTTCGTTGGGAAACACAGTTCCCTCAAGTGTCAAGGTTATTGCCTTGCAATGATGAGTGTTAAAAATAGATGTGTACAAGCAAGAGGAACAACCATGGGAAGTGGGTTTTGGCATTTCCCCTGTTCGTGTGTGCATCTGTTGCATGTCAACTGATTTCTAGAGTGTAATTACAGGTAGCTTACAGTAACAAGTTTTATACCAAATACCTAATGACTAAAAGTACATGACTCCTCAGAGGTATAAATGCAAAGTGTGGTAAAGAATTTAGGAAGCTTCAAGATGATTCAGATCCTAAAATCTAAAAATAAATCAGCATAGATTACAGGCTTCCCTCTACTCTTTTAATCTATGTACTTTCCATCAGTGATCTCATTCAGAACCATGGAGTTAAGTGCCATCATAGTTGAGTGAAGTCATAGCTCCATTTTCAGGCCTAGACCTCTCCCTTGAGCTTGCAACTTGTGTAGCCAACTACACTTGACATCTCCAAATGATTGTCTAGTAAGTGTCTCAAACTTAACATAAGCAGAACAGAACTTTGTGGGGTGTTCTTTTTTTTTCCTCAAGATCTATTTCTTTCCTGCTTTTAACCCCAAACAGTAAATGGTCCGATTATTCACTCAGTTGCTCAAACCCACTCTTAGGAATCATCATTGACCCCACTTTTCCCCTCATATCCAATTCACCAGGAGCTCAGTCTATGTCAAGCTTGTCCAGCCCATGGCCTGTGGGCCACATGTGGCCCAGGAGAGCTTTGAATGCAGCCCAACATAGATTTGTAAACTTTCTTAAAGCTAAATATAAGGTGATGGAAAGAGAAGTCACATTAGGTGGTGAACTGATTATACAACAAATTGACAGTGCACTGTAGAATGGTATGCCTGAAACCTATGTAATCCTTGCTAACAGATGTCACCCCAATAAAAAAAAAATTACAGAAATTATGCACAGACCTTTTCATTTTACCTCATCAGCTATCATTAGTGTTAGTATATTTTATGTGTGGCCCAAGACAGTTCTTCTCACAATGTGACCCAGGGAAACCAAAAGGTGGGACACCCTGGCTACATCTTTTCGCATCCACAGCTTCTCTTCTAATCCAAACCTCCATGTCTTGCCTGGACTACTGTATGCCCCTGCTTTTGCTCCTGATTCCTGACAGCCCATTCTCACCCTACTAGGACCCTCTGATGTCTTCCCATCACACTTAGAATAAAGTATGATGCCTTATCAAGACTTGTACTGCTATACATGGTCCAGCTCTCACCTGCCTGTCTGACTTAGCTCATCCCACTGAATGGAAGCTCAGTATGCTCCAGTGGACTTACTGCTGTTCCTCAAACATACAAGCTTGTCCCTTAGGGCATTTGCTTCTTTCTCATCTGGAATGCTCTTCACCCCAGTCTTCACAGTGGTGGTTCCCTTTGTCACTCAAGTCTCAATTCAACCACACCTCCTCAGGCCTTCCCTGAGCACCTAAATCTAGATCACTCCTTCCACCCCTTAGTCGCTATTGCATACGTCACCTCACCATGTTTTAGTTTCAGCGTGGTTCTGATCACTCCCTAAAATTATATTCTTTTTAATTTTTGTCTCCTCCATTAGAAGGTGAATCCCTGAGCTCAGGGTTCTTATTCCTCACTGAATTCCCAAAGCCTGACCCAAACTGAATGAACCCTTGACCGACTTTGTAGCTACCGGGGAAAGCTGCATGTGACTGTCAACCCCAGCAGAACGGGGCTGCATTACTCCAGAGAAGCTGGTCATTGTGTGTTCAGTCTCTGCTTCATTTAGGAATTTCTTCTGGCCAGAGAAACAGAGGTTCCAGCCAGGGCTACCTGATAAATTGATGTAGCTTTGTCACAAACTAAATCCAACTTGCTGCTTCATGTTCCCAGACACATAAAGAACCAGAAGGTTCGTGACAGATTCATGTTTTCATTCACTCTGCAAATACTTAATGAGAGCCTATGGTATGGAGAGACCGGGGTAGAGAGTAAGGATTCAGTGGTGAGTGAAACACAAATAGTCTCTGCTCTTGCGGAACTCATAGTCGGCTGGAGGAGATATGGTTAATCATTAACTACACCAATAAATGTTTAATTATTTTGTGAGGGGAGGTAGAAGGGAAGCACAGATGCCATGCCAGGAAGACTCACATACCTGGAGATTCGTAGAAAGACTCCCCAAGGAACCACCGTGCTGGGTTGGCATTGAGTCAAACTGGCAGAAAGAACCACCGACATCAGGCCAGTCCTCGCCCCTGCCTTATTTCCCTTCTCCTTCCTTCTATTGTCATTCCCTTTATAAGAGAGGAGGGCACTTTCTCCATATAAGCCACATGAGACGGGTAGCCCCACTGCATCGGACCATTGATCTTAAAGGATCTACCTTAGGCAGCGAGGGGAAAAGCCAGCCTCTCTTTGATAAGCTCACTCTTAACCTTGCATGTACTCACTACATATCAGTATGTAGCCAAGAACATACCCATTTGGGAGCAATACCAACAGTACCACCTGTACCAGTACCATACCATCCTCCTCATCAGCTAGCATTCACTTAGGGCTTCATGTGTACCACCTAGTATCATAAGCCTTTATTTTCCTGCTCTCCTTCCATTTTAACCACTGTTGTGGTAGCTACAACCATCCATGACTGTTTCCAGATCAGAAAAGTGACATGTAAGGAACGTAAGTAACTAGTCCAAGGTCACACAAAAAAGTAGCAAACCCAGGTCTGTCAGCCCACTCTTACCTACCACTCATATGCCACTTCTCTATGGCAGAAATAGAAATGGAAACTTCTCTAGAGCAATCCATCTTGCTCAAGAGGTTGTTTAGGGGTTTATGATCCCTCAGATAATTTGGACTAGAAGGAGAAGCATCCCTTATATTCAACATTTTGTGTTACTTGATTTTACCGGATGTGAACTCTCCAGGGTAATGTTTTCACTAGTTACATCTTGTACTTTCAAGGCACAGTGTACTTTGAAGATATGACCTCATTTATTCTCAGAAACTTGATTTGAGTCAGAAACCATTTTGCTGATAAGGCAACTGAGGCAGAGGACCAACAAATTAATAGGGCCCAAATCTCAAAAGTTGTTCAGAAGCAGATGACAAACTGCAGCTCTCATCTCTTGTGGCTTAGGCTAGTCACCCACCATCTCTGAGCTTCAGCTTCCTCATTCACAGCATGAGGGACCCATGCAACAGCCTCCCTGAGAACCACCCTTTTCCCCAAGTTCACGTGCCCCAGGGTTGAGTGTAGTGGTCACGTTAGCTCTATCTGCCCAAGAAGCATGTTCTTTTCTTTTGGTGCCATTTGTTAATAATGTTCCTCTGAGGAACCATCCTTCTGGAGAGCTCAAGTGCAACTCCCCAGTCAGGGGAGGGAAGAGCATGTGGATGAATAATATCCCCCCACACCACTCCCCCCCATATTCAAAGAAGAAGGTGTGGTTTCCCAAAGGAAAATGGAGATGTCATTAAGCAAAACCCACTGTGCCCATCACACGGGACTACTCCACAATGTGCTTGAGAACTTAAGGTTTCTCCAAACCTGGATGTGAGAAGCCCCAGGCCTGGGTTCAGTCAGTAAGAAGAGAAAGCCCTTGAAATAGAAAAGGCAGGAAGGGCCTTGCAGGGATCCAAGGACAAAAGTCAAGTTGAACAACTTGTTCAAGGTGAGTCTCTGAGGAAGGAAAGACGACCACCTGGCTCTCATTCCACGTGTTCTTCTAACCCCCACTCTGCTCCTTTGCTCCGAAGTCTACACCAGGGGGCTATGTTCTCCCTTCGTGACAGGAAGATTTGTTTTTGTTTTTAACAAAACAGAAATTGTAAAGGTGGCAAGAGGATTGATGCAGGCCCTCTTACATGTGTTGTTCAGCCAATACAATGGATCCTTTTAATTGAACTGATTGCCAACATTTAAAATTTCAAATGTTTTATATGCAAATATTTTGCATGGGAGCATTAGGCTAAAAGGTGAGGAGCAGCCCATGCCCTCTGGACTCCGTATAAATTTCCTATCTTCCACATCTCTCAAAGCTCACTCTTCATTAATGTTAACTGCTGGGCCCCCAGAGCCACCTATACTTTGCAGCCTCTGCTCTAGGTAGCTCTACAGCATCAGCGGCAGCTGCCAGGAGCCAATGAAGACATTTGCCTGAGCTTTCCTGCCCACCCAGCAAACAGAGCTGCTCCTAAGAGCATTGTCAGTGCCTGCACTGTTTATCTTGTCATGCTTTGTCAGCCCTCACTTCAAGGAAGAGAACCTAAATCAATACCCAGACTTCTGGGAGAAAATAAGCTCCATTGTAGATGGGGTTTACATTTCACTTAAGCTTCTGCTGCCAGACCCAGGAGTTTAATAGAAATGGCTTGGAGGGAAGTGAGTCAGTGAGGATGAGATGGAAGGAAATTAAGAACTACACACGGCCGACAACCTGCCAGGTGGCGGCCCCCACCCCCAGCTTCATGGCATAGATGGAGCAAGGTGGGAGAAAGGGTGGTGGTTAAAACGCTGGGTGCCACAAAGGAACTAGAGAACAGTGCAGAAAAATAACAAGAGAGGGGTCAGAAATGTGTTTCCAGGCATCCCTCAGAGATACCGAGGGGTCAGTTCCAGGCCACCACAATAAAGTGAATATCGCAGTAAAGGGAATCACAAGATGTTTTCTGTTTCTCGGTGCATATAAAAGTTGTGTTTACACTCCACTGTAGTCTATTAAGTGTGCAATAGCACTATGTCTAAAAGGAATATATATAGCTGAATTTAAAATATTGCTTAGAAATGCTAACCATCATCTGAGCCTTCAGCAACTCACGACCTTTTTGCTGGTGGAAGGTCTTGCCGTGCGTGGTGTTGATAGGCCGACTAATCGCGGTGGTGGTTGCTACCTGTTGGGTTGGCTGTGGCAACTCCTTAAAAATAAACCCATGAAGTTTGCCACATGGATTGACTCTTCCTTTCACAAACGAGTTCTCTAGCATATGATGTTGTTTGACAGCATTTTACCCACAAAACTTCCTTCAAAACCAGAGTCAGTCCTTTCAAATCCTGCCACTGCCTTGTCCACTAAGTTTGTGTAACATCCTAAATCCTTCATTGTCCTTTCAGCACCTTCACCAAGAGTAGATTTCATCTCAAAAGAACTAATTTCTTTGCTCATGCATAAGAAGCAACACCTGATTTGGGCCAGTTTTATCATGAGATGGCGGCATTTCAGTCTTATCTCCTTCTGGTACCACCACATGAGCAGTGACCTGCCTCCACTGACGTTCTGAACTCCTCAAAGTCATCTACGAATGTTGGAATCAACTTTTTCGAACTCCTGCTAATGTTGGTATTTTGACCTCTTCCCATGCATCACAAATGTTCTTTAATGGCATCAAGAAGGCTAAATCTTTTCCAGAAGGTTTTTAATTTACTTTGCTCAGATCCATCATAAGAATCCCTGTCTGTAACAGCTATAGCCTCCCGAAATGAATTTCTTAACTTGAAAGTGGTAATTACTCAATGTATGGGCTGCAGAATGTACGTTGTGTTTGGATCATAAAAGCAACATTAATCTTGTACATCTTCATCAGAGCTTTTGGGTCAACAACTGCGTTGTTGATGAGTAGTCATACTTTGAGAGAAATCTTTTATTCTGAGCAGTAGGTCTCAATAGTGGGCTTAAAATATTTAGTAAACCATGTCGTAAATAGATGTACTGTCATCCAAGCTTTGCTGTTCCATTTACAGAGCACAGGCGAGTAGATTTTGTCTAATTCTTAAGGGCCCTAGGATTTTTGGAACAGTAAATGAGCATTGGCTTCAACTTAAAGTCACCAGGTGCATTAGTCCCTGTCGGGCTGTTGTTAGGAGCATCGAAGCTAGACAATGACTTCTCGTCTCTACATGTGAGAGTCCTAGATGGCATCTTCTTCCCATATAAAGCTATTTAGTCTACATTGACATTGTTTGGTGTAGCCACCTCCATGAATTGTCTTAGCTAGAGCTTCTGGACAACTTGCTGTAGGTTCTACATGAGCACTTGCTGCTTTACTTTGCACTTTTGTGTTATGGAGACGGCTTCTCTCAAACCTCATGAGCCAACCTCTGCTTAGCTTCACACTTTTCTTCTGCAGCTTCATCTCTCTCCTCATAGAATTGAAGAGAGTTAGGGCCTTGCTCTGGATTATGCTTTGCTTCAATCTTCTGTCCAGCCCACTAGGCTTTCTGCATATCAGCAATAAGGCCATTTTGCTTTTATATCATTTGTACGTCCACTGGAGTAGCACTTCTAATTTTCTTCACGACCTTTTCCTTTGCATTCACAACTTGGCTGTTTGGCGCAGGCGGCCTAGCTTCTAGCCTACCTCAGTTTGTAACATGCTTTTCTCACTAAGCTTAATCATTTCTAGCTTTTGGTTTAAAGTGAGAGACATGCAACTCTTCCTTTCACTTGAACACATAGAGGCCATTGTAGAGTCATTGACCTAATTTCAATATTGCTATGTCTTAGGACTAGGGAGGCTACAGGAGAGGGAACGAGATGGGGGGACGGCAGAAGGAGGTGGAGCAGTCGGAGCACTCACAGCCTTTATCAGTTAAGTTTGGGGTCTCATATGGGCACAGTTCATAGCACCCCAAAACAATTACAACAGTAGCATCAGCGATCACTGATCACACAGCACCATAACAATACAATAATAATGAAGAAGTTGAAAACATTATGAGAATTACCAAAATATAACACAGAGGCATAAAGAGAACAAATCCTGTTAGAAAAATGGTGCTAATGGACTGTCTCAGAACAGGGGTGTCATGAATCTTCCATGTGTGAAAAAATGTATTATCTGTGAAGCACAGCAAAGCTAAGTACAATGAAATGAGGTATGCCTGTTGTCAAGTGAGAGTTTAACAGTTCTGTTTATTTGTGAATTTAAGCAATTATAGAAAATTCATAGGTAGATTTTTAGGTCAGAATTAATTTTATTTTTATTCATCAAATTCATTATTTTATTCATTCAGCAACCATTTAATGAGCACCTAGTATGTGTCAAGCACTGTCCTAGGCTTTGGAAAGTCTGAGCATGGGTGATGAGCACAAGTTTAGTTTCTCCTTGTTACTTTTCCTTGTTTTAGTTTGCTGGTTTTGACCTAAGTTTTTCCTAAACCTCTATAGTATCTGACAATAAAGTCCTAGAATAGTGATTTTAGGGGTTGGGTCTCTGACACAGATTCATAGCCTGGGAGGGAAAAAACCACTCTATCAGGAGAAGCCTTTCTAGCACCATCCCATATATGTATATTTGTTTATAAATTATACACATAATATATACATGTTAGAGTATATTTTCTATATTAGAAAATATACAAAGGAGTAGATACCATAAAAAGAATGATATTTTTAATTTAGTTTTATTTATTTACTATTTTAAAAAATAGAAGTCCTAATATTTCCCTGCCACCCTGCAATGAATTGCCTTGTGCACTTTCTGGGGTGTCCCACCCCATGCTAGAGCCCACTGGATTCAGCCCCCAGCTCCTGACATTGTTGTGGGGCTGTATGGTGAGAGTATCAGATGTTCACATCAACAAAACTTTGGGTGGTCTTTATCAATCCACTGGGCCATGAGTTGCCAGTTCAGCATCTGTCAATGGCATGAAGGTCCCAGGTGACCCTCCAACCAACTTCACTCCCAGAGCACAGGATCGGTAGTCTTTCCAGCAAGTAAACCTGCTTGTGGAAGTCCACTGCTTGTGGCCCTTTGGAGGCTGTCATTGCACCAACCATAAAGCCCAGAACTCCCAAGCTGCTCTCCGTAGCTCTCACCTGCCTGCCCGCCCTGTAGCCTCACACCCTGCCACCCCTACAGCCTTTCCCGCCCTGACTTTCTTTCATGTTCTGCAGCTACGAGGCTCCCTCTGCCCCAGGCCCCTCACCAAAAGCCCTTTACCCCGTTCTTCACCTTGGATATCACTTCCTCAGGGACCCTTGTATTCTAAGTCCGGTGGCCTGTTAATAGTCTCTCATCACACTTTTTGTTTCTTCTTCACAGCACTTAAAATAATTTGGAATCACAAATGTATTTGTGTGCTTTCTCTTCAACAGCTACCTCCCCAGTAGACTTTAAACTCTACAAAGAGGATTCCTGGGCATTTGTAGCTGCCATGTGTGATCCAGCCAAACAGATGCCATTTAGCGTGTGCTCATTAAAGGTGTATTAGAGGAAAGAAAGGAAATGAAACAAGAACAAAATTGAGTCCTCTATAAGTATATAGGCTCATGCATATATATATATATATATATATATTTTTTTTTTTTTTTTTGGAGTACTAAGAAAGAAAAAGAAATTTCCTAAGAAATAGATTTTGGCAAAAATATTGGTGAGGTTCCCTACTAATAGTCACCAGTGAGACAGATCACTAATTGTGTCTCTAATTACAGGAAAAAGAAAAAAAGGTGTGAACTAGCTAGGTCAGCAATAAGTGCTCAAAAGAAGTCATTCAAGTGTTCTTATGTTTTGGGTTCATGGTAAAGTAAATTGTTGAATGAATCAATGAACGAATGATTGAATGAGATATAGACCAGAAAAATATTAAATACTAAAATAATAAAAATAATGTTCAGGGATGATATAGTAGCTAAATAAAAATGGTAGGAAAATAGGAGTGAGACCACAAAGTGATAACACCTTAGAAATATAATAGTTAACATTTATATACTTCAGAAACTTTACATATATTAACTCATTCAATTCTTACAACCATCCTTATAAGAATAGGTTCTAGTATCCCCATTTTATAAACAAGAAACTGAGGCACAGTTGGCTCTGAACCTGCCGACTGTCCTGTAGCTGATCAGTGACAGACTCAGAATTCTAGCCCGGGGCACCGGGCTCCAGCCTCTGAAGTCCTAACCACTATACTGATCCTGCCGCTTTTAATTAAATGAAAATATGTACACAAACTGTGACATCTGTTGTTTCAAAAAGCAAGTTGATTCTTATCCATGGCCCATAAGGAGATTTATTCCAAATTTTTATTTTTATCATATCAAAAAAAGATCTGTTCATCTTTGAGGTTAAAAGTATGTCTTAAAAAGGGGATAAATTCCTTGACTTTCTAGAGGTGTGTGGATGAATGCCACCAAGGTTTATAGATCTTTATAGAAGGAAATTCATTTACTCAGCAAATTTTAATTTTATATCAGCTAAATTTGAGTCACTGCTGGGACCTGGGGATTGAGCAGTGATCCAAATAAGGGTAGTTCATGCCCTAAAGAAGCTTGTGATTGGGTAGAGGAGAGAAACAATAAACAAAGAACTCCTCACTAATTACTGTGGTGAGAGCAGTTAGAGAAGAAGTGTCAGGGTGCTGTGAGCAGGGTGGGGGTGGGGTTCAGAGTAAAGGTAGGTGCTGGAGCCTTCGTCTCAGCCCTGAGCTCCACCAGCCACAGAAGATACTTCTTTGATCAAATCCCATCCCTCCCCTACTCTCTCTCCATGTATGACCTTGGGCAGGTCACAGCATCCCTCAGTGCCTCCTTTTTCACATCTGTAAAATGTGGATAATATTAATACTCATCTTATGAAAGTGTTGTGAGGATTAAATGAGATAATAATGCATAAGGACTTAGAACTTTGCCAAGATGGTGATCAGCACTAAGTATCAGCTACTGTATGATAGTAGTATCTCAAAACAAGAAATTTGAATCTAAAAAATTAGGAAGATATTAAAGGTGGTGTCAATATGAGGGACTACTTTAAACTCATAACCAAGATTAGTTTTCCTACCCAATCAGCAAGGAGTTTGCTGAAATACCTACAAGATGTGCCAAAATGGCTCTCCTGAAAGTGTCCCTCGGTCTCCCAGGCTCATCCCAAGTCAGAATTCCCAGAGTCAGAGAGAGAGGAGTCTAGCTTGGCTTTTCCCTGAAACTTAATTGAGTGTAGCTGCCGTCCTAGGTAGGGCATCCTGGTATGTCAGAGTTTAATCAAGTTACTTGGGGTTTGTAGGAAGGGCCTGGGATGCCCTTCTGCCTTTTGCCAAATTTTGATGTTACTAAGTAATGGTAACCACACTTAAAATTCTCTATCCTTTTAAGTAATTAAAAATGTTTAACATTAGTGTTTATCATTACTTTAACACATAACAAAACCATATTCAAATTAATCTCTATTACTTCAGGTTTTCTTGTAGCTAGAGAATATGTGACCTTGAATTTTATTTTGCATTTGCCAGGCTTCTAGATTTCCAGTGTCAGAAAAATAATTGGAGGTTCATATTTTCTATAGTAAATACAAAAATTCGTCATGGAGTGAAACTTGCCGGGAGCATCCCCCTTCCTGCCCATGAGGTATCCCTGCAAGTTCTCAAGCCTATTGCATATGGGAACCATAGGGAAATGGGCATCGCAGGGCTTTGCAAGGAGGTAAGGGAAGGAAAGCAGAGGGAGTGGAACAAAGGGAGAGAAATACTTATACCTCTCATGAGTCATCAAGAAAAGTCTCTCCAGCATGCTTGGGGGGCCTCTTGAACTTTGTGACTTGGACCATGTCCAGATACGCAGTATGGACAGGCATCTTCTGTGCAATGCTTTCATCACCACCGCCATGACGCCTCTCTTTCATCTTGGTGAAGCGATACGAGACAGGTGCTTGTAGGCACTCCTTGTGACTGCCAGGCTAACAGAGTTGTTTACGTGGAAATGAGGAAGATTTCAGAATCAAAGGGCATGTGGACATTGTAATCAAGAAATATCTTTATGCCTCCAAGATGGTGCCCATATGGTAGTGATTCCATGGAGGCACTAATTCTAATTCACGTCTCTCCTAGTGTGTTGAATAGGGCTCAGCGGTGCTGACTGTTTAGTCAGCAAGACCATTAGAACTCCATGTATATGAGGCCATAGTCCTGATGGAATGAGTAACCAGAAAGGTCATAGGGATTACAGAAAACATGCACGCAAGCACACGCTTGTCCGATAACTTCAAAAATTGTTTAAATTTCTGATGAAGAGATGGCTAGTTCTAAGCCAGCACCTCCAAGCTCCCTGAGTGGACAGATGTCCCCTAACAGTGGGGCTCATGCCATCCCTGTCCCAGAGGAAGGAGCTAGTACCCTGCAGAAAGTGGATTTCACCCTGGAAACTACAGTCTGTCTTCCCAAGCTTCTTTCCCCTCGAAGCACATCTTCCCCACAAAAGAAAGATATGTTTATTTGTATTTTCAGTTAAGTTGACTATTTATTCACATTTCCTGCTGATGAGTCATTTATGCAGTTTTACTGCAAAAAATAAATAAACTGAGAACCACAGCACTGCAAAATTAAGGATCAAAGACGTACAACTGACGTAAGCCCCAAATAGGTATGGGTTAAGAATTTAATCAGCACACAAATCAATCAGCACACCAGGACAGCACTGCCAAGGAGGCTGGGGGGTATTTTTTTCTCCTGGGGTCAGCACAGCCTCGCTGTGTGGAGCACCTCTGTTGGTTTTGCTCACCAGATACTTGTAAACAATGCACACACTGGTATTTGGTCAAGGAACCAGTCCACATTTGCCTGGAGTCCATCTGAAGAAAGGCTCGGCTTGTGCCACATGGTGCCCGTGGAAGAAGGTGTATGTATTTGTCTCTGTAAATAAGAGGCCTGAGTTGAAGGAAGGCCCCATGTCTACAGTGTGCAAAGGCAGAGAGAGGCCCCAGCCCTCAGCTGGAGACTGCTGGCTGTGCCTCTGGGGCAGCAACGTGAGGTCCCCACATGTACCCGAAGTGGCTGGCTCTGCACTCCACACAGACCCTCTTCTGTCCTTTTCTACTCCAGGGCTCATTTGGCTGCGAAGCTGGAGGATAAGGGTTATTCTTATCTCTGCTTCTGGACACATTTTACCCAATGTTTAAAAAATCAGTCAGAGAAGCCGATACACATCCACAAATGATCACTTCACTAAAGTATCTAGCGTGATCAAAACCATCACCAGGGAGCATAGAAGCAGATAAAAATAATGTATATCTAGTGTGCATGTAGGATATACCCCACACACTACCTGTGTTAATGAACCCCCAAAACATACCTGTGACTATTATTCTCTTATCATAGATAAAGAAACTTGAGATGTGAGTTTGCCAATGTCCACAGCAAGTAAAGGATGGTCTATTTTAACTCCAAGTTCAAATGCTTAGCCACGACTCTACTGTCTCCCTTTGAAGTCTTTCTGTCATGTGAAATCCTTTTGCAAAGAACCAGCTCCCCAAATTGAGAGCCTCTTAATACCACCTTAAATCCACAGTCTATAATGGTCATGAACGTTTTCTCTGCATAGAACAAACAGAAAACAACTTTTCATTCAATGGGCTAAAACACTGACCTTCACATGTTGCATAACAGAACAAGCGAAGTTACACAATCATCTTATAGCCCCAGTCCTATCTCTGCTGTTAGAACCTCCAACCTATAAAGGACTGTCCTAATAGAAAAGCCACAAGTTCTCTGGAACTCACACAGTTCTGCATTCACCAAGCCCTCAGCCATATATGCTCGTGTATCAGGTCCATTCTCACTAGTCTCAGGTCTCCCCAATGCCTTAGCTTACCCAAAGGGACATACATTTCCTGCTCCACTCTCTTTCCCCTTTCACAAAACTGCTTTCAACTACCCACTCTGCCCACCTGCTCCCACCACCTCATTCTTCTGAGTTGCCTGCTTCAGTATGTGCAATACTGTGATGAGGATTCTCCTGTTGTCTAAGATAGGACCATGGCCCTGACTTCACCAAGGGCTGAAGCAAAGGATTAGCCTTAAATGTCAGTACCCATGTTCTCTCTCCTCCTCTGCTGTCTGCTTGGGCACCCCCTGGCCCCCCCCTGTCTGTAGACAGTGACTAGTTCTGAAAGTGAGATAGTAAAGTGACCCACATTAGTCTTTATTTTCTAAAGCCCTGCTGAGATCTGGAATGGAATCAGTTACATGTAAACTTGCAGTTTGCCAGCCAATAATTCATTCTTCTTAAACATAGATTCATCCAAAATCACCCCTCCTCCACAGAGCATTTACTTAATCCCTCTTGGGATCACTTCTTCTTCTCCCTGGGACCCAGTTTGCTCATCTGCAAAATTAAGGAGTGAATGAAACCATTTCTGAGGTCATTGCCAACTCCAAGACTCTTTGATTCTACTCAAGATTTCCATTTTTCTACAGTGGAGTTTCCTTCCGTTCACCCATTTATTTATTCACTCATTTTTAAAAATGTATATATGGGGTGCCTACTGTGCACCATTTTTGTGGACAGAAGGATTAAGTAATAACAGGACAGGTGACATCTCCCCGCCATGGGGTTTATGTCCTCCTCTCTTTCCTCTCCTCCAAATAATTTGGAAGTGTAAAGAAAGCCCGTGGCCGGGTTGCTCCAACAGTGTTGCCTAACACACTGAAACCTGCATTCAGATCCCCTTCCTACGTGTGTAACCTCGTGTACGTCACTTACGCTCTCTGAGATGGTCTTCAAATGGAAAAATCGGGACTAAAACCTATGTCATGGAGTTGTCATAAAGAATTGAGATGTGTACAGAGTGCCTAGCACACAGCAAGCGCTCAGTCATGGCAGATGGGATTATTATCGTGAGCTGAGAGTCTTGTTTTTGTTTAACTGACGGGATTCTCGTCACAAAGGACAAGTCCTCTAATTTAGTCAGGACTTCCTACCCACCTCCCTTGTTTAAAGTACATAGCATTGCAATACAGCTGACCCAATGGGATGTGCCCTGTATTCATTTTATATTGCTGTTGTAACAAATTACCATAAATTTGGTGACTCAACACAACACATAGTTAGTATCTTACAGTTCTGAAGGTCACAAGTTTAGAAGTGGGTTTCACTGGGTGAAAATTGGGGTGTCAGTGGGGCTGTGTTCCATCCAGAGGCTGTGGGGGAGAGTATGTCACCTTGACTTGTCCTGCCTCCGGTGATCTGCGTTTCCTAGATCACAGCCCCTTCCTCTGTCTTCAAATCCAGCAATAGAGCGCCTTCAGATCTCTCTCTGCTGCCTCCTCCTCGATTCTGAAGAGCCTTTGTGACTACATTGGACCCACCTAGATAATCGGAGGTTTTAGACCCCAGTTTTTAACACCTGCTGATCGCAGTCTAATTCCATCTGCGGCCTGAGTGCCCCTCTGCCACTTGACCAGACACGTTCACAAATTCTGGAAATTAGGCCGTGAATATCTCTGAGAGGTCATCCTTCTGGCCACCACAACTTCCCTCACGTCTCTGTCATCCATCTCCATTTTTGCTTTCCTGTTACTACCTCCCTAACCCTGCCTCAGGTCCCCACCCTGTGGAATCAATACCAGTATGGAGGGCCCAGTAGGAGCTCATGGGGGGCGGGGGGACAGAGCTGGGTCTCCAAGCCCGGGCCATGGGCCTGCGCCCTGAGAAGACCCCGGTTGTCAGGACCAGTCTACCCTGCTCCATACCCTACCACTATGTCCTTCCCTACTCAAACCTCCTCATTGTCCCCGCTGCATCCTGACTAAGTTATGAACACCTCTCAGGGCCCTGAAAGGGCCTACCTCCATGACCGGCCCTCTGGACACCTTGTCTGCCACACTTGTCACATACTGCAAGTTACGTGTTAACATGGTTGATCTGAAAATCCACCGTAAAAGTCCTAATGAGCCAGGTCTTTAAATCAGACAACTTGGATTCAAATCTCAGTTCCACATCTTATTGTGATCTTGGAAATGCTATTTAACCTCCTTGAACTTCTGTGTTCCATCTGTAAAATGGGGGTAATACCTTCCTCAGAGGGCTGCCACGCAGATCAAACGGTTTAACACCCTAGCCCAGTAACTGGCACATGGTAAGTGCTTCATTAATGGAAGTTATATAGCAGGAGTCAGAAAACTTGTTCAGTTAACAGCCAGATAGTAAACATTCTAGACTTTGTGAGCCAGACAGCCTCCATCCCAAATATTCCACTGTGCCATAGTAGTGTGAAAGCAGCCACAGACAAAATAAATAAACAAACAAATGGACACAGCTTTGCTGCAATAAGACTTTATTTAGAAAAAGCAAGCAGAGGGCCATATTTGGTCTACAAGCCAGTTTGTCTGCTCTGTATGCATACAAGTATATCAAAGGTGCCCCATTAATGTTCATGGACTTGCTGCTGCCAAAGTGAATTAAACAAATACCAATGTTAAGAGTGCCAAACACTTCCATAATCTGCACCTAGCTTTGAACTCGGAATCAGCCTCCTTACCCACACCTGACTGACCTGGGAGACCGTTCTATCACATGTTAATTCCTCTGCCAGTGTGGTAGCTGACAGTGGCCTCGGATTCTTTGTTCTTCCGCTGCCTGGCCAACTTCGCTGTAAACAGCGAACCTCGGCTTAAGTGCAGGGGCTTCTCAGCTAACCGGCGCCGTGGGGACTGGTGGGTGCCAGGTAACGGTAAGTAGACGCTCCGTTAACGGGAGCGCAAACATTTTGCCGGTTGCTTGAGCGCCGGTTAACGGAGAGTCTACTCTATCACTATCTCCCAGAAGGCTTTCTCTGCCTGCTGACCTGCCCCACCCCCTTCAGCTCAGGCTCCTCCGTTCTTTTGCCTATTCCTTTATTATGCTAATCTCCATTATAATTCATGTCATGATTCTTTTAAGCAGGTATTTAATGCCTGTCTCAGAGCTCTCTAAGGACAGGAGTTGGGTCTGTCTGGTTCCCTGCTCTACGTAGTACCCAGCAAGCACCCAGCATCAGTGAAGCACATAGTGAACATTATTGAATAAATGGCAAAGGTTGCTGCTATACGAAAGAAGATTTTTATCTAGAAAGTTCTGTGCATTTCTAAAGAGCCATTCCGGACAGCAGCACTTGTCATCCTTGTGTACAAAATGCCCAAAACAATTTTAAATCTCCAGCAGATTTTTTTCCTTTTGACCTTTACAGTTTTTTTTTTTAACTTGAATGCCTGGCAGAAGCTTCTGCTTGCCCCATGGCCTGAGCATCCCCACAGCTGCCAGTGCTGAGCACAGACATATGCAGAGAGGCAGCTTCCTGTCATGCGGGGCACTCGGGAATTCGTTTTCTGCCACAGCCAAACAGTCCAGAGGGGCCTGAGCCCACCTCTGCTGACCCTCTGGTCTATCCCGAGGTCCATAGTCAAAAGCTGCTGCCTTTGCAGGTTTGGCCCCAGCTGCTGAGTTGCCCTTTCCCCATTGGGAGGGACACAGGAGATGGTCTGGGTCTCTACAGGGCTCTACTGGGCATGGGTGAAAGAGGGGAACCCTGGTAGGGGAGCTGCAACAGGGCACGTTTATTTCAGTGCTTTGTCCTTGCAAGGCGTGGGCCTCACCATCTGCTAATGCCCAGCTTCCCACCTCCCCGCAGGGATGGGTAACTGTAGTGCTGGTATTTAGGAGTCGGTCCAACCACATCAGTCAGGGGGCCCTGCCCTGGCTACTCCCTGGTTTACTCATCTGAGTCACTGAAAAGCCCCGAGCCTCAGTTTCCTCACTATGAAATGGCCGTAATGCCCACCTGACTTTGCTGTTGCAGGGTCCAGGATTCATAAATAACAATAATCACAGTATTGATAAATAGTGAGCACTCACCATGTGCAGACAGGGTGTGATAAATAAGCTCCAGGTATATGAAATCACTGAATCCTCATGACTTGCTTCTCAGGACGGGCCTCTGATTATTCCCATTTTAAAGATGAGGAAACTGAGACTATAGAGAGGTCACTTGCCCAAGGTCACCCAGCTAATAAACTGCGACAGGAGCCATATGACTCTCCATTACCCTAGAGCAGCAGTTTTCAACTCTTTGGCTTCCCAGGGCCACAGTGAACAGAGAAGAACTGTCTTGGGCCCCACATAAAACACACTATAGCTGATGAGCTAGGGAAAAAAGGTCACAAAAGTATCTCATCATGTTTTAAGCATTCGTGTTGGGCCGCATTCAGAGCCGTCCTGGGGGCAGGTTGGACACGCCTGATTAGAGGTCAGAGCTGGGACCCCGGAGCCCGATGGCAGATTAAAATGCAGGCTCCGCAGCGTCCGTGTCGGGTGGCCTTCCTCTGGTCACTCACTCAGTCCTCAGCCTGGCCAAGCAGCTCTCTGAAGAGTATTTCCAAGGAAGCACCCCGCTCACCTAGATGGTTGCCCCAGCAGTTTCCGGGGAGCACAGTCCAGCGGGAGTATAGCCGCACCCGGAAGGCTTGTGCCGTTCCCCTCTGGCTGTAGAAAGGCAGTGCACTGCCCCGAGCGTTCTACACAGCACGCCGTCCCCACCCTCCGGCTGCTGTTGTCGCAGACACAGGAAGCTGGCCGCACTTCTTATACCAGAGGACCCCGCAGTGTGGGGGGGGGGGCTCGTGGCAGCCCCCAGAGCTGCCCAGCCTGAACCCCGGAAGGGCTCTCGCTGTGGTGGCAGGAGAACTGAGAGGACCGTAACAGATCGTGCCCCGTGGTACAAATCAGACCGGATGGTACCGGCCTGGGTGTCTTCTCAGTAAGCAGTCTGCAGTCCTGTTGCCCCTGGAACTACCAGCTCATCGAAATGTGCTTCGGTATTTACCAGGTATCTTGAAGACATACGCTGCAGGAAGCCGAACCCCACCAGGGTGCCCCACACCACGCCGACCCCACCCAGGAACCCGGGACATTCTTAAGCCAGTAAAGAGGACTTCGCTGAATTTAAAAAGGCAAATGAGAGGGGGAAAATCTAGACACGATGAGAATCTGAGGACAATTCTCTAAAAACAGGCACAGGTGGTTTTCTACACGGTGACAGTCAAACAGGGAGGACGTGGCGGTGCTGTGCTAGGTGCGTTGTTCACTCCTGGCGGGTGCTGTGCTAGGTGCGTTGTTCACTCCTGGCGGGTGCTGTGCTAGGTGCGTTGTTCACTCCTGGCGGGTGCTGTGCTAGGTGCGTTGTTCACTCCTGGCGGGTGCTGTGCTAGGTGCGTTGTTCACTCCTGGCGGGTGCTGTGCTAGGTGCGTTGTTCACTCCTATGAGAAACGTCAGAACTGCAGAACAGGTCCCTCATCTGCAGGTGAGGAAAACGGGCCCAGAGGGGCTGAGGAACGGGCCGACAGTCCCAGAGCCTGTGAGGGTAGACTCCCAAGTCCAGTCTTCCTCTGTGCCTCCCTGTGAGAGGGACTGACGGCGTCTCTGGGGCTCAGACGTCCTTGGCCCCCTCCACACTCCTGCCAGGAAGCAGCTTCAAAGGTTGTTTGAACCGAGGAGAGACTGGCACTTCGAGTCGATAACAGGAGAGCGCTGTGCACGTTTGCAGTTCTGTCTGTGTAAGAATCGGGATGGCTCCCGGTGCGAAAGGGGACATTTCAGCATAATAATTGGGGTCCTTGTCTGCATGACAGCAAGTGGAACTAATTTAGCTGATGTTGCCAGTGAGCTGCACTGGAAGAGCCCGGAATGGGCCCAGATCTGCAGCCGAAGCAACTAGTTGAATTGACTGAACTTTCCACTTTTCAAATTGTCACTGTGGTGCCATTTAGACAGAACCAAGGTGCTTAGCTCAGAGGCTTCACACATTCGCATAAGCTTTGCCATGTGGCTAACTTCCTAGAACCCTAGGTTTGACCTTGAAAGATGAAGTTTGAGGCCTTCTTCCTCATGGGCATGTTCAGAATGTCAAAGGCCACTTCTGTGCAGCTGAACGTTCCCAACCATTCACAGCTTCATTATATTCCTGCCAATGCCCAAGGTGGTATTTGGGAAACCAGTGGAATTTAAAGTGTATTAATACATGGATATATGGTCAGTTTTTTAAAAATTCTAATGCTGTAGCAATCTACAAAGTAAAAGTTATATCCCTTTACCCAGCCTACCCCCATTCCCAATCTTATTCCCTCCCCTAGAAATAGCTGCTGCTCACAGCTTGTACACATTCTCCCACACTCGCCCATATAATAAGATTGATGGGTAGGTAGGTAGGTAGATAGAATGTGTATGTGTGGGTGTAGGGTTTTTAAAAATCATAGCTGGTGTCAGAGTACATAACTTATTCCATAACTTATTTTTTTACTCAACAGTCTATTTCCATGCAGTATATGGAGGTCTGTATTACTCTTTCGAAGTGTTTTGTAGCATGCCATAACTTCTTTGACCCTTCCCTTACAATTAGACACTTTAGTTATTTGCAGTTTTCACTATTACAAACAGTGTTGCATTGTACTTCAACATTTATCCTTGTACCTTCTTCAGAAAGTATCTGAGGGCAGATTCCTAGAAACAGAGCTGCAGGGTCAAAGGATGTATATTTTTATGTCCATTTTTTTTATTTTGATGGGAAAACTGCCAAATTACTTCTCTCCTCAATAGGCATGAACAAATAATAAACAATTTCCTCCCCAACCAAAAGTATGTCAGAGCAAATGTGGAAACTTTTCTACACCAACTTCTCCAGACAGTGCCTGCCAGCTAAACGCCCCTCTTGAGATGAGAACGTCCTGCCCGCACGTAAGCTCTCTGGTGCCTGACTCGGGGGAGGCATCTGCTGAGCTGCCCCCACCCTGCCTTAGCTGGAAGGGCAACAGCATTCCACCGTCAGCTCGGGCTCCCAGTTCTGTGGTCCTCATGACACTCATCTTCCCAGTTGGTGACTCCTCTACCATATTCTGGCTCCTCAGCTAAGAAATAAAGTCCCCTATGTAGGAAGCCAAGCCTTTGTCACCTTTGTATTCTCAACACCTATCATGACCTCTGACACTTGTCAGTGCTCTCTGAGCTGTTGTTGGAATGAATGGCAGAAGAAAGAGAAGTGGGAGAGAGGGAGAGGGAGAATTGAAGGGAGAGAGAGGTAGGAAGAGAGCAGGAAAGAAGGTACTCAAAGCTGTGAGGGTCCCAAAGCCACTGAGCGGTAGTAAAGCTCCATGTGACGTAGAGAGACACGAGGTCCTGCCATACCCTAGAAATCCGAGCATTTGGAACCAGAGAGAGAAGACATCCCCCAGCCACACACCTGACGTGGGTATGACACTGCTCACTTCCAATCCAGGACCTGCAAGATAAAACACGGGGGTTTTTGAGACAGAAAAGCACCTTCATTTTGCCCGTGTCATGAGTGTTCCATACAGACTTCACTCTCCTTTCACTGTAGCTGTCGATGCTACTCACCCACCCAATTGTGTTTGGAAAAACGAAAATTGGGAGTTTCGGGTTTGACTCCAGGCTTAACTCTTCCCCAGGAACTGTCCCCTTAGCACTCGGGGGCCTTCCTACCACCCCCTGTCTTCTTCCCCTTGACATCTCCAGACATCCTGCACACTCCCTGCCCACTCCATCCTGCTTTTACTTTCTTTCCTATGCAAAGGAACCCCCAAAGGGAATCCTGTGCTCATTATTTAAACAGCTGGAAAACTCCTTTGTCTTCTTCTCTGCCCACAAGTTCTATCCAGGACTTACCGGACATGTTTCCTCACTGATTCTTGGGCCAACTCTGGCAACTTGCAGAAAATGTTAAAAAGTTCCCAAATGCAGTCAAATTCAGGGACCTGCCTGCAGCTGAACTTGTATAAACCGTATGTAAGACCCCTGACATTTAACGATCTCAGCGTGTAAGAGGAGGATCTGTACCTAAAGGCCAGCATCTACATAGAGTGGGAAGGAAAACAAAACTATTAAAGGAGAGCTGAGAGGGGAGGAGGGGCCAAGATCATAAAAGGAGGACCTGAACGTTGTAGTTGAAGGACCTGGCAAAAAGTAGCGTGTTTTATTTGAATCAGCTTAAATGGTGGATCCACTGCCTTCTCGAGAGGACCCTTAAACGTGCCAGTTTAAATACCCTACGTTCATGCAGCTAGCTCCCTGTGTGCCTGGAACACTTGTTTTTCTGTTAAAGACAAAATGTTTTTGTATCTGCCTGTTACTTTAATTCCCCAGGCCTCCACGATGGCTGTACTATGTGAGCAACGTGGGGCAGTAGCTTCTTCACAGGTCAGTGCAGCAACATTTTAGCATTTCCTGTGCAAACCTACCACCTGCTATCCACAGGCACTTCCTCTTCTAGCAATTACTGTTCCTGAACGTGTAGCTTGATGACTGGAAGACCTCTTCAGTAACTCTACAGCCAAATATACGTATTTTCTCATCTGGAGTTTTCATTCTCTGCCTTTTGTCTCCCACGCTGCGTATCACAGCTGCTCCCTCCACCCCAAGGGCATCTTTCTGAATGTTATTGCTTGCTGTTTGATTTTATATACTTATATTTTATATGTATTTATATATAATATTGCATTATATAAATATGTTATAATAATAGTTATTGTGAGAATACGAGGTTGGACAATTTATTTCGTGAACTCATCCTAGAAAAAGTGCTACAGACCTCACTGCTGGGTATCACTACGGTCACCTTCGAAGTACTCCCCTTGGGAAGCTGTGCACCAACGCCAGTGTCCAGTCTACCCTTCAAAGAAATTTTGGAACTTTTTTTGGGGAATGGCCATCAGAGCTGTCATTGTGCCCCAAATCTGACAGTTAAGTTCTCAAACGTGCCACTGTGCACTTTTGTTGGCAACAGTGTACAAACAACTCAGTAAGCTATCATAACCTTGGAAGGACTTAATTGTCATATTTTGGGGACAATGACAGTTCTGATGGCCATCCTAGAGAGTTCCAAAATTGCTCTGAAGGGTGGACTAGGCACTGGCATTGGTGCACAGCTTCCCAAGGGGAGTACTTCGAAGGTGACCACGTGATACTCAGCAATGAGATACGTAGCACTTTTTCTAGGATGAGTTCTTAAAATTAATTGTCCGACCCCATATTATTATTTATTTTAATTATCAAACTAGTAATGTATTTGAACTTCCAGAGGTTCTTAGCCACTAGTTATGTGTATCTGTTTTGGTGGCAAGTTTCCAATACGCAATTCAAAGTGGGTTAAAGGATAAAAGGAATGTATTAGCTCCTGTAACTAAAATACATAAACAAATAGATCTTGCATGCATGCATATTATATGGACTGTAGGCATAATGGGGGAGGGCTCTAACTCCTTTGATCTACAGTTCTCAGCTCTGCAGGCTTTCTCTCACGCTGACTTCCCTCATAGTAGCAAAATGTCCAGAACAGGTCTAGGTTTCCCATCCCCACTCCACTGCATCTGGAAGAGTTTCTCTCCCTCCCTGTCCCTCCTCCCCAGCCATCAAAACACAGTTCTGCCTTTCTCTCCAGGGAAGCAGGTCACATACCTGCCCCTGAACCAAAAAGAAAGGTAATGGGTTTGCTTAAGTCCATCAGAGCCTACCCCTGGAGCTGGGGATGAATCAATACCAGCCTAACCCCGTGGCCATATGCTCTGTGGGGGGTGTGAAGTGGCGACAGGGGGCTGGCAGCAGTGTCCACAACACAGAGCAGTGGGGAAGAGGGAGAATTTGTAACTACTGAGCTCAGAATTGTACTGATCCTCAGAGTACCTGCTGAGGGTCACAGTCCAGAAGTGTCCTGACTAATAACGTAAGGCGGGTGAGCATGTGAAATATTACTGAATAGGTATGACCCAAAAGATTGACAATCTCTGTTCTAAGCCATCAGCTCCTCAAGGGCAGGAGTTGTGTGTTTTCTGCCTTTGTTGCTGTAGCACCTAGCGAGTGAAATGAATTTTCTTCTGTTCTCCTTCACCACCCAGCAACCCCACTCTGTGCTCTTTGCTGTTAATACCCTGTTGTTTACTGTCGTCTCTCCTAGATCTGCCTGCCACATCCTCAAAAGGTCCACCATAAGGGAAAGACAAGTCTACCCTCTATACTCCCACCCCTTTTCTGGAAAGTTTGATTTGGGAGGGAAAATAGAATATACATGCTTAAAGGCGTGATCACATGAAGTACATGAGGGTCCTGTGTGAGTAGCAAGAAACGGCACCCATCCGTGGGCTTAGATGCCATTTGTCTGTGCAGCAGTGCGGGGCGGACCTGGAGCTGCACTAAGATGTTGATGCAATTGGAGTCCCTGAAATGAAAAGCTTTACTTAGATGGAACATGGCCCATTTGTCGTCACATGTAGGGTTGATACTCTGGCCCATGGTTTTAGAGTGCACATTTCCTATTATTCATTTAGAGGTGATTAGTTAAGGCTCAGCTACAGATGCTGCTCCTCAGTCCCCCTTGGGACAGGTACTTTTAGAAGATCTGTTTGTATAGTCTGAGGTGTAATCTCTGGCCGTGGATCAGGATTTCTTCTACCTCAGAGGGAACTGGTTTAAACAGAGCTGAGTTATGATATTAGGAAACCATAAGCACGGACAGATTCTGGTGCACTCCCTTCTGTATTTGAAAACAAAGCAGTGCTTCACTGTAAAATACAAAACTTGAGTGTATGCAGAAATCAGAATAACTGCATTTTGGCTTAGAGATGGCAAAATTCTGAATAAATTCAATTAATTTGAATACTTCTCTGCTCTCTCTCCCTACATCTTTCTCTCAGTGCCTTTCTTTGCTAGTGGGACTTGAAATGTGTGCCTCTTCTGTCTTTTGAATAATCCAGCCCTGGTCCAGGAAGAAATCAGATAGCTACCTTTACTATGAATTTCATTGTTCTGACCCATTAGTTCCCAAACGGTGGTACATACTCCCGGTGTACGTGCTGGGCCATTCAGGGGTACACGAGAATAATCAGTAATGGTGAAAAAACAAGTTAAATAAAAAAAGGCAAGATGTTATTTATGGAACATTAAATGTTAAGGTTGAATCACCATTAATGGAGACACTTCAAAATTAGATCACATTAGCAAGTGATTGGTGAGGGGGTGGCTATGAACCCTTCCCCCAAACCACTCTTCTACCAATCATTACACAGTTTCAGAACAATCCATTTGCCAAGTTTCTAGAACTTCCCCAAACACATAAATACATCCATAGCCAGACTTTAATCAGTTTAGTGGTTGACTGAGTAAAATTAATCACATTGTCTTGAATCATGATTCTTTTCAAGTAGTTTTTTTTTATTTAATGTTTAAATATTCGATCACGGGGGTTCCCTGGTGGTGTAGTGGCTAGGCTTTGGTGCCCTCCCCACTGCAGCCTGGGTTCACTTTCTGGTCAGAGAACCAATAAAAAAACAATAAATAAATAAATAGATAAATAAATAAGTAAATAAATATTCGACCAACATTATCAGTATGTAACTGTGTTATGAATCTTGTTAAATTAAATCTATGGTTTGTATTTTTCCTGTAGTAATTTTTCTTTCCTAACTTATTACCTCATTTCCACTATTTTACATTAAGATGGGCACTGAACAAAAGTGTCAGTATTTAAAAACAACTGTTTTAAAAACAAGGGGTATAGTGTATAGAAATGGGTTTAAAGGGGAAAAGGTTGGGAAACACTATTCTAACCAACTGAGAAAAAAAATTTCCTGGCAAAAAACAAACGAAACAAGCAAACAAACCCAAACAGATAGAAAGCCATAGGGCAGCTTGGTTCCAGCAAAAGCAATGTTGAGGTCACCAAAACGAACCAATCGCCCAGACCCTGAACATTCCAGCAGCTGGTGCAGTGACCTCATACTGAGAGCAATACCTACCCTCTTTGACCAGGACATGTAAGAGCTACTCAAGAGTTCATTTCCCTCGGCCCCATTGATGGACAGCAGTCTTATGGGTGCTCCTATTTAAAGCCAATCCTTCCTCTTATATGCACTTCACCCAACCCCCTCTGGCACTCAAAGACAAAACTTCAATTCTTCCCAACCTTTCCCACATCCTCAGAACTTTCTTTTCTTTACCAGATCATTCCCATCAGCCAAAAAACGTGCCATTGTTTCTCTTATCATTGATAGTAATATTAATAACCTCCAAATCCCCCACAGCTACACTCCATTTCTCTACTCTTTTTGGCAATAAAACTCCTCAAAACAGTTGTCTATTCTTGGAGACTCAACTTCTTGTCGTCCCGTGAAATCTTAAATCCAGTCCAATTAGGTTTCCCCACCTCCCCCACACCAGCAAAAGAGCTTTCTTCAAGGTTGCCATCAGTGACCTCCAGTGGTCAATATTCATCTTTGACATGGCTTCATAGGTCAGCACTGTCTCTTGATTTTTCTCCTATCTCCTCAGGCTTCCCTCCTCAGTCTCCTTCTGTTGCTCTCCCTCTTTTTGACAAGGTCAGAGTGCCCCAGCGACTCCATCTCATTCTGGTGATCTCACTCCTCTCATGACTTTAATCTTGCTGACAACACCAAGAATTCTCTCTCCTGAACTTCAGACTCATAACCAATGGCGGCCAACCCAACACCTTCACTTGAATGTCCAATAAATATTTTTTTATCTCAACGTGCCAAGATGAACTCTTCCCTTCTACTCCTTCCTATCCCTACCAAATCTGTTCTACCTCCAGTCTTCCCATCTCAGTTGATGGAACCCCAAAGTCCTTTTCTGATCAAGACTGTAACCAATCCATCAGTATATCTATATCTTGAAAATAGAGCTAGAGTCCAGCCTTCCCAATTATTACTACCTCGTCTACACCTTGCCAGGATTATTGGTCACATGCTAATTTTGTCTTGCCTGTTACAGTCTACTCTCAACACAGCAGCCACACTAATCCTCCTAAAACATAGACCAGATCATGGTACTTCAATGACTTAGGGTAAAAGCCAAAACCCCACATATTATCCTTACATAAATAGTAATTAATGCATTGTACCTTTAATTCTGCAACTTGCCTTTTCTACTCCACACCATGTTTTCAGTATTTATCTGTGTTGATAGATATAGTTTTAACTGCTGAATAGCATTCTACTGAATGAATAAGCTTCAGTTTATTTAGCCATTTACATATTGTTAGACACTGAGCATGTTCTCAAGTGTTTGCTATTACAAACCTGCTGTAATGAGTTCTCTTGCACAGGTATTGTTATACGCCTGTGGAGACTTTCTCTAGACGGGATATGTATCTATATGTATATAAACTTACATCTAGGAGAGAATTCCTGCCCCACAGTCTATGCACATCTGTGCAGCTTTAACTTCTTTTGGCATCGCCAAATTGCTCTCCAAAGTGTGTGCCCCAATTTACATACTCACCAGCAGCATGTCAAAATTTCCCCATATCCTCACCAGCAATAGTAATTGTCAGACTTTCAAAACATTTCCCTATCTCATACATGGAAAATTGTGTTATTAATTGTAATTTCACAATTACTAGTAAGGTTGACCATCTTTCCATATCTTGACTAGCCAGCCAGTTTCTCTCTTCTAGGAATTACTTATTTCTCTATCTTTTGTCCTTATTTTTAATTGGAATGTTTGTCTTTTTCTGACTCATTTATAATTCATTATATAATCCAGAAACCAATTCTTTGTTCATTATAAGAAGTGAAAATATCTTTCTCCACTGATTGCTTACTTATTTAATTTCATTTAGGGCACCTTTGTTAAAAAAAAAAAAAAAACAACACAGAAATTGACTTAGCACAGTGAAATATATTGATCTTTACTTTCTTGGTGTGTGCTTTCTGGGGCTTGTTCGAGACCCTCTCTCTACCCTGAGAAGATTCTTAGAGGTGACTTGGAGGCCCCCAAGGAAGGAGGGAGGTGAGAAGGGGCCAGGTTTACAGGCTTGCCTGTCTTCATTCCACTCAAAATAGCACCTCCTGTGTCTGTTTTATAGTTGGACTCCTGCATAACTTTGCATTGAAGAAGTTGTCTTGCTGTTTAAAAAAATTTTTTTAACTTTCAATGTTGTTGTTTTTGCTCTGAGATTTCTGTCCACCAAGACAAAAAGAGACAGATGATGAGTTATATCATAAGAGAAAATAAATGTAATGTGTCATGAAGCTTTTGTCTGCTGGGAAAAGGAGGAATGACCAGTTTATTTACCCATTTATTGAGTCCCAGGAGCTCTGTGTCACATGGACTCTCATGTAAAGGAGGGACCCAGTGAGCAACTACACACTAGGTTTCAGAAGGTTCGGAAAGATTCTCATGTGGCTTTGCTGATAGAACTCGAAGGAAACAAGAAGTCCATCTCAGAATATGGGGTCCTTTCAAGGCTGTGTTGAAATAAGGAAGTGTATGTGTGTGTGTGTGTTTAGGCCACATCCCCGATCTGCCCTGAGCTCAACAGAAGAGCTTGATCGGTCCCTCAGCATCTGGTGAATCAAAGGGTCTGTCTGAGGGAGCATTTCTGCCCTCGCCAGGCGCTCATCCTCGTTTTCAGCCCCCGCTCCCTTCTTTCTCCTCTGTCTAGGAGGAGTAGAGGGCATACTATTTAGTGAATGCAAGTCCTTCACGTTTTGAAGGATGTGCGTGTTCAGCAACCAACAAGGGTGAAATAAACATACACAAATCACTGTGACCTTTCACTTTATAAAACTTTCCCCACCCACAACTCCACGTTTATGGATTCAGGGCCTGTCACCATATGGAGAATTCTAGTTCCTTTATTCTGGTGATGACTGGATAGCCCCTAGTAGTTGGAATTTCTCATTTTGAAGTGAGATATGTTTATATCAGTAGCAAAACTACAATGGTAAAGGATTTAAACCTTTGACTTTATTAATTTGGCTTCCCTTTTAACTCTTTTACTCCTCCCCACATATTTCTATTTCCCCCACCTATTTTTTTTTATGGTTCATATTATAGTCTCATTTTACATTCTCTCTACTAGGGTTCCTTGGTTACGTTTCACTTTGTTTTTTTTGTGTGTAACCTGCATAGGTTTAAATGATCTGTTTTCTTAAACAGGTTTAGCACACCTGATAATATGTTTCCTGGCATTCTGCCCCATCACCCAGCTTTCTGGGTTTAAGGCTTGTTTCGTCAGGAATGTGCAGAACTGTTCTGAATAGAGATAAAGTAAAGAATTCAAAACTCTTCTCCCAAGAAAGGCATGCAGAGTGGTTTTTCTTACCTGTACAGTAAAGTGGTTGGGTAAAGCATTTCCTTTAAGCAGAAGGATATTAAAATTAAATAATACTCAGCCAGATTTTTTTCTACCCCCACCCTGAAGTAGTATCAGTGGGACTTACACTGTGTGTCAATTCATAGACATTTCTCCACAAAGTCTTTGTTTTATGAGTCTGGGAATTGAACCACGTAAAAAAGAACACATAGATTTCTGCCCATATTGTGAAAGATCTCTCCCCATATTGTGAAAGGTCCGGCTCTAAACAACTAGATGGCCAATACACAGGCAGTCTCAAGTGTTTGCTCAGAAAACGTCATGCATTTCAACTTACACCCCTTTTAAAGTACAAAGGAACTAGATTCACTTGCTCCCATCAAGGTCCTGGCAGGCAAGAAACAGAATTCTACTCACAGCGTTTCATGAAGAAACTTTAATAAGGAATTATTAATAGGGTAAATGGAGCCCACAAAGATTGTGAATGCTTCAGGGACCAGCACCAGCAAGAAGGAAGAAAGAGGAGGAAAGGTGTTGTGGGAGCCCAGTGAGAGTGGAACTGGGAGGACAGGACTGCCTGGCAGGAGCTGGGCCACTGAGGAGCGTGACCTGACAGCAGTGGGGAGACTGAGAAGGAGAAGGCACAAAATATTCCAGCCCCGCTCCATTCCTGCTTCTTGTCTCCTGCTTCCATTGGCCAAACCCAACCAGCAAAGCTGGCCAGTCCGTGGGTCAGTCTCCTGAAGCACAGATAAGGGTGAAGGAATGGAGGCAGGGACGGGTGACTGCGGTGGGCACCTGGCAAATAACCAGCACTGGGTTAAGGGTGAGCAGGTTTGACATTTGCTCAAGGCTATCTTATTAAGGACAATCTGATACAGTTCATGAGATTTGGGGGGGGGGGGGTAGTAAATGATTTAATTTATTGTGAAGAAGCTTCCTGGTCTTCTGAGTGATGTGGCCTCACTAAGCTGTAGTTGCTGAGACCCACCTGAGAGAATGCTACTGACCTGATAGAGTGATCAAATGTTTGAGCTGGAAGGGACCTTTTGCAGAGCATCTAACTCAACCATTGCTCTTTAGAAATAGGAAAAATGAAGTCATAATGTTTGTTTCTTCCTTGCTTCCTCCTTTTCTTCCTTCCTCATAACAGGACAAATATTTATTGGTTGCCTACTGTGTACCAGGCACTGCTCTCATGATGACAATTCAGCAGTGAACAAAACAAAATCCTATTCTTATGGAGCTTGCTTTCTCATAGGCAGAGAGAGACAACGAACAACAATAACAAAAATATAGGTCAAAAGAAAACATGTACTGTGAAGAGAAATAAAGCAAGATAAAGTGTGAGAGAGTAAAGGACGATAAGGGATGGGGTTTCTCCATCATAGAGTAGACATGGAAGACCTCTCTGATTGGCACCCCCTGAGCAGGTACCTGAAGAAGGTAAAGGATGAGCCATGTGGATGGACATCCGGTCAAGAGTGGCCCAGGCGGAAGGAACAGGAAGTGTAAGGCTGCTGCGTGGGAGCATGCTGGTGCAAAGCTCGGTGAGGGAGAGGGAGAGTGATTGGACATGAGACTGGCAGGCCAGCTGTGAGCCAGGGCTGAGGAGACTTACAGACTGTGTGGAACTTTGTTTCATTCTCAGGGAGATGGGAAGCCATTGTAGGGTGCTGAGCTGAGCAATGTGACCTGACCTAGGTCTGAACAGGATCCCTCCAACTCCTGCGTGAGAGCTGAAGGAAAGAGGGCAAGGGCAGAAGCAAGGAGACCAAAGAGGAGGCTATTGCAACAATCCAGGGAAGGGAGGGTGATTGCTGGGACTGGAGTGGAAGTGGTAGAGGTGGTGAAAGGGCTCGGATTCTGCATGCATTTGAACATACAGCCCACAGGATTATCTGATAGAGGAGATGGATGGTAGTGAGACAGAGGAATCAAGGATGACTCTAAGCTTTTTGCCTTGAGCATCGGGAAAGATGGAGCTGACATGATTGAGCTGAGAAGGAAGATTTAGTGGAGGAGGCAGGTAAATAGGAGTTAGGTGAGGAATTTGCAGAGTTTTAAAGGCCTTTCAGGTGTCTATGCAAAAAATATCACTATGTACATTCACACATATACATACCTACACACATCTACATGTATACATACATATGCGTGTGTGTGTGTGCGTGTGTGAGAGAGAGAGAGAGAGAGAAATATGAAGCTCAGGAGAAGGGGTGAGACTTGAGGTGTAAATTTGGAGATAGTATTTAAAATCATAAGAGGAAGAGGTCATTTACAGAGTGAGTATAGCTATTAAAAAAAACAACACTGAGCCATGGAATACACTAATAATGATATTAATATCTATTACATTTTATTTTTATTGTGCTAACACTTCTTCAGTGCTAAATATATGTCAGGCATGGTGTTAAATACTTCACATACATTATTTAATTTTCATAGCAAGTCCATGAGAAATTCACGAGCACCCCCATTTTGCAGATAACAAAACTGAGGCTCAGATGAATTATCCAGGCTGCCAAAAGGCACATGGCTCGTATGTGACAAAGCTGGAAATCAAGCCCGGGCAGTAGGACTCCCAGTGAAGCAGCCAGCCCACACTTATGTAGCGTGTTTGTGGCAGAAGATGCCTGAGAAGCTTCTCTCTGAGCTACACTGCCTCCGCTCAGAAGTTCTTTTGCTTCCATGCAGAGTTACACGAAGTGCAGAACCGCACTTGAACATACAGCATCCAGACATTGAGTGCACCTAGCCCCAGTGGACACATTTGATCTCATCTCTTGCTTTAACCTTAAGAAGTGCTCAACTCTGTGCGGAGGCCAAGCTTTTGAATCATGCATCTTGTGTGTCTCAGTGCGCTCAGCATAGGACTTTGCCCATGGAAGATGCCCTGTGGTCGTGGACTGACTATAAGTCTGCTGTGACTTCACTAGCTGGTCTTGATGGTTAGACAGAGAATGAGAAGGGAAGTCTTATCCTTGTCACTGAGGTTATAAATTAGGGCCAAGAAGAAACCCACCTTTTGAAAGGCACTCAACACAGAGGACTTCCTTTCTATGTCTATGTACAATGATGTGTCTAGGAGAAGGAATCACAACCGAGGACCTGAACTGGAAGGTGGCTGTGTTTGATCTTGACCTCCCCTGGGGAATGGCTGTTCCTGCTCTAATTAGGGGTCCTCTCAAAGAATTGTGTTTTGCAGTGTTTTGTACCCAAGCAGGTAGCACTGATAGCATCGCTTAGGCTTTCCACAACTAGTTTTCAGAGATGTGGCGGAACCATAATTGGAACCTTTCAAAGAGCTATTTGGATAAACAGACTGTCAGTTCTCAGTTATAAATAAACTGCTATCAGCCATCTGAAAAAGAGTAAATGATAGCAATGTACCAAAATGCAAATGGACGCATACCTCAGAACGCCAAGCTGTCCAAGACCTGTTTCGTAATCTATAACTTGCACCACCTCCATTTCCCGAATTCATCAGGAGCATGGGGTAAGGAAAATAGCTCAGGAGTCCGACAGATATGGGTCTGAATCCAGCTCTGAAGTTCTCTAGTGGTGACTTTGAGCTTGGTGTTTAATTCCTTAGCACCTCATCATCCTCATTCATAAAGTGGTAAGAGAGGGGGAATAATTTCTAGTCCATAGGGTTACTGTGAGAATAGAAACAAAACAGATGTGAAGCACCAATACAGGAACTGGGACATATGACACTTGGTAAATGATGGTGCTAGTGATGATGATGATGATGATGATGATGATGATGATGATGACAGTTATGGTGATCATGGTGGTGGTTATGATGGTGAAGATGCTGCTGCTGATGGTGTTCATGGTGGCAGTTATGGTGATAAGGATGGTGATAATGATGGCATAATTGGTTGATGGCAAATATGTCAGTGGTAATGATGATGATGATGGTTTTTTGGTCATCATCATCATCCAGCATTTGAGGACGTGGGCTGGACCCCTGATTCTGCAAGATATAAACTGAAAGTCTGAGAGAAAATTGCTGCTTTAAAGAAGAAGAATGTTTAGTGAGACTAAGCTAAAATACTTAAAAAACCAGGCATACAACTATTTGTTATTGTTAACAATGAGAATATTTAACGTTTATTACTGCTCACTTATGTTCTAGGCATAGCACTAAATTGATTAATTGTATTTCAATTAATCCTCATGATACCCGCTTACAGAACAAAGTACAGGGTCCAGCAGAAGTAGTAACACCTTTGTTAGGTATTATGTTAATGTAGTTATGATATTATTATGTTACAGAAGTACATGCTTATGATTTTGGTATAGATGACCAGCTCATAAAACAGGGGCATTATTTGTGCTAGACCCTGTATAATTAGTCCTGTGTCAGACTAGAAGCCTGAGGCTCGGAAAGGGTAAGTGTCTGATCTGCTGGAAAGAGCTAGCAGGAATTTAAGACCCAGGCTGTCTGATTCCAGAGCCCAAGCTAAGAGCCACTGCACCCTGTTGCCTGCACCCTAACCAGATATGCAACAGCTATTCTAAGAGGGAAGGAGCCAGGGGCTTTGAGGCAGGTGGTGGCAGATAGGTCGGGCTTATGCTGATGCTTCTTATGAGAAATCCACACAAATAAATAAAAGTCTTTGAGATACATAGGAGGGCTTGAGCTAGAGGTTGCAAACAAGCAAATCAGAGAGATGCCTTGTTGGCCCTAACCAGCATTTCTTCATTTAAGAATGGGGGACTTCATTTTTTGAATCCAGAGTTCTTGCTTCTCTTAAAAAGTTAGATGATCTAGAAAATTAGATTGTATTCCAGAATGGCTTTGATTAACGGCAGCAGCTACTGCTACCTTTACTTTAGGTGTATGTCTTGAGTTTGCCCAGTGTCCAGAAAGTCCTGTTTCTTCTGCCTGAAAATTTCTCTGGTTTGTACACCCAGGCCAATCCTGTAGATATCTGAAGAGTGTCGTGCTATTAAGGCTCACATGTGGACCAGGGCACTGTTCAGGTTGCAGTTAGCAGAGGAGAGGGTCTTGCCTAGTAAATGCCACTGCTGGAGAAAGTGAGGAGGACCCAAGCTCTCAAGCACCAGGCCACCTCCACACAAGGAGGACTGGTGTGTTCTCTAGTAGTAGGCGTTTGCTCTGATCAGCGGTACCATCAGCCAAGGCACCCTGATCACCCATTGCCTGCTCTTCCTTCCCTCTTGGCTGGTTGCTGAACCTGATCTCCTTTCTCCCCTCTTTACAACAGTATTCTTATTCACCTTTCTTGCTACCCATTGTTTTTAATGTGGGCCTCCTCCTAAAGGTGTTTAGGAAGGTTCTTTTTTTTTTTCTTGTTTAAGGTCTTGTTTTCTGCTTTCTACAATTCCCCAAGTTCATGAGAAAGCAGGACCCTAGCAAGCCAGCAAAATAAGACTTCCTTTTATGCCTTTTGTTGAACAGAGACAGGTGTAAATAAAAATAGAGATAAGAAAATATCTTGTCCATTACACACTTCACCATTTTCAAGGCATAGTCACATCCACTGTCTTGTCTGATCCCCAAAACAGCCCAAGAAGGTGGACAGAGTGGGTATAATGTGTTCATTTGCCAAGACTACAACTCAGAAGCAAAGTGTTCTCAAAGGTTCAGTGGTCAGTAGGCAGGAGGAGGTGGATTAGTGCCCAGGCCTGGCCTGGAATGAATCACCCCAGGCTTACCTTTGCTCTGAGAGACCTGGAACTGAAACATGGAGGCTGAGGATCTACTGGTTATACTGCCCCTCCTCCCTTCTTCCCAGGGACATGCCAGGCATTGGGCTAACCTCAGGCCACACAACGAAGTCCATGTGAGCGATGCCAAGAGCAGATGGCTCAAATGCTACAAGAATGCCACCTTGTCACTGTATGGCTTCTCATGATTTTCAAAGACGTTTTGCAGCAACCCAGCATGCTGAGTATGTGCCTGTTTTACAGAAGGAATTAAGGCTCTGAAAAACTAGTCAACATGGAACTCGTAAGCCATGGAGCTGAGACTCAAACCCAGTTCTTAATGCTTTGGATCCAACGCTCTTTTCACTACTTGTGCCTAACAGGGCCCTACACACAGTAGGCGCTCAAGAAATGTTTGTGAAACATAAACTAACACCACATTGCCTCTCAAAATGACTTAAAAAATGTAACGTTATTACCGTTTCTCCTTCTAAGCCAAGAAAACAAGACCTTTCAAGAATCTCGCAAATCTATTACTCAGTATAAGCCAACCATGCCTGAAATTACCATATTGACTTCACCTAAAGCAACATATGAAGCTAGAGACAGAAAAACAAACACCTCTGCTGAGGCAAGAACTGCAGATAAAGCTTTTTCTTAGGTTTGTTGACATTCTTCTTTGCCCAAGGACAATCTGTTAAGAAGAGAATATTTTCCCCTATCTACTTAAAGCCACATTCCAAATGCGAAGTCCCATATTGGATAGTTAAGTAGGACAGCAAATTGCTTAACCTTCTCGGGCTCTTTTTCCTGAGGTGAGTTTCCAAGTCCACCACAGCAATGGGCCCAAGAACCTCCTCCTTGGGGGTTTTTTTCTTTTCATTTCTTTTCTTTCCTTTTTTTTTCCCCTCCCTTACAATTTGCTGGGAGATGCATGGGGAGCAGTTTAACAGTAAAACTTTGCCTTGGCTTGATTCATGTATCAGTACAAAAAAAGGGGTGAGCAATTCAAGAGCCAAATCTGTGGTTTGACCTTCCCTGTGGGAGGCCTGGCTGTCTACACCCCTTTCCTTGGAGAGGTCCAAGAGGATCATCTGCTCAATTCCATGTTCCAATGTGGTTCACTCCCACCCCGACCCCACCCCTGCAGAAGGCCAGGCCAAAGCCAGTTCCCCATTATGAAAGGGTGGCCCGGATGCTGGTGGGCAACCAGGTGCTGTGTAATTCACCAAGCTCCCGGCTTCCTCTTCCTTCTCTACCATGGGCCCTTCTTTCCTTTGTCCTGTTCTACCACTCTCAGAATTAATAGGCATATTGGACTTGTGATAGACAATGAGGGTGTGGACCCTGTAAAACAAAGGATTTGGAGCTATAAGGGAATAGAACTCTTAGTTTATAATTAACGCTCTGGCCCAGTGTCATTTCCATTATTTCCTTCTTTCATGTTGTTTAAGTGAATCAGCCATTGCTTCCCAGAGTGTCATCACTGGTCCAGCAGCATCAACACTACCTGTGAATTTGTCAGAAATTCAGATTTTTAGGTCCTACCCCAGACCCAGTGAATCCTTCTGGTTGGAGCCCAGCAATTTGTGTTTTAGCCAGCCGTCCAGGGAAACCCAGTGCATATTCAGGTCTGAGAACCACAGGTCTAAATCACTTCTTCCCACTGGGAATTGTCCTGCTAAACCCTCTCACAGCTGTCTTCTACTATTTATACAAATGGACAGAGATTATGTGATCATACTAACACAATCTTCATACTACTGTCTTTGAAATGAGGTCAGAAGAAATGTTAATCTCTGAAAATTCAGCTAAAAGTAGTCAGTAAGGTGTGGTGACAGAGCATGAACTCTGGTTAAAGCCCACGAGATGTTCAGATCCACCACCTGCTGGCTGTGGGTTTTAGGCTAATTATTCTGTACAACTTCTGTACATTTTCTGTAGCATGTGAGTAACAGACCAAAGTTATGGGGTTATTATGAAGAAAACTGAGATAACACATGTGAAGTATCTATAATATACATCTTTCACTCAAGACACATTCCCTTCTTCCTCTTCACCTTGACTCCAGTAAAATCACAATAAATACACACACACCTGACCTTGGTGTTCCTCTTGCTTCTCCCAAGCCTTTATTAAGGACCTCAAGGTACCTCCTGAGACCAGTCAAAAGACCAAAGTATCTCTTAGTCTGTTGTCTAATCAAGATGACCAGCCTCTGTTCTCATGGTTGAAATGTGACCTATACAAATAAGTTATAACCCAGCCTTTTTTATTTGATCTAATCTTATGGTGACTGTCATTGGAAGAGGGTAGAAATTGGGCATGAAATCTAGAGAATGGAGATTTGGTGTGAGAATTTGTTAGTATTCATCCAGGACTATCTAGCAGAAAGAAAGTGACAGTTACTTTATTAGAGGAACCCGAATGACTTTGGCCCTTAAAAATGAGTAGAAGCAGTTTAACCTTTTCCATAGGCTGGGCAGAACAGTCCTTAAAAATATTCTGTTCCCTTTGTGCTGAGTCTGTACTAATAATTTATTCTTTATTGACTTCTTACTATTTGCCTGATCCTAAGCTATTAAAGGATGCATGTGCATTAATGCATTGAATCCTCAGAAGTAATTAATAATACCCTCCACCTACCCTGATATACAGTTGAGAAAACTGAGATGTAGAAGCTAAAGGCAACTTGCCTGAGATCACTAAGACCTGATTCAAACCTGGGGCTCCACTCCAGAACCTGAGCTCTTCACCACCAAAGTTTGAATTCCTTACCCAGTGTCCCACATAACTCAACACAAGGGACTCGATCTCCTGAATAGTGGAAATCAGTATTCTACCCGCTAGAAAGTTTAACGCTCCCACTACAAATCAGTTCGTTACCATTCTGATTTCTAAATCTGTCTCCAGTTAGTTTCTTTATGAGTCAGTGCCTGGGAGCTTGATAAACTCAGGGACAGCTGATTGGATACAGCATCTAAAACTACAAAGGTGAGTTTAGGTCCTGTCCTGAAATTACCTCACCAAGGAACTGCCTAGCTGAGAAGGGCTGCTGGAGTCTGCTAGTCAGCCTGTTCTTTTCTTTCACACCGCTTTAAATGTGATGCAGTTCAACCCCAGCTATATCACGTTGGACAATTCAGAGAAATAATTAGGATGGTTATGTTGGAAGGAGCAAGCTCCTAGGGGCTTTAAGAATATAGTGGATTAAGTGCTGTGAGAAATTCTAAGTTAAAGATGGCAAATAGCTTTCATTTTAAGTGACAAATTTAATCAACTGGTGGTGTGATTGCTTGAGTCCCTGCAGTAAGAAGGATTCTGAGGCCACTTCTGGGCTAAATGGCAGACAATGACACACTCGATTAGCAGTGTCTGCCATGATCACAGGAGGTAGGCACGGTGTTATTATGTGCCTTCTATTTATCATCCCCTCCCCAAGGGCTGGAATCTCAGTTGATATTGACAATTATATTGAATGTCGTTTCCAATTACATTTAGGCAGAAAGCAACCTATTTTGGACATATTTACCAGTGATGAATTTTATGAAATCTTTGCATAAATTTCATATAATATAATTGTATACAATCATATGGGAGGGTACTTGCTGGCATATGTGCAAACTTGAATTTACTTTTTCACACTTTTTTTCTCCAAAGATTAGTTTCCACCTTAGCATGATAAAATATAAAGGGGAAAAATCCTTTCAGTGAAAGAAATTTGGGGGTTCCTTTGGGTACTAAAGCATAGATTTTGCTTTTAGGACATAGGTCCGTTCATCCCACATGATCACAAAATATTAAGTTAAACAACTTAAGGAAGCAAAAAGCAATTTGATTTTTATTTTAATATTGTGATAAGGAGGTTCCCTGGTGGTGTAGTGGCAAGGCTTCAGCGCTCTCAATGCTGTAGCCCAGGTTCGATTCCCAGCCAAGGAACTACCCCCCCACACACACAAAAAATATATATATATATTATGATAAGACGTCTGTCTATTCTATAAATTGGATGTTTAAGTTCCCCCAAACAGCCTTTTAACTGACATTATTTACAGATGATATGATAGTGTACACAGACTGTTTTTTAATTTACAGATGGAATATTAAAATTAATAATTGAATTTAGCAAGACTGGTGGATGCAATGTCAATATACAAAAATATCAACTGTATTCCTGTATGCCGGCAACAATTAGAAAATGAAATTTTTAAAATACTATATTTAATAGCATCAAACAAACATGAAATGAGAAAGGGCAAATCTAGTGAAAGACATGTAAGACTTCTACACTGAAAACTACAAAGCATTACTGAAAGAACTTAAAGAAAACCTAAATACGTGAAGGGTTCTACTATGTCCATTTATGAAAAGACTTAAGATTTTCCCCAAAAAACATATCTGCCGATTCAACGCAGTTGGAATCAAAATCACAGCAGATTTGTCTGTGTGTGTGCACACGCACGTGGGTGCACACACAAAAAATCGGCGAGTTCTTAGTGAAGATAAGCTTTAAGAAGAAACCTGGAAGAATTGCATTACCAGAGCTTAAGATGTATTATAAAGCCACAGCCATTTAAAAAGTGCAGCAATGGCAGTAAGAACAGAAAAACAAACCAATGAAACAAAATCCAGAGACAATTCCCACATATATGGTCACCAGGTTTCTGACAAGAGTCATTCCTCTCCAGTGAGGAAAGGATCGCCTTTACAACAAAGAATGCTGAGTCAGGTGGATTTCCATATGGGTAGGATAAGTGAATCATGACCCCTGCCTCACACCACTCAAGAAAATCAACTTCAGATGTGAAAGGAAAAACAATAATCTCCTAGACGATGACATAGGAAAATACTTTCATCACATTCGGGTGAGCGATGATTTCTTTTAAGCAGAACATGAAAAGCACCAACTATGACCAAAAAAAAAATGATAAATAGGACTATAGTAAAATGAAGAACCTCTGCTCATCAAAAGATATTGTCACGAGAATGAAAAGGCGAGCTGCAGAGTGGGAACAGATCTTCACACACATCTAACAAAGGGCCTGAATCTATAATACATATGTGTTCTAAACTCCCGTAAATCAGTAAGAAAAAGATGGCTAGTACAGTGGAAAAGTTGGCAACATGACTTAAGTAGGCCTTTCCCAAAACAGGATATGAAAAAGGCTGAAATAAGGTGTCAATAGCTTACTCATCAGGGAAGTGCAAATTAAAACCACAGTGAGGTACCCACCTTAAAAAAGGAACTTCTAATCACAGGTATTGGTAAGAATGGAGAGCACTGGGATGTCCCTGGTACTCCTGGCATGGAAATTGGTACAACATTGAAATTGTTTGGAATTATCTACTAAATCTAAATGCATAAGCTCTCTATGATACAGCCAGTTTCACTCTTACAAATATAAAAAAAAAAGGAAATGTGTAAATATGTACACACACACAAAAAAAACATGTACAAGAATGTTGATAGCAGCATTATTTGTAACAGCAGATAAAACTGGGAATAGCACCAATGTTCATCAACCATAAAATGGACTGATACATCGTGGAATAGTCAGAGAATGCAAACTCTACAGCAGTGGGAAGAAATGAACGTCGGCACCACAGAGCAACCTGGATGCATCTCACGAGTAAGCATGTGGTTGAATAAAAGTAGCCAGACACAACAGAGCATATACTCTGTGATCTGTGTAATTCCAGTTACACAAATTGAACACAACAACAACAAAAAACTATTCTAATAGAAGTCAAAAGAGTAGTTCTCATTGATTGGAGTGGAGATCCATCTGAGTTGATGAAAAAGTTCGGTATTTTCATTTGGATGCTGGTGAGGATGGTGATTTCACTTTTAAAAACTAGTGTATAGTGACAGAAGTCACATTGGGAGAACAGTGAGTTTGGAGAGGAACAAGGCAGCTCCTGGGAGCGGGTGGTGCCACGTATCTTGACCTAGGTGGTGGTCATAGCAGGACATTCACTTTGTAAACGTTCATCAAGCTACTCACTTGCAGTTTCTCCCCGTAATTGAGTAGCTTTTTTTTATTTCAATAAAGCTTTACTTAAAAAAATTAAAAAGTTCTGTATTTAAGGGAGAGAAGTCTGTAATTGCCCACATAACGTGAGCCGACCATCCTCGTGGGTGAAAACAATAACAGAAAACATTTATTGAGTGTGTAATACAAGCCAGGTTCGGTGCCAAGAACTTCACATGGACGCTCTCATTTAATCCTAGCACGAGGATGGATCCTACTATTGTCCCCATTCTACAGATGAAGAGTCTTGAGGCTTGGCAAGCCCTGGGACTTGCCCTATGTCTCGTGATTAATAAGCAGCAGAACTGGGGTTCCAACCCTGGTCATTTGTCAAATAGAAAAAAAAAAAATGGAACTCAAATAATGGTTCTTTAAAAAGAGAGGAAGAAGAAGACAAGGGTGAGGTCTGGTCAGGGATGCGCTCAGAAAGCGGCCCAGCGACTGCCGGCCCAGCGATTTGCCCTCAGCCCCGCAGGCCTGACGGAAGGACACTGTGAATTGGCGTTTCCTTCACACGTCGTCAGCCCGCAGGACTTGAGGAGGGGCGGGCGTGTTTGCATTGGATCTCTGCTGCAGCTGCGGCTGGCACTCGCTGCATTTCCTGTAACTGGAAAAGAGTGATGTAATGGCATTGGACCAGGGTGGAAAACAGGCCACACGGTGTGCGAACGGCCCTGGGTCAGGCCAGGCCTCACGCAGGCCCTCCACCCGCCCTGCCGTGCACCTCTGGCACACACACCCTTTCTCACCTCTGCTCCTGGCCCCTTGGGGCAACATTCTTCTAACAACCCCGTGACTGAAAATACTAATGTTTGGATTGTTTCCAAAGCACTGCCTTGCACTGTGAACTCAGAGTTGCTCATCATCTAGAAACGTTTCCCTGGTCTGAGGGGCAAGGAAAGATGGGGACGAGGTTGGGGAGCATTTTGCTTGGAGAAATTCTGCAGAGGTTTCTCAGAACCGTGGTGAGTGGCTGATGTCTGTCATTTCTTCGTTACTTACCTATAAATAAGCCCAGGCAGCAGGAGGCCAGGAGACCCAGGAGGCGGGTAAGAGCATCCTAGCGTTTGCAGATCAGGAGCCCCTTTGGAGCACGTGAAGATGTGGGAGCCGGGCTCAGGAATGGAGGCCTTCAGCTCCTCTCAGAAATATCAGTGTGACCTTTGAGCAGCTGGGAGACACAATAACAAATGAGGACACCCCGTTCTCCCCCATCAGTTACTGACCTGGCTGCCCAGTTCACTTCCTCTCACAGCATTCCAGTATGGTTCCATGAGATTCTACTCTTCCCAAGGAGGCCTCAAGCACCTAAATTCCGTTTTACCAGGTATTTCTAGAAAAATCAGCAGCACCCAAAGATCTTCCTCAGTCAGTAATACTCCATTGGGTTGCCCTGCGTTTATACTACAGTAACCCATTTTCGTCATTTATCCATTTATTGGCTGACTCTTTGGATCACTCATTTAACAGAGGTTTGTTGACTACCTACTATGTGCGCTAGGGAATCAGCTGTGAACAAGAGACATTCTTCTTCTCCTCCCCAAGTCACACAGCTAAACATTTCCAATTCAATTTTTGCATAAAATTGTATGTCTAGATAAAATTGTATGTCTAGAGCACCTACTATGTGCTAGGTACTGCTCTAACCATTTTACCTGTGTTAATCTCATTAATCCTCATAGTACTCCAGGGGAAATTTCTGTTTCACAGATGAGAACACTGAGACAGGGGAGTTAAAAATAATTTTTGTTGGGCTCCCTAGCTAATGAGTGACATGGCTGGAATTTAAGCCAGGAAGTCTTATCCCATAGTCCATGCTCTTAACCCCTTGTTATGTCTATATAAATGAATAGGAAAAACATCAACCAAAAACAGAAGGTTATAACCAAATGTCAATCAAGTTAAATTGTTACTTGGAGGTAGGGAAAGTGTAGAATGACTAGGGATCTGTATTTTATTCTTGCTATATTTCTGTTCTCTCCCTCTCTCTCCCTCTGCCTCCCTCTCTCATAATTCTGTTTCACTTATACAATGAGAAAAGCCAATAAGGTTATACAAGCTACACAAGCTACACAAGCATTTAAAGAGCCAGTTTGTGGGAGTGAGGCTGTGGAAGGGGTGGCTGGTGGGCAAGAGCTCGCATTCAAGCCTAGAGGTCTGACCCCTGAAGATACCTTTCCTTCAGGAAGTACCCACAAGGAGATACATCTTCACCTCAGGATTCTTTCAGCTCCTCTGCCTGACCTATAAGCTTATTTGGTGACATTGCCCAGTATTTGCAACTAGGAAGATTCTAAAGTAGGTAGAATTTTTAGTGGCTATGCCAGCCACATGAGAACAATGTGTGCTCAGGGAACAAACATATTTCATAATCACCAGCCCAGAGAAGGTTAACTGCACAAAAACACCTGCTTCAGAGTAAGGCTTGGTGTCAGCTCAGTCACTACAAGTGACTAGTGACCCAGGCTGCAGGTGACTCCTTGCCCCAACAACCATTACCCTACTGTGACATCAACAATTACGTTGTTCTTATTTCAGTGACGTTCTCTTATTCTGATGTCAAGAAGTATGTTCATTTACAACAATAAAGGATCAGTGCTATTGCATTTGCTCAAAGGGAAGAACTTATAATTCAACATTCCTGTAGTGACAGGTATTTTGCCCTTCAGGTCATTTAAGCTTCAAAGCAAATGCATGACATAAAAGATGACCATCCCCATTTTACAGATGTGGAAACAGGCTTGGAGAGGTTAAATAACTCACCATCGAGCAGTCTTATAGGAGATGAGCTGATAATCAGAAAGAAAACAGCCTTTTAATGTTTTCTTCAATAAACTTAAGAAAAATGTTGCTATTAAACAAATGCCTCACCGGCTCACCCCTGTGGACATTGAAATCGAAGCGGGTGGTGAGGACAGCCGTTCTTTTGAGAATTCATTTGCTTTTCATCAAGTAGACTTGAAGCCTTATTTGGTCACCTAATGATAGAAACATATATTCAGACCCAAATCCTGTGTTCTGTACTCGACTTGGAGAGGTTATGAGGGAAGTGTATTTGATTCTAAGTGCAACAGGAAGCCCTTGAAAAGTTTTGGGCAGGACCTGCCCTGCCCTGATTTGTGGTTAAAGCTCAGGGTGGCCGGTGCTGAGAGGGTACCGGACTGAACATTAGTCCCCAGCTGGATGACAGGCCCTGTTCTTATTTGCTCTTTGTACCATTCAAGTGTCAGCTCCGTGGAAATACGGACCTTGTCTACCTTGTCATTACTGTGTCACTCATGGTTGGAACAGTAGCTGTCGAGAGTGGGCTCCCCAAAAATATTTGTTGAATGAATGAGTGAGTGAATTAAAGTAAGAACTAGTGAACAGATGAAGCATCACACACAGCACCATGAAGCATGATGAGGGCTACGACAGAAAAAGCATAAAGGGCCACAGAAGCCCGTAAGGGAGAATTTGTCCAGGGTGGGAGGGTGAGAAGGGCTGTAGCTTGGAGGCAGACATGAAGAGAAGTGATTCCAGGCGTATTTATGAATAAATCCAATGGGGCTTGCCGATGTACTCGATATGGGCTATGGAGGCTTGGAGAACACACTAGACCTGAGGGTGAGCTGCGGACCTCCCATCCAACTCAATTCGAGTGAGTGACTGTTTTCCAAGTTGTTTAATAGCTGTCTGTACAGAAAACCTGCTAAAGAGTGAGTGTGATTTTCTAAATAATGAGATTCTCTCACTGAAAATAGGGAAATCAGAGTGGTTATTTTTACAGTATCCACAGAAATCAGTTGGTAGCAGTCTCTCTACAATGCCTTCTTCAATGCTCCCTCACTTAATCTCCTGATATTTCTATAAGGTTTCCATGGCTAGGTTTCCATGACACCACAATAGTCAGTTTCATCCATTCCAACAAAAAAAAAGAAAAGAAAAGAAAAACTGGTCAAAAAAAAAAAGGCTTTTTTTCTTTTCCTGCACCTGGATGAATGAATGAATGCACTCACTCCTCACCTCTCAAGACACACACACACACACACACATTCTGCTCCTAGCACAGAGCTAGGTACACAGATACCAGCAACAACCGTGAATTGACTTGCCTACTTGGGTTAAAACAGCTTTCCTATCTCATAGACTTTTATGGACCATCTGATTAATATTTATAAAGAGTAATTTCCAAGTTAAGTGTTCTTTCACTCTAGACTCTGAAAGTGATTCTCTTGAGATTGGTTGCCAAGGCGGGCACTATTGTTTTACAAGTTACAAATAAAATTCCTCTCATGTTATCATCCCCAAAGATAGGCTGTTATTTTATTATCTTGATTCCAAAAGCTAATAGCTGAGGAGATTATTTTCATATAGGTGTATGAGGCATAGATTTTCCCTTTCAGCCTCCTTGTTCAGAATTCGTTGGTTAAACCTGAGCCCTCCTGAGCTTGCCCCATGATGGATTTGATTTGTAATTTCTATTGCTTTGACATGAATGTTTTGGCTGAGCTTACAGAGGGTTCATTCACAAGTTTCAGGAGGGCTTCACTCTGTAGATTTAAGACATGCTTTTCTGCAACAAGTGGACCATTGACTCCCTGATGGATGCATGTCTATATTAATATTTCTAAGTCATAAAGCTAGGATGACTAAATAAACAGCATGTGGCCTCCATCACTTCAGGCTTCCTCCTCTGACTGTAGCATGCTGACTTTTCAAGGGTGGGTATACCTGTCTGTACATGGTGGGCAACTTTCGTGAAGGCACTAGGGAGGCTTTGCTATCTTCTCAGGCCAGGAGCTACATAAGATACACTTAATCATCAAAACTCTTTGAGAACAAAATAACAAGGTGAGCATACAGTGGGTTCTCTGACACCAAAGTTGTTTTGGGGCCTCAGAAATGTCCATACTCACTGCATTGTTCTAATTCAGTTGGCAACACATCCCATTTTTATTGATTTCCCCATTTGTCTCCATAGGTGTGAGGTTCTTCTAACTCCATAAACACAGTAAAAGCCCAAACCAGGCACTGAGCTGCAGCCTTATGAGTCCAGATGGGAATTTTGTACCTTCTTGATGTTTGCAGGATGGTTATGTACTTTTGTGAGGGGCTCAATAAAGGAGTGCTTGGATGGACACATGACAAAAATAAATGAATAACTCATTTTTTAAAGTATCTATTTGGAAATTGTTCTGCCATGGTTGTGCACAGAACCCTAAATAAGAATATGAGGCAGTTTTAATGGACAAATGTCTAAAATACAACACAGTGTCCCAATGGCTTTCAGATATCTGTTTCCTTTTTATTTATTTCATGTATAATGTGGATTAGGGATAGGGGAAGGAGAGCATTGTTGATCAGGCTTAGGCTTCTTCAAAGTTTTTCATTGCACCTAATATATTTCTTGCCATAGCTGGCAATGCCCAGCATATTCTGGGCCCAGCCTTTCCTCAGTTCATGCTTAGTCACAGACCTGGTTCTCTGTGACCCAGCTGCCTCTCATTTTTCCAGTTCCTGGACACCTTCATCTCCCTTCCCACTCACACCACATACACATGCACGAGCATGTACGTACACACACACACACACACACACACACACACACTCTCACTCACTCACCAGCCATACACAGTCATCACACACCCTCTTCTCTCCAGTTAACTCTTAGTCTTCCTTCCTATCTTAATTCAAGCACCACTTGTGCAGGAAAGCCTACCCTGACCCTCCCAGGTTGGATTAGGTTCTTATACATTCTCATAGAACCAACACGTCTCCTTCAGAGCCCTTGTCCCAGGTGCCAATTTTATAACCATTTGGGTAGTTCTTTATCAGTGGCAGTCACCACCCCAGATTTTTGTAAATGCTGTGAAAAGCATTTCACAAAAGAGACTGAATTTGTTTTTCTTACCATTACAACCTCAGTGTCACACAGAGCCAGGCACCTTGTTGGCTTGCGATAAATATTGGATGGGTGGATGGGTGGGTGGATGGATGGATGGACAGACAAGTATACATGAGTTCATTTGGGTTTCTGTCAGGAAATGGGACTATTGCTAATGTAACTTACTCTATTTTGGGTTTTCTTTAATTCAGGCTGTTATGATAAACAGTAAGTAGAAATGACACTATTCTTTGTATGACTCAACTTCTTTGCTAATTCTGCTTACAGAATCAGCATTCATTCAGTCACATAAAAACCATGAATGATTCATGTGTCTCTTGGTGCACTCAAGGAAGAAACATCTATTTATACGACTTACGAATATCATATAAATACCATGTCTTGTTAACTATGCATCTGTGTTCATTTCAACTTAATCACAGAAACAGCAATTACTCCTCTCTAACACCATTAACAGCCTCCTAATGTGCCAGAGATAAATTACTCAATAAACAAATGTTTAAATACATTAGCGGGGACCCATTGAGTGTTATGTTACACCCTCTGGACAGCCAGCAGCAGTCACCTGCCCTTCATATTCCCGTCCCCTCTCCACCTCTCCACAGTGCTGCAGCCTGTGGGATTTGGGACAGCTCCAAGTGGATAGGATGACGAGGACACTGAAGTTTAAAGAGAAACAATATGGGAAGGCCCCATCACTCACTACTGACTGGTACAATGCAGCTGGGAATGCATTTTTGATCATGTACCAGAGAATTAAAATAGTTGCACAATGGAGAAAGGTTGATAACAAGCACATGGGGAATCAGAGAGCTTAAAATAGCCAAGATTGCATACCAAGGCCAGGTTTGAATTCTCGCTACTAATGGTCCATGCCCATCCGAAAGCTGGCTTCGGGAGAAAGGGTCATAGTATCCTTTTGCTAGTAAAATTACATTTAAACACAGAAACCCAGGCCTTTTAGAATTACCTTACACTTTGGCTTCCAAGTATGTAGTCTAGTCTTGCCTGAAGGGTCCAACAATCCATGGAATTATGCAAAATGGGTTTTGTGGGTCGTAAAACAATGTCCGCTTCTAGGACATGATCTATGAGAACTATAGTGGTTAAGTTCTAGGGCACTAGACACTAAATGCCCATAATACAGTTCTGAATTGTAGCTTCCATTTCCTTTTAAAATTTGTCAAACTTTGAGTAACCAATTTTTCAAAGCTTAATTAATTTGCATGAATTTGCCATCATAGAAGTCATCACCGAAAAGGTATTGTTTTGGGTGTTTGGAAAAATAAAACCAATACATGCACATTGTAATATAGAACTGTATCTATATATAGACATGTGTATAGACATATAAATATGGATATCTACATAAAATATAGTACAGATATTTATAAATTAAAAGTGCAAGTCCTTCATTTGCTCCTTCTCCTGCCACACATCGTATTCCATCCCCCCAGAGATACCCAGTTCTAGCAATTTGATATAGTTACTTCAATTTTTACATAAATAAGACCCTATCATATTATATACCATTCTGTGGCCTCTTCTTTTTTTCTTTAAGATGTATTTTAAATGTCCCATTGGGGGAAACTGGGTAAGTGTATATGAGACATATTTTGCAACTTCTCATGAGTCCATAAATATTTTAGAATAAAATGTTTTTTTAAAAGTAACATTTTTACATGTTAAAAAATATCTCTTAGTTATAGTGTCACTTTGGTTATTACACATTGCAGCTACTTCTTTCTGTTGAATGGACTATTAATATTTTATTGTTAGGATATATGACTTTTAACTAGTCTCCTATTGATAGGCATTTAGGTTATTTCTCAGTTTTTCAATATTATAATAACAATGCAATGGACAATGTTGCCCTTTTACCTCTAGTTGTGATAGTTTGACAAGCTAAGTACCTCACCAGTTTCAATTCTTCATGAGGCCTGTATCTGAACTTCACAATTTCAGGTAATTGTGTCAGGAAAGTGTTTGTATTAGCATATTTGCATTTTTGGAAGAAATATCCAGCCAGGGCAGATGCAAGCAAATTACCAAACGTTTTGTGTCTGCTCTCCCAAAGTTGCCTCTGCTTTTCGGCTGTGGTTTCTCCCAGAGCAAGCACGTGTTCACCAGACCCTTCCCATGTGTGGGGAGGAGACTCTCTCCGAGGCCTGCATGACTGAGCAGCCTTCAACCTTGACACAATCACACAAACAAAAACCATCTGCCAGTTCAACAAAGAGGAGAGAAGGAGCTTCTCCAATTGGTTGAAAACAAATAGGATGATGGATTTCTAAAAACAATTGCTTAAAACTGTGTGGTTGCCAGGCCTCCTAAATTTGGCTTCTCTTCTTATCTGACGACCACTGACAGACATTAATATTAATACTTCATCCCTAAGATGAAACCAATTCATCAAAATTCATTACTTCATCCCTAGGATAAAGCCAGACTTACTTTGTTAATATTTGCCACAGTAATGCATATCCCTTTTTAAATTTATTAACTTAACCAATGTAGGAGTCTCTACTATGTGCAGGGCACCATGACATAGGTATTGAGATACAAAGATAAATAAGACACCCTCGGCCACTGAGCAACATAGCACTCTGTCTAAACCAGCAGTCCCTGGCCTCTTTGGCAGTCATGGACCCCTTTGAGAATTTGATGAAAACTGTGGAACTAGGAAAACGTGCATTTGCACATACACCCAAAACCCAAGTGATCTTAGCTGGTCCCCACACTTGGAAAGCACTCGCTGAGCTATGGACCTAGATTAACATCCCTTTGACTACTAGACATTCAAGATGGGCAACTGGAAAAATTAAGAGAACATCCAGGTGAAGGGTCCTCTAATAAAGCAGGTGGTCATACACTATGGTCCTTCCCATTTACGAAGTGCTTTCTTCGATCAGCATTGTCCTGTAGGAGGCTGACTCCATTTTTGTCAGATGAGGTAGTGTGCTCAGAGAGATGATGAGGCCCCTCAGCTACCAGCTGGAAGAACTCTGACCAGAATCTAGGTCTATGACATGTATTCTGTTTTGTTAAATGGAGTAGATGACTAATATGAAATGCCATGGGCAAGGTTTAAAAAAAGAAATCCCAGTATCCATCATACACCGATGAAAAGTTCTGGCCAGTCATCAGGATTACTTCTGTTTACGGATATTTTTGAATTTCAGAAAGTATTTCTCTCTCTCCCCTCTCTCTCTCTCCCCTCCATCCCTCTCTCTCTTCCCCTCCCTCACCCCCTCTCTCCTAACCTCTCTCTCACTTACTTACTTAGTACATATTTGTTTGTACAATCAGTTCCTCTGTTAAAGGACATATTCCTTGAAGACAGGGACTGTAGTTGGTTTAGTTCCATCTCCTCAGTGCCCAGCAAAGTCCCCGGCATAGTCAGCAATCACTGACTGTTAAATGAATGAAATTTCATTACACAAAGAAAGAAATTAGCAAGGTTAGCTTCTGCTAAATTTGTTCCTCAATTCATGTTCCACCTTTCAAGCTTATCTCTGGGACATGAAGTATCATCGGTTCATTGACCTGTTACTTTTTTATTTTCCTGTATTTTTTCTTCTCCCTCCTCCCTATTGTTTAAACTATCTGTGATATTTGATAAGTAGAACCAAGCTGGGTTGAGTCTAGTTGAACCCCTTTGGTATATATAGCTGTTGACCGAAGTCAACTGTAGGAGCTAAGTGCCCCTACATGTTTTCTGCAAGTTGTGTCATTTAGTTGTTTTAAGTTTATTTATAGGGTAGTTAGGAAGAAACTAACAGACTGCAGCTATAATTGATCCCTTGTGAAATTCATATTTTGGCCCAAATTTTTCAGAAAATATTTAGCACTGGGGCAAGAGGAAAAATGTTTTTTTTTCCCAGTACTGAAAGGGTTAAACAGTCAACACTAAGCAGTCTTTCACATCACATCATTGAAAATTTTCCATATTATATGCCAAAATAGAAGAGACCTTAAGCAATAATTTAATTATTTAAATTAGTTTCAGGGTTTGGGTATTTTTTAGCTGAAAGCTTACTGAAAAAAAGAATAGTTAAAAGCCAAACTGTAACTTATCACCAACCCAAATGACAAGTCTGGAAGCAGTGTGGTCGCTAAAACAATAAATGAATGGTTTAACCACCGTAGGGTCTCAGAGACTATACCCACCCTTGCCAAGGAGTGAGGGAGTAAGTCTGTCATTTAACCACAGTGAACTCCTTTAGGGTGTGTTTCTGATCCATCTTTGTATTCTAGATGTTTGTCTGGCACACAGTGAGTGCTCAGTAATTTCTACTCAGTTAAGTTGGACTTTTGCAAAATTTATATCTATCTCTGATACAGGTTTATATGTGTGTACATATTGTATAAATGTCCTGTGTAGATGACTATCCTGAAAGGGCAGGCTGTGCCCCATGTATTCCCACAGACAACTGGAAAAAGCCTATAATACTTACTTGTGTGTCACCACAGCTGAAGTCAGTCGTGTTGTAGAATTCTATTTAATATATGCATACTCTGGTAGTTAAAGCCACTCTATGTAGTAGCAATTCTTTATAATGCTGTCTCTGAAACATTTGCTAGATACAAAGGTAAAACGATGCATTATAGTATATCCTTAGTGTTCACTTTTAAAGTCAAGCCAGGACTGGAGATAGTACTACCCCACTTCGGCCAGTCAGTTTCCCTCTAGCACCCAGCCCACCCTCTCAACCCCAGGGGGCTCCACTGCACCGTCTTAGCTGAGCATGGCTCAACGCTGTGGGCTGTCACCCCACACGAAACGCCTCTTCCTGCCATCCACTGGAGCCTGGGTGGACAGTTCTGATCCACACATGGCTGACACAGGTGGGCAGCTGCTGCCACTGGACTCTCCGCAAAAAAGCCAAGAGACGGCAAAACATGATCCGAAAATGAGGTCTCCGTGTATTTTTAGGGAAATGGTTGACAAGAGAGGGGAAGATCAGCAGGTAATTGGGGATTAGTAGAAGTTATATAATAGGATCTAGAGCTGAGAAAACATCACTGCAGCTGGAAGCAACTAGAGCCCAGGGTAAGTCAGAGCTCAGAGGAATTAAAGGAACCAGGAGAGTAAGTGGTAAAGCACAGTCCCAGGAACATACTGCAGGAACTCCTTACTGCGCAGACTCAGTCAGAATTCCCACTTTCAGGACTACGTGGCATGCGTCAACCATGAAGTTCTTACATTTTCTACCACTTGGTAGCACATAGGCGTTTTAGGAATATGTGAACGTCCCAACCTACCTTCTTATCTAAATTGCTTTTGCCACAAGGAAAATTAAATTGGGGAAAACACTTGGGGCTTCTATAACACTCAACACAATAATTTTCCTTTCTCTGAAACCTCTTCCCGTTTGGGAGTGAATCGCGAGGGCTCTGGAAGCAAGCGAGACAGCTCCATACCTCTCTTCTTGGTGCTCTCCGCACCCCTACGCGCTGAATTGAAATGTGGTCACTCTCCACCAGCACCTAATGTAGCACCCTGGCACTTACTAAATGTTTAACACTACCAAATGGACTCACAGGAAACATCCTGGAGATAAATGAGCAGCTTCCTGGGAATTGTGCATTTTGCAAAAACCAAAGTAACTTATTAATAAAAACAAATGATTCCATGTGTTACATGATACTCTTTTAGTGTTTGTTTCAAAGCCACATGACCCAGAAAAAAATAGCTCTCTTACTAAGAGGAAATAACTCAATATATTTTTTTAATTAAAATGATGGTGATATTCATCCAGTCATTCAGCAAAGATTGTGAGTCCCTATTGTGTGTCCAGTGGTGTCCAAGGCACTGGTAATGCAGTGATGCACAAGGAGACGAGCTTTCATGGTGATTACCTTCTATTAAGCAGAAGTAAATATACAAGTAAATAGATATATAATATCATGTACTGGGAGGAAAAAGAAAGTAGAGAAAGGGTATAGAGAATGATGAGAGATGCCGTTTCACAAGGAGTAAAAGGCATTTTAGAAGAGATGACCTTCAAGTGAGTGACACAAAAGGAATGAGAATGCAAGGCATCTGGAGAGTTCCAGGTAGACGGGAAGCCCTGTGGCAGAAGCCATACTCAGGGAACAGCAAGGAAGCTTGTGTATTTTGATAGGAGAGGAGGAAATAAGAGAGAGATGACGTTGGAGAGGTAGCAGGAAGTTAGATTTGGCCATGCTTTACAGGCCACGGCGAGGACTTTGGATGTCATTCTAAGCGTCATGGGAAGTTACCGGAGGCCTTTGAGTAAGGCAGGATCAGACAGAACCTCGGAGTAAACACTCCAAAGAACTTCAAAATCATCCAAGTAAAAACTTATGTTCCCAGTAAAAAATGAACTAGATATGTGGAAACCCCTTTCTATAATGGCACATATATAAGTGATGGGCACACAAGTGTATGGGCACACATAAATGCAAAAAAATTCCTTGGAGGCTAGAGATGTAAGTCCAGAAGGATAAAGCAGCACTGCAGTGGCATTTGCAACTCCTGGAGACTTCGAATCTTAACTTTAAAAGGTCTGTCTTCTAAAAGGTGAAGGCAAATCCTGAGGTACAAGGAAAGTAGGACAATAGATCATAAGACTCATAGTTGACACCTCATTGGTTAAAAAGTAGAAGAACCACATTACAGAGGGAGATTGTGAAGATAGATGCCTGTTTGGGTTAAGGCCTTAAGTGATGTGTTAAAATGTAGAGTTCATCTGTGAAGTCTAAACATAACACTGCAGTCACACAGATTTGGGACCATAATTCATAAAACATTTGTGGCAAAAGAAGAAGAAGGGAGGGGAGGGGAAGGGAGAAAAGGAGAAGGAGGAGGAGGAGGAGGAAGGAGAGAACACTTAAAGCGTTATGGGGTCAGGACTTCTCCTGGAAGCCTGCTTCTGCCAACACAAATCCTCTTGGGAATAATATATTTCAAAAATAGGGCTCCAAAACATCTCACAGATAAAGTTTTTAAATCACGAGATCACCATCAAAAATCAATAAATGCATGAGGAAACAAGCCACCATGAGTGAGAGATGATGAAACTACAAACTACAGAATAAGTCAACCGAAAAGTCTACTTGCCTTCAGAGTATCAGCTACAGAACATGAAAATATTTGAATAAATGTTTGAATAATTAAAAGATGGTTCTGAAGTTATAACAAGAAATAAACTATTATTATAACATTGACTAGGCAGCTATGGAAAGAAACCAAACATATTTTCTGGAAATAAAAATGTAAAAGTTAAAATTAGAGATTTGATGGAGGAATTAAAAAGTTGATTAGACATAAATAAAGAGAAAATGAATGAACTTGAAGATGGAACAGAAAAAAATATCCAGAAAGAAGCATAAAGATAAAAAGGACATAAAATAAGAAAGATTAAGAGACAAAAAAAAAAGTAGTAAAGTGGATACATACACCTCAAAGAACCCTACTCTCCACGACCATAACAGCTCAACAGGGATTTGCTGAAAATGTTATCGGTTGCCCCACCTGTGACCTCTTTGTCTGCCATATTCATCCCATCCTGCCTCCTCTCTCCATCTCTGCCTATTTAACTATTTCCTGGACCTGACAGTCCAACTGAAATTGCTTTTCACCATTCTCCCACCCCCACCTTCCACACTGTGAGCCATCTCTCCCCTGTGTTCTGATAGTACCTTGTACCTCTGATTTTAATGGAATGTCAGCTGCATTCTTCTGTTTACTAAATAGCAACTGAAGTTTTTCTACTAGCTTTGCAAACTATCAAGCTGATAATTGAGTGGGCACGCCACATACATGTTTAAGTAGACTGTCATTGCTGACTGTAAAAGCTTCTATGGCGCCTATCCCTTGCAGTACATTGTGATCTGAAGGAAATCTGAATTGTTGCTGGTTTTCTTTTAGTACATGCCATCACAGTGAATGAATCAACTTCGTTTAAACCACAGGGAGACCAAAAGACAAAATCTGTACTTGGCCTCTTAGATAAACTCGACCTTGTGTGCTTCAAAATAATATGATCTTCCCACCCCTTCTCTTCTCACTCTCCTCTCTAACCAAAATCCCCTGCGGAGTACAGACAAGTTGTGGACTATTGGGCTGCATTCTGGTGATCTAAATGCTAGTTTGCACATCAGCTAGCTATACCTCTGCATTTTAATGGATTTATCTGGTCATGCATGGAAAGCATTTCTGATATTTCCCACTGCCACACAATTTCTACATCATTTTTAACATTAATAATTTTGTGTAATTCAGAAGGAGTACTGCTATTGCTTTTCAGATTCGGAGGTAGTATGTAAGTATGGAGTAGTAGAGAGAACACTGGACTTGAAGTTCCCAGGAAAATACTACTGGCAAAATCTCTCAGGTCTTTCGAACTTCACTTTCTTAATCTTCCAAGAGGAGATAATGTGTCTTACCAGGCCTATGCCATTTGGCCGTTGTGAGTATCAAATAGGCCAGTGGCTGTGTGAGCAGTTTGAGAAGCGTGCTCCATTCCAATGCTGTATGCTATTATTATTACTACAAATAACCGGCACAAGCTGATAAACATTTGCCTTCTCATGAGTTTAGATCCTTTGAAGCCACTGTTATCTACATGAGAAGAATCAGCTCTTGTGAGGCATGCCCAGAAAGTTCACTGAGGACATTATTGTTTTTAGAGGGCTAAGATTAATGCACATGAATGGAATGTTCCATTTTCTTAAAGCATCACCTAAAAGTCTATTTTTATTGAGATATAACTGACATATAACATTATATAGCTTAAATGTATATAACATGTTGGTTGTGATACATTTATACATTGCAATGTGATTACCACTTGCCTTTAGCTGATACGTCTGTCACACTACATAATTATAATTTCTTTTTGTAATGAGAACATTTAAGATCTAGTCTCGTAGCAACTTTGAAGTATTTAATACAGTGTTGTTAACTGAAATTACAATGCTGTGCATTCCAACTCTAGAACTTAGTCATCTTCTAACTGCAAGTTTGTATCCTTTTACTGATATCTCCCTAATTCCTCCACACCTCAGCCCCTGGTAACCACCATTCTACATCCTGTTTCTACAAGTTTAGCTTTTTCAGATTCCACAAATAAATAATATCAGACAGTATTTGTCTTTCTCTGTCTGAGTTCTCACTTAGCATAATACCCTCAAGGTCCATCCATGTTATCACGAATGTCAGGGTTTCCTTCCTTCTTGTGGCTGAATAATATTCATGTGTGTGCGTGCGTGTGTGTGTGTGTGTGTGTGTGTGTGTGTGTGTGTGTGTGTATCACATCATTATCCATTCATTTATTGATAGACCCTTAGGTTTTTTCCACATCTTGGCTATTGTGAAAAATGCTGCAGTAAACATGGAAGTGCAGATTTCTTTTCAATAACTTATTTTCATTTCCTTTGGATATATGCCCAGAAGTGGGATTGCTAGATCATACATTAGTTTTCTTTTATTTAGAAACCTCCATAATGTTTTCTGTAGTGGCTAAACCAATTTACATTCCCTCCAACAGTGCACAAGAATTACCTTTTCTCCACACCCTTGTAAATACTTATTATTTTTTGTCTTTTTGTCAATAGTCATTCTAACATATGTAAGGTAGTATCTCGTGGTTTTTATTTACATTTCCCTGATGATTGATGATATTGAACATCTTTTCATGTACCTGTTGGCCATTGTATATCTTTGAACAGATGTCAGTTCCTCTACCCATTTTTTAGTCAGATTATTATCTATTTTATTTTATTTTATTTTATTTTTTGCTTTTCGGCATGTGGGTAGCTCCCTGACTGGGAATCGAACCCAGGCCGCAGCGCTGACAGCACCAGAGCCAAAGCCTTAAGCCACTACACCATCAGGGAACTCCCTATTTTTATTTTTTATTATTGAATTGTACGAATTTTTATATATTTCCCATTTTAACCCCTTATCATATATATGATTTGCTAATACTTTCTTCCATTCTGTAGGTTGCCTTTTCATTTTGTTGTTCCTTTTGCTTTACAGAAGCTTTTCAGTTTGATATAGTTACACTTGCTAATTTTTGCTTTTATTACTTGTGCCTTTGGTACCATGTCCAAAATATCATTGCCAAGGTCTATGTCAAAAATGTTTTTCTATGTTTTCTTCTAGAAGTTATATAGTTTTGGGTCTCATAATTAAGTCTTTAATACATTTTAAAATATTTCTTGTGAGTTTGTAAGATAGGGGTCTAATTTATATTTTCTGCATATGGTATCCAGTTTTTCCAGCACGATTTATTAAAGAAACTATCCTTATCTCACTGAATATTCTTGGCTACCTTGTTAAATATTAGTTGACTGTACAGGTGAGGGTTTACTTGTGGGCTTTGTACTCTGTACTATTGGCCCATGTGTCTATTTTTATACCACTACCACACTGTTTTGATTACTATAGCTTTGCAGTATAGTTTGAATCAGGAAGTGTGATGCCTCTAGCTTTGCTCTTCTCAACAGATTGGGTATGGAACAAAGACACCCCAACATAATAAAGACCATATACGACAAACCCATCACTAACATCACACTTAATGTTAGAAAATTGAAAGCTTTTCCCCCAAGATGAAGAACAAGACCGGGTGCCCACTATGCCCACTCTCATTTAACGTAGTAGAGGGAAATCCTAGCTAGAGCAGTCAGGCAAGACAAAGAAGCAATAGGAATCCAAATCGGAAAGGAAGAAGTAAAATTGTCTTTATTTGCAGGTGATATGATCTTACATCGAGAAAAATCCTAACGACTCCACCAAAACACTGTTGGAACTAATCAACAAATTCAGTGAAGCTGCAGGATACAAAATCAATACACATTAACCAATTGCACTTCTAAACACGAACAACAAAATACCTGAAAAAGAAATAAAGAAAACAATCCCATTCACAATAGCATTAAAAAAAAAATTAAATACTTAGGTATAAATTTAACCAAGAAAGTCAAATATCTGTACAACAAAAACTTCGAAGCTTTGATGAAAGAACGTAAAAGATGATCTGAGTAAATGAAGAAAATTCTAGGCTTTTGGATGAGACAAATACACTCTGCCCAGGGGATACATTCACCAAGAGGTGCCCTCCATCTTTTCTGCAGACTCTGCCCACATCAGTACCTCCTCTCCATTGGAATATCGTGTTGGTTCATTTGTTTGTTTATTCAGTGGCTTTCAAACTTGGGTACATCAAAACACAGACTGTGGGCCCCTCCCCTGAAGTTTTTGGTAGGTCTAGGGTGGGCTGGAGAATATGTTTCTAACAAGTTTTCAGCTGATGCTGGTGCCTCCACAACACTAACGTAGCCCTGTGTATTATTTCCCTTCAAAAAATCACTTTATTGCTAGAGCAAAACTAAAATAATAAATGAAATTCAAAGTTGAAGTTGCCCATAGGCTCATTCCCCATTAAATCAAAGTTTTTCATTTGTCTCTACTCGCTTCTGAACTTTGTCCATGCACACATTCATTTTATATTTGCAGTACTCATACTCGAAAGTATGGGAAATTATAAATGTCCCCATATTAGCAGAGGATATGTTCTCCTTCTCTCCTCCAAATCACCACTGACAACCTGGTTCTGATGTAATTTCTTCCACAGCTTTCTCTGTGTTCATGCACACATATGTGAGAAATAGGAGAAAGGTGGTCAAGAGCTTTGTCTGAAATCCATGTTCAAATTCTGGCTCAGTTCTTAGCGACCGGATGTTCACAGGTATCTCTAGGCCTTAGAATCTTTTTACTGTAGAATCAAAATAGCCATACCGATGTTGCGTTGTTGTGAGATTTAGGTTCATTAACATATCACATCGGTTCCCCAGCGATGTATGCTACCCCCAGGGGTACATGCTGGGCCATACAGGGGTGCACAAAAAATAATTAGTAATGGCCAAAAAAACAAGTAAAGTAAAAATATGGGAAACGTTAGTTACAGAATAAATGTTAAGGTTGAATCACGGTTAATGGAGACACTTCAAAATTAGATCATATCAGTGAATGATGATTAGTGAGGTCATGGCTAGAACCCTTCCCCCAAACTGCTCTTCTACCAATCATTACGCACAGTTTCAGAGCAATCCATTTGCCAAGTTTCTAGAACTTAACCCAAACATAAAAAAACATCTGTAGCCAGACTGTTTGATCAGTTTAGTTATTGATTGAGTAAAATTAATTGCGTTGTCTTTAATCCTGGTTCTTTTCAAGTAGTTTGTTTTATTTAATGTTTAAATACTTGATCATCATTATCCATATTTAACTGTTACAAATATTGTAAAATTAAATCTGTGGTTTGTACTTTTAGTGTAGTAATTTTTCTTTCCTAACTTATTACCTCATTTCCACTATTTTATTTTAAGGTAGGCCCTGAACAAAAGTATCAGTATTTATAAACAGCTGTTTTAACAACAAAGGGTACAAGTTATAGAAGTGGGTTAAAAGGGGTACACGAGTGGGAAAAGGTAGGGGACCACTGACATATAAGAAGCAATTAGCCCAGTCCCTGGCTTACATTAGATAATGAATGTAAGCTGTTATTATTTGTGCTCATTGGGGGGGGGTGATTTTTAGATACATTTTTTCTGCACCTTGCTGTCCTCATAGCACTGACATTCCTCCAGGTGAAGGAACAAGCTCTAACTCCCAAACAATTAAATAATTTCTACAATAGCACAAGAGCTATTACTTAGTGAGCCCTCCCCACTGGGATGGGCACTCCGGCTGGTTGCAGATTTTTAGTGTTGCAAATGCTACAGCGACAACAAGGACAAGCAATCCTTGTCCCCACTGAGCCCTTCAGAGCAGCCAGGTCTGCCTTTCCCCTTTTGCACAGAGAATTCCCCTCACCCTAGACCCATCGTCAGACGGGTTTCCTCCACGGGCCACCTCCACTCTCCCACTCTCCCTTAGTCCTCCCCCATCAAGCTGGCCAAGCCAGAGCAGAAGCCCCTCAGAGCCTGCAGGAGGACCGGTGGCAGCGGAGAGGCTGCAGCCAGAGCCCCTGAGACCCCATCCTCCCGAAGCTGTGCTGCTGCCATGGTTCCTGAGATGACAATTAAGGCAAAACCAGCAAGACATGCCAGGAAGTCATTCAGACTGTGATGAGGGAACAAAAAACACCCAGGCAATGGGTTCGTGGATGTACCCAAGATGTTTCTACCCACCACCTCCAAAACAACTCTGGCAGGGACCCCAGTCACCTGCTTCAGGAATTCACCACTAATAGTGATACCTGGTATTGGCAGAGTGACCTACGAGTTCTCAGAAGATTCTCTGGGCTCTCTGATGTGTTATGGGACTTTCTGCCGATTAAGGGACCCCCGTGGCTCAGATCCACTAAGCCATGATTTAGCAGTGCTGATGAGGTTGCTGACGTGCTGCAGCCAGCCACCTGTAAACCAGGTGTTTTGTGTTATAATTTAAAAGGCTCCCTTAAAGTTCCCATGAGCTCATCCAGTTTCCACTAGATATGGGAACTAGCAGCTATAGAACATATATGCCCTGGCACTATTCAAATGTTATGCATCTCTTACTCCTCTCTGAACCCCTGGGATTGTTATCCCAGTTTTGCAGATAAGGCCACTGAGGTTCAGGGAGGTGAAGCAAATTGTCCAAGGTCACTTCCTTGGTCAGGAGCAGAGCTGGAATTCAAGCCCAAGTCTGTGTGCCCTCTCCACCACACTCACCACACTCACCACTGTACCATCAAAGCCCAACTTTAAAAAAAAAAAAAACTCTTTCTGACACACAATTAGAAAAAAGTCGCTTTCCCACGGTTGACTAGGGTGTGTTTGTGTACCACCCAAACTAGAAGCCGGATTGTTTCTTACGCTCCTATCCAAGCCGTTGGTTGTAAATATGGTGGCACAGTGGTGGCGACCGTCTCACCTCCATTGAACACTCGCTCTGCTTTGCTCTTCCCTTTCTCACCCTGACCCTTCCTCATCCCCACAACAAGCCAGGTGTTGTGTGCTGTAAAGCGCATGTGCACACACACCCTGCCCCGGTGTCCAGTGTGCACAGCGAGAACATAGCAGGCCTGAGATTTGGCCCCGAGCCCCTGGCTCCGCAGCCCGTGCTCCAGAACCTATTTTATTTTTTTTTTTTTTTTCAGAACCTATTTTATAACAGATCTCTGCACTCCGTCTAACATAGGGTACTTATAAAAGAAAACAGACATTGCAAATACGCCACGAGCTGCCACTGCGCCAATGGCCGTTCCTAGATTTACGTATTTATTCTGTAAGGCTCAGGCATAGTTAGACACTTTAAATTAATCATTACCTGTCACAATTTATCTGGACTGTTCATTGTCAGCAAGCACATGTAGACGTCAGGACCCAATCGCCCTCTGCTTGACATCATTTTTTTATTATACAGCCATCATATTAATAGGTGAGCTCTATTGCTAGCAGAAGGTCATTTTTGTGGAGTTGATGATAATATAGGTGCTCAGCCTAAATTAAATGGATAATTGCCTCAGTCTTTTTGGTAATTTGTCATCACAGGCTCTCACACAGCAGGCGTCAATCATGGCTGAGATGACACTGTGTCCTCCAAGAAATCAAGAAAGAACAGGAGTGGATTGTGTGTAAGGCTCACACACTCCCTGAACCTGAATTTCAGAGCTCTGCCCAAGAATTGCCTCTCCTGACTGGAGCGGAACTGCCCACTTGGTTACCCGACTCCTCACCTCACTATCAAAGGTCATTATGACAATGACGTGTGCCTGCTGTGTGCCAGCCGGGTTGGCGGCTGCAGCACATACCAATCCCATGGCGTTTCTGCTTGACTTGACAGCAGGCTTTTTGTCCAAGTGCAATTGGAAGTTCTTATTGGCTACAGCTACAACAGTCTCAACTCTTTTCTTGCTAGAAGCAGTGTGAGACACGGCTACTGAGTTGGGTAAGCACCACTTGTTGGCAGTTGGGGAACTGCACCTTCACTGAGGTGAGCTCTTGCTAATTCTGCCTTTTACCAACCTGTGTTCCATAGGCATTCTCTGCTACAGAGGTAGGCACAGGAGGGAGGAGAGGACAGGCCACATACACGTGGAAGCCCACAGCATGTGCTATTCCTCCCTTGGAGAGTCACAGTGGGGATCCACCTATTAAAGGCTCTGAGGGGTCCTGCAATACAGACACGTATTAACTTTATTTCACCGAGTGTTTCCCGGCCTTACTGAGCACCCGACTCTATTTGAGGAAGGGAGTTCCGTATGGCTATAAGGTAGACTGAACAGACGTACCATTTTAAATGGGACAGAGAACAATGGTACTGCCCCATTTCAAACAGTGCTTATGGTCAGCCTAGTCTCACTGGGCTAAATTCAAGGTGTCAGTAGGCTGACCAGATGTACCATTTGAAATGGGACAGAAAACAATGATTGGTACTGTCCTATTTCAAATGGTGCATATGGTCAGCCCACTATAAGGCCACATTCTCCCAAATGGCCATGGCCCCTGGACTCTAGGGTAGTGAAAATTAAGAAGAGAGTATGCAGAGGCCAGCAGAATCGCAAGGGACTCCATGGACATCCCGAAAGGACCTGACCCAGACAAGTTTTCACAAAGCTCCAAAAGTGAAAACAACTTCCCCAAATCCCTCCCGCCCATTCCACCCTACTCCTAACATACACCCTGACTTCCCATGTTGTTATGAAGCTGGGGAGAAGGAAGAGAAGCTCATCAAGAGAGACGATGGCTTTGCCCCATGAAGGCTCATCTTTCACTATTGCACAGAACCCGTGGCAAGAAGCCTTTGAACTTTTACTAGATTTCAAAACTCTGACTGTGTATGCAGATGGGGGCATGCCTTCTCTACTGCTCTCACCCTTATTACAGAGGCCTGAAACCAAGCCCTAAAGGCCAAAGACATAGTTAACAGACACATTATAATGTAACTAAAGGAAAGGAAAGCTTCTGGAGCCATCTAGAATCTTGCTGGCAGGACATAAAGATGGGAACAAAGCCTGAGAGTGTTATACTCGCTCTGAGTTCATTGCTAATTCTATTTCTGTCTCTGACTTCCATGTGATTGATAATGTTAGAACTCTGCAATACCCACTGACACCTGACAGAGCACTAGTGCTCCCAAAAAACCCAGATTGGAAGATATGAGCCCCTTAGCCAGGCTTTCTCTGATGGCAGAATTCTAAGAATTCCACCATAAAACACATGACTCATTTCTCCTTTTAAAAAACTAGAACATTGCAAATACAGCTAAGCTTCCCTCTGTCCCATATCCTCAATTCCAGTTCCTTCCTCCTCCTCCCAGAGGTAACAAGAGTGTTTTGCCCCCTCCTTCCACATGCACACCACACGCATGCACTCCTGCACACACACACAAAATAGGCAGAATTCTTGTAAAATACATCAGACAGTTTTGGATTTTTTTTTTTTTATGTGAATGATACACTGTTTTGCAACTCTCTTTTTTCAGTGCAAAATGTGTTTGGGATAGCTATCATATTGATATATATGAATCTAGTCATTCTTTTCCAAAGCTGTGTGGCATCTCCTCTTATGATTTCACCATAGTTTACTTATTTCCATTCTGTTGGACCTAGAGGTCATTTCCACTTTGGGACTATTATTAGCCAAACAGTGCTGAACACCCTTGTCCTTGGTCCTCTGAGCACAAAAACCTGGGGTAGATACCTAGAGATGTTACTGCTGGGTCACAGGGTTCATGTTCATTTTCAAATGATGCAGTCACACTGGGAGCCAAGAACTCTCATTGGAGAGAGAGAGCCAAGGGAAGGGATCTCCACAATGGCCCGAGGGAGTCAGAAAGGAGAATAAAGGAGGTAGCTGCACTAGCTGCTTCTAAGAAGCTTCCGAGACTTGTTTTCTTGCCAACAGTCCCCCAGACCCCTTCACTGTCAAGCTGTGACCCCTTTCTCTCGATCCAAAGGCAGGCTTCTGTCTTGCTGAGCTTTCTTTTGGCTCTCCAGCCTCGCCTTGGTATTCCGTGTGAGTCAGTGTTCTGATCTGAACGGCTGTGGACTGTGAGAGTGTGCACTCGTGGGTGAGGAAGACGCGTCTTCCCATTGAATGTTTATCATTGAATTCTTTTTAATAGGAAAAGAGAAAGGAGTGGAAATGACAACCAGCTCATGTACTCTTAAGTAGAGAAAAAAGCAGAAAAAAAAGAATATATACATCACACTGATGCACTTTCACAAGAGGCAAGAGATTTGCACTAAAAAAAGCTATAGGATATTTATTTACAAGATAGTAGTGACCCATTTGTATACAGTTAGGTTTTCTACGCTTAACATTTAAAACCTCAGGCATAAACTAAATCTAAACGTGACCATCGCAAGCACACTAGTCGTATTTGCTTCCTTCTAAATTTAGGCACAGGAGGTCTTATGGTGATGTGTTGTAGCATGGAACTTTAAAGAAGGGGAAAGCAAAAGATGGACATCTGCACGTGTTGATGGCCTAAGTGGACCCCAAAAAGATTACTATCTTTTCTTACATAATACAGTTCTTTCACCCCATACCAGCCCCTCATACTCTCAACACCCACACAGCTGTGATACCATGCTCAAATGAGGGAGTCAAAGAGATAAGAGTAATTGTTTATAACTTTTTTACTTTCAACTCAGATAATTGTCTGTGGCCTACCCAGCCAGCAAAAATGACAAACAATAAAATTTGAGGAGTGTCAAAGGGCCTGAAATTTGACAATAGATCAGTACCTGAAATTCCTTTAACTTCATTACCTAAGGGCCTAGTAGAGATAGACGCATGATGTTTTTGATATTATTCTTTAATTTTAAAAATTAATATATGCACAAGATTTTAAAGAAAAAAATCTGACATTACAGAAGCTATACAATGAAAACTAAAAATACTCTTACTTCCTTCAGCCTAGAATTCCATACTTCAAACACAACTATTAAAGTTTCATAAACTGTATATCCTTCCAGAAATCAGGTAAGAGGTAGACAGATAGATAGATGAGTATATCTGTTTGTGCATAAAAGTCCTTCCAACAAATAATATCTTACTCATTCTTTCTTTACCTTACTATTTTACTTAATATGTTTTGGACATCTTTCTAAATAGCATGTTTTTTTTATCTTCCATTGTTCTTCTAAATATCTGAAGGCATTTATGTATGAAAATGATAGGATATTTATTAACCAGATATTAGTGACCCATTTATATACAGTTAGGTTTTCTAACTAGGTCTTGTGATGATGTGTTACAATAAAATTAATTTTAAGTCTGGTCTCCCAGTGATGGAAATTTGAAAATTTTTAATTTTTTGCTATTGTAAATAATAATAAATCAACATCCTTAAGCATATATCATTGCACATAGGAATAAGTATATCCATAAGATATTTTTTTTTAAATAATGGAGTTACCAGAGCAGAGAAATTATGCATTTTAAGCTCTGATACATATTGCCAAATTTCCACTGGAAAAGTTTATAGCAATAGTGTACAAATGCCACTATTCTTCTATATCCTCACCAACAATGAGTTTTATCAAACATTGTACTTGTTGTCAATTTAGTAAATCTGATTTATTTTAATACTGTTTTTGACGGTCTACTAAAGTATATTGCTTTACTTTGTGCTGCTTTTACTCTAAGGAGATTGAATATCTTTTCATGATTATTGGTCACGTGTATTTTCTCTCTACGTGTATTTTCTTTCTTTCTTTGTATAATTCTTTGTATAATAATCTTTGCTCATTTAAAATTTTTTCTCTGTTGTGCAGTGAATGGTACAACCTACTGCTATAAAAAGGTAGGCTTTTTCATGTGTGTAGCAAATATTGTTTCCTAGTTTATCATTTTTACTTTTTCTAAGACATTTTTAGAATATTATAAAAAATGTATATTATAAAATATTGAATTCTAAAAAACTATACAGGAATATATCTATATTATATACAACTCATATACAACTATTTTTATAACTGATGGAATATATCCATTTAGTTAGACATTTGACAATCACTTCTTATTCCGACTTCTGGAGCACGTATCATTTCTCCCACTTATTTGACACTTGCCTTTTACTGACTTGCATTTTAGTTAACATTTGTGTGAGCATGTGTATTAATCTCCCCAACTAGGTTAAAAACAACTTGAAAAGCTGGAGGAATAAAAGCCTTCCTTCTATTCCCCACCTCACAGTATCCAGGATCTAGAAAAGAAAACAATTCAGACCTGAAGGAATATGAAATGAGAGCACTGCTAAGAATACTATGAGAACCTAAAGAGGTATAGGCCCAATTGTCAATCTGAGTCAAAGAAGGAGTAAGAGATTCCAAAGAATGTTGCCTAGAGTGCAGTTGCCCCTACCCATCTTCCCATCTCTCTCAAACCCCTTTTTCCCTTGCTCTTCATATCCTACCACCCTGACCTTCCATCTGTGATTCAAATATGTGCCAACTTAGCTTTTACTGAGCGCCTTGGCCTGGAATGTTCTTCACCTTGACTTTGATGTTCCCAACTCCTTTTTGTCATTCAGACCTGTGGCAGATTGGATTTTCCAGAGATGGCCACATCGATACACGTTCTACAATATGAAGTTGGCACTCCTCTATTGAGAGGTGGCGGGGGATGGGGTGGGTTGCTCCTTGTTGAAACAAGGTGGAGCTTTGTAGTCATCTTAATCAATAGAGTTCAGCAGGAATAACTCTACGTGACTTCGAAGGCTAGCTAGGCCACAGAAAATAATAGAGCTGCCACCTGACTCACTCTCTCTGACCCACCACATTTTGAGGAGGTCCCGTGTAGGTGTGCTGGCCAGCGGTCCCAGTTAAGCCCTCAGCCAACAGACATCCAGTATCAACTGCCAGACATGTGACTAAGAAACCCCTGAAATCGGTCCAAGCTCCAGACTTTGGATCTTCCAGACATTGTGAGGCAGAGACAAGCTGTCTCCACTGTGCCTTCTCAGAATTCCCAATCCAGAGAATTCCTGAGCATAATAAATTGCTGTGTTAAGCCACCAAGTTCATGGGTAATTCAATACGCAGCCATAGTAAGTGGAATAAGAACTCAGCTTAGATGACCTCAGAGAGGTCTTCCCAACCACCCATACTAAAGATGTGACCCAGTTATTGCATCACCTTATTTGATTTTATTTAATTTACTTAATTTTAGTTGTCTGCATAGCACTCTGTTAGTGTTCATATTGGTTTGATTGGTTGGTTTGCTTGTTGTCTGCCTTCCTGCACTAGAAAGTAAATTCCATCTGTGTGAGGATCCTATCTTATCTGTCTTATCCACCTCAAAGTTGTCAGTACCTTCAACAATGTCTAGCACATAGTAGGTGATCAACAAGCATTTGCTTAAGGAATGAATGAATGAAATGTTTCCAGGCAATTAGATTCTTCCACTAGACCTTATATTTGCTACTTGATGTAACAACTTTTACTGAGAACTTACTCTCTTCTTAGGAGATGTGTTACAGTTTTCCTGTTCTATGGCTCTCTGTGTCCTTCAGAGTGAATTAATGCAAATAGTAAAAATAAATAATAACCAGGAGATACATATAATGAAGCTTATTAAATTGGGTTTAGAAATGACAGGAATAGGGGGAAATAAAGTAAAGCAAACTCTTTGAACATTAAAAAAGAAAAAGGAAAAATATAGTTTACCAAAGGAAGTGATGGGTATCTAACATACAAAACTGAATTCTACCACTGTGATATGACTTGTCATCTCTTAAAAACAGTATAATCTTCTGTATTTACTCAAAGAATGCCACCATATTGGTCAGAGAATTCATTAAATGGTATGGGAAAGGTCAGCTCTTTGAAATCTGATCCTTTATGATTAACAGAAATGTTGAGCCAGTAACCTTCGCCTCTCCCCTACTTAGCCACCACTCTTTGCCCAGAAGGAATTGGGCTCGGTGATCAAACCAATGGGAGAATGAACGAACCCATGGTGTGTAAATAGGACTTAGGTGTTTTTGTTTTTTAAGTTTCTAATTGCTCTTAGAAACTGCTTATGAAATAAGTCTAGTAGCCAGCTACCTGGGAAGTTTCTTCCAGAGATGCCGAGCTTTGGGGCATCTAACAATGTCTGTTTCCTCCTTTGCACAAGCACATTATATATTTGTTTTCAAAATCAAAACCACCCTGGCTATTTTATAAAATGTTGGCACCAGTTTGACAGTTCCATTGGCCTTCAAGAAAGTACTGGAATCTCAGAGAGGAGCACAGAACTAGAATATTATAGGAATGCTAGCATACATATGTATTTTTTATGACATCCTTGGGAAAAGGAACACCTAACAACCATGAACTTGGAACTTGCTAGTGCCCATTATAACTTTCAGCTTGCAGTGATGATTTCTCAGATGTTCAAAGTTCTTTAGCTAGAAAAAGCATAGGAGATGAGGCATGGCCTGCTTGAAGCTAACTCTTCCTCTAGAATAATAATACAATACATAACAAAATAATGCTTTCCAGAAGATACTAGATTAAAATGAGAGGTGCTAAATCCTCTTCTCTGCAATCCAGCTCTTAACTTTTGTTCCAAGGCCCTGCTTTATATACCCAATATAAGAGCTGAGTTGGTATTATCAGCCACTGTCTATACCTTTCCTTCTGATTTGACACCTAGTCTGTAACTTTTATCATGAATCTCAGTTTAACTAAAATTCTCCATGGCCCTCTCTTTAAATGTGGGTTGAGAAAAGTAAATTCAAAATCTATAAGGTAAAATTGCTTACCCCTCTCAATCTTCACCTGCTGAGTCAGAAGACAACTGGGGCACTAGAAACAAGACTTTGCGCCATCAATCAGTAGACTAATTAATAAGACCAAAATTATGGACCCAAGTCTACACCTGGATTAATATTTTTACTTACATATGCAGCACTCCAGAGAATATCCCTCTAGTCTTTTTGTATGGCCTTGATGGAAAAGCAAGTAGGTGAGGAAAATATGTAAATTAGTCCAAAACAAGAAAATGTCCATTCTCCAGCCTTTGGCAATTTGTGCCCCAACCTGCATTAATCTCCTAGGTTAGGCCAGGTCCCCATTCTCTCTTGTGAGTTGGATGTCAAACAGGTGACCCCTGGATAGGAGTCACCAAACTCAACCACTGACTTTCCAACCCTGGGACATGCTCTTCTGCAAGGAGATTAAGCAGGAATTAGATGCTTTTTACTTAGAATGTCTATTCACAGACTAGATTTTCTGCCTTCCAACTTGATGTCCTTATGTGTCCCAGTGCTTTCAGCCCAACTACCCCTGAACATTTTTTAACTGTTCCTTCTACTTCTTCAGCCTGGTCTATTTTTGTAGCATAATTATTAGGGAGAAAGTTTGTTCCAGGAACAATCAGAAAACAACTCCAAACTAATCAGTGGAATAACCACAGTCATCATCATTATCATCATCTACCTCCTCCTTAAAAGAAGGTGGCAAAGGTCAACCTGATTTTAAAGGACTAGATTCCAGCAAGCTTGAGAGTTCCATCTGTGTTAAATTGAGACTGAAAAGTCTGCATTCTCTTTATTCCTTTTACCGAACACCATACCCTATTCAAGAAGAGCGTTCAGAAACTTTTTTGGAACAACTTAAATGGCAAATTGAAAATCAAATGGTTCTGACACGACTGTAATTTTGATGAGTTAACTGCCAATGAAGAAGCCATATGGATGAAATTCTTCCTGAAGTGCATGTGGGTGTGTTTAAGGGTAGAGCGCTGGGGGCAAAACACGTTGTAAGCCTTTCAAAAACCCATATATTCGCAAAATCGTTTGATGCTTTTTGTTGTTGTTGTTGTTGTTACTGATTCCAAATTTGGCCTATTTCAAAGACTAAGAACTCCTGGTTGTTTTTTGGTTTTTGGTTTTTTGGTTTGTTTGTTTTGATATCTTTCCTCTTTGTTTCTATATGAGCATACTTCCTATTCTCAGAGGGAGAAAATGTCCAACTTCAGAAACCCGGAGCTTATCCACACACTGAGGTCTACAAGCCAAGCAGCAGGCTGGGAGGGAGAGATCCTAAAACTCAATTCCAGTGGTGTTAGGCTGCCCTGGTCAGCCCATCGTTGCTCTAGGATATTTTCTAGCCACACCATTCTATTGATTCATGTGGAGCTTAGAGTCAAGTCTTTTTTCCTGAGCTATTATCAAGCCAAGTTTTTCCAATCCCAAATTGTGACTGAATTTTTATTTTAAATGCATGGATATGTAGCTGTGCTCATTAGCTTTCATCTGTCACTTTTCATTCACTGGTTTAGCCTATTAATGTTATTTTTGAATCCTAATCCAGTCAAACACTCGGGGATTTATGTTACATAATGGGTCAAAGTAATGTGTTCTCAGGGGTCTTCTTGATGCGGGTCAGAATCCTTTGCAAACAGTATTCCAATTCCCTTGACCTATCCATTGGAATATGAGTTGACCTATGAGTTGGCATTTGAGATTAAATCTGTTGCCTGTGCCTGCTTTAGATGTTCCCTCTTCTCTTTGTTAGAATTTGTCACAAGTGGGCAGTCAGAATTACTACCTTTAATACTTTCGTATCTGTTGAGCTGGATCTATTTTAGAATTTCTGCTCATAACAAACCTGTCCAAGTCATCTGAAAGCTATCTTCCCAAAGCCTGGGGCATACCTGAGATTGCCTAGACTCACCTAGCTTTCGTGGCAGGGCCACCTTCTCCCAGGGTCATCCTTTCCACATCACCCGGCAGTGGCCCGTCTCTCATAGGAGAAACAGTGTCACCTGTTATGGTTTTTTCCCATATTTTGACTGATAAAATCAAAGCAGATCACAAATGTATCCAGCTCTATGTAATAGAATAAAGAAAAAGCAATAGAACATTACCTACGGTTACTCCTGATATCAGACGAGGTGGAAAACGTTTTCCTAGTAACAGATTAAGTAGACCAAAGGCAAAGAAGTACTACTTCAGTGAAGACAGGGGTTTTGACTTAAACTCACCTCCACAACCCCAGTGCTGAGCATGGCACCTAGCATATATTAGACACTTAATAATTATTTGATGAATGAATGAATAAATATGAGATTGAAACAATTATTCTTACACACGGGTAGTGTGGCCGAGTGGTCTAAGACGCTGGATTAAACAGTTATTCTCTGTTGTCTTCTCCTGAGAAGTATTAAGTCCTTCCTCCACCACAGTTTTTACATAAAAGCAGTTGTAATAGGAATGAACAGGTCGTTGCATTTATCCGACTTGGTTTCCTGAATTTAGTAAATCACATGAATTTACTTTGAATGTGAAAATGGAAGTCACTGATTTTGAACTTCTGTCTCTCCTCACTCTTAACCTTAAAACACAACATATGCACACACTAGTGTACACACACACACAACTGGAATACCAGAGGCCGTTCAGAGAACATATTCAAGTATTTTGTTCAGTAATAAAAATGGATTTGCACGCAGAGCTATCCATACTGTCTTTCTAATCTCTCTCATATCCAAGAATAATTTTTGTTAAATGGCTGGTACAGATTGGGCCATCCAGTCAGTTCTGGAATCAAAGAGGCATAAAGTGGCTTCCATAAAAATAAAATCCTTAGATTCCTCTTGCTTGGCTGGCTACTAGGCCGGCTAACCATCTGTAGAAATCACAGAGCCTTCTGCATTGATCCAAAACAAACAAATCAGCACCCGATTCCAAAAGGAAGAGGAGGAGAAAATGAAATTATTTCTGTCCCACTTATCTTTCAAACAAAAGACAAACTGTAAGCTAGGATGTACTAGCAAAAGCATAGGCTTGGTAAGATCGTAGTAGCTAAGTCATGTTGGGTACAAAGTGTATATTTTTGAGTGTACCTGGAGCTTTCAAATCGGGACATTATAATAACTGAAAATTATAGGGCACTGATGGAGCCTCACAGTTAAGTGCACAGCCTTTGAAGTTATGCAGACCTGAGTTTAAGTTCTATTTTGTCGCTTTCATTCTGTGTCATTTGGGTCGATTATTTAATCTCTGCATGCCTCGATTTCCTCAGCTGTGAAGCGGGTACTAAGCGTTTCTATTTCACAGACGTAAGTGAGATAACAAATGTAAAGTGCTCCCAAAGTGCCTGGCCCAGAGAAGCACTTAACGAATATTTACTGTGATTCTCACATTAATCTCAGAGAAATTAATTTGGCAGGAAGGTTGATGGATTGAATGGAAATAGTGCAGAAGTGTCTTATCAACAAGAGTATAGCCTTTCTGAGGAATTAGCCAACCAGCAAGCCCAGTTGCTAATTATAATTCAACTGGACTGAAATGAAGACAAGTAGACCATTGTAAGGACAAGGATAGGGAATTGCTAATGAGAATTGAGACAGTGGTTTGGTGTGGGGCGGGGCGGCTGGAGAGGGTGAGTCATCCCATGTGCTGTGGACAGAACCTCTGGCCAGTAGTCCCAGACAAGAGCATACTCTGAAAATCTTCATCCAAAAGCTGAATCAAAGTCCTGAGAAGCTTATCAGTCCTGTCACATGCCCACCTTAGGCAGCCAACAAAATGGTGCTTGCAGAGATAGACACCCACCTCGGGAAATGAATAAGACCCTTTCCAGGCCATTTTTGGAAGGGAGGGTACATTGTGGGTCTGTGGGTTGCCTGAGACTGAGTGTCCAAAGTAGAGGTCCTTCCAGGGGTGCTCATGCCCCTCACAGGTCGATGTTTCATTAATTCTTTTCACTTGAGATCCCACAGACACTAAGGTGGACACACCCTTGTATCCAGGAGCCCACAGCTCAGCAGGAGGGTGACTCTTTGGTGTGACAGGACAGGATAGTGAATGCATGCCCTAGCAGGGTTATGTGCAAGGTAACCGGTCTTGAGGGAGGAGGGTCTTCTGGGAGAAAATAGGAATAGGGGAAGGCAACAGGGGTCAGAGTGGTAGAGGAAGAAGGACAAAGGGCATGGGCCAGGGCCCGGAGAGGGCAGAGGGGAAGCATTTAGCCCCGGCCTGTGCAGCTACAGCTGGGAGCAGGCTCATTTTGGTGATGGACAGCCAACAGTAATTTGCACTTACTCTGTGCCAGGCCCTGTGACAAGCAGACCCATGATGCATATTAGCTCATTAAATCTGCCCAGCAGTCCTATGAGCTGGGTCTATTGTTCACCTCATTTTACTAATGGGGAAATTGTGACTTGGAAAGGTGAGAATTCAAGATACTAAGAGCTGAGCTGAAGGTCTCTCACGTTCTCCAAGTGAGCTGGGATTTTTACATGGGGAGTATGGCTTGAGCGCTCACACTCTGAGCTGCCCTAACCCTCTTCAAAGGCATGGGGACCCACCACTGCAGGGCAGCTCAGGCCGAAGGGCATGAGCACAGGAGGTCAGAAGGTGCTTTTGTGTAGATGTTGATATCCATGGGTTGCCTGAAGTTAAATTGAAATAACCTGTCAAAAAAAAAATTTGTCTGAATACATTTCTGACTAAAAGAAAATATGACCACAGGTGTTTACTTCTACATGATTTTTACACAGGTTTTACCTCTATAGACTCCCACCCAGTTCTTGCAAAGTCTTGATTGAGACTCTTTTGAAATCCTTTGCATAGAAAAACTGCCTCATCTGAGAGGACTCAGGCAAAGTTTCTGAGTGTCCCTGGGGCTGCAAGTCTATCCAAATACAGGGGGAAGGAAGCCTTTTACCTAAGCTCTGAGCTTCCAGATATCAATTTGAGAAAGAAGAAAAGTCATTATGTCTATATAAACTTTTCTGCATGCGGTAACCAACCAGAATATAAGCCACTGCCACAATTCTACACACCTGGCACAGTACGTCACATGTATTAATAGTAAATGATGGAAGAAATACTGGGACTGAAGGAATAGATAAGAGCATGACTATATAAATGCAAGAATGTATTTTGTTGCAGTTTAAAAATGTTTCAAGGCAAACTAAAGACACTGATTCAAAAACAATCTAAAGAAGTACAGTGTTAAGTATTAGCATATGACATTAATTATTATATGATAGTGTATACTTCATATAATGTATAACTATGCTATAATAATTAGTATCATAGCTAACATCTGCTTTATACACTCTATTATAATGATAATCTGACAATAATTATAATTGCTCTTATAGCCAACACTTATGTGCCAAACTCTGTTCTAATTATTCTTTGCTTTATAGGCTTATAATAATACCATGAGGCAGCTGCCACTATTTTCTGCCATTTATGATGGGGAAAATGAGGTGCGCAGATGTTGAATAACTTTAATAAATGCAGCTGTGATTATTGTAAAGGACCAGCTGGAGGGCAGCAGCTGCATTGATGTCTAGTCAAGGGTGTTGGGTGCACCTGACCAGTAGTTTGACTCAGACAGGCTAGAGGTCCCCGTAGTTTAAGACCCCACACCAACGCTCTCCAGCTACAGCTGATTAATAATAATAGTAACAGAAAGGGGGCCTCTGGACACCCGTTACCAGACTGAGGAGTTTGGATGCCTTGTCTTGTCCAGTGTAGCCAGCACAGGAGGCGGAGGTGCCACTTTACAGACGAGGAACTGTGGTAGGAGGCTAAGAAGCTTGGCCAGGGCTATGCAACGAATAAGTGGTGGGGCAGGATGTAAATCCAGGCAGCCTGACACTGAGCGTGGTACACGGACCACAGTGCCAGAGTTTCTTACATTGTGGTCCAAGATTTAACTTCTTGGAATATTGTCATAGTGATGATATGACTTGCTGAGCACTCACCATATACTGGGCCAAATGCTTCCAATCGTTACCTTTGGGTGCCCCCAAAGAACCCTCTGAGGGAGGTACTGGCTTTGACCCCGTTTTACATGACAAGAGAACAACCCAGGGTCTCCCCACTAGCAAAGTAGAACCAGGCTACAAATCCAGGGAGTCTGATCCCACTGGACTCTCAGAGACTCCACCCTGCCCACTCAGAGTGGCAGCCTTGCCCAGGAGATGGAAAGGCGGGTTCTCCTTCCGACAGGCTCCACTGATGGGGATGGGGCGGGGGGGGAGGGCAGCGAGATAGACCACAGAGGAGAAAAGGGTGATGAAAGTGCTAAACCTGAGGGGCTCCCCAAAGTGCACTTTCCTTGCCTCCCCTTCCCCCAGATTTACTACGCTGAGTCTCTGGAGCAGCTCTTGGAAATCTGTATTTAGCAAGTCAGTTCAAACTCTCTACCAAGTTTGAAGGTCCTCCTGTCCCTGGGAAGGCTCAGGGTGGAATCAGCAGCAGACACCAGCATCTTTCCTACTTTTCTTCAGGCCCTCGTCTTTAGGGTCAGACAGGTGGACTGCAAGAAACCTCTCCAAGAGGCTTACCAACTGACCATCAGAAGCCGAGGAATTGCATGTGGCCCCTCTCTGTGAGTTAATTTAGAGCACTGGATCTCAGAGATCCAAGTGATGCTACTTAATAGAGCACACAAGGCTACAGTCACTTACAACCGACCCTGGGAGCATTGACTGGTCCCTACGGAAACAGTTCTTGCTTCAGCCTGCACAGCGAAGGCCATTGCCCCAGCACTCTGGGGACAGGTTTAACATGACAGCAGCAGCCAAACCCTCGGCAGACACAAACCAATGCCGAGAGCACGTCCCAGCCGGGCACCGATTCTCATCTGAGAGCTGGCCCGATGCCTGGCTCCTAAGGAGTATCACACACAAATCATCTATTAGCAACTCCGACACTCTTCCGTCACTGACAGCTGCTAGCCCGCCCCGCCGGAAAGAACTAGGGGGAGACAGATGGGCAGATTGTTCCCAAGACATTGAGTTTGAGAAGACCAGATCAAAAGAACCAAGAGGAAAGGAAGAAGATACATCACTTGCCTTTTTCCACATAGACTCATAACTGACATGTAGAAGTGGTTACTACATGCTAGGCACTGCACTAAGGAATCAACATGTCATTTAATTCTCCCAGCTGCCCTGTGAAGTCAACATTATTTTAATTATCCCCATTTGACATAGAGATATAATGCTGTCATGTCACAGGAGCAGAGAAAGGAGGAGGGGAAGGAAGAAAAAAGAGACGAGAAAGAGAGAGGGAGGGAAGGAAAGAAGGAGTGATAGAAGGGAAAATGATTATGAAAACCTAAAGCAAAAGAAATTTCTCTCAGGATTGGGAATAATATGAATGGAAACTGACTTTTAACCTGTATTTGGAACAACAGAAATATTGTGTAAACTCAGACAAAAATAAGTTGGCTGAATTTTAACCATCCCCAATTAATACACGCACACACACACACACACACATACACAGTGCTTGTTTTCCTAATGACGACTCCTTGGGAATGAATGGGAAGTTTGGCAATCAGATGAACTGTAGCTTACAATAGAATGCCACTAACTGGGTGTTTTCGATGCCCTTTGTGTCTTATTCTTTGGGGAAGATTGTCAAGAGCCTAATGAAATGAACATGTTTGAATTGAGATCTCTCCTAGCCGAAACCAGAGCCTCTCCAGCACTTACTGGAAGTAACTTGAGCTCTGTGAGCCCGAGGGGCATCAGGCGCTGAGCTAGGGGCTGCACGTGCACCTCGCTGTCCCCTCCCACAGCTCTGCAGTGAACGTATGGTTCATACTTCCATTGCCCAATGTGGGAGCGGGGGCTGAATGAGGCTATGTAACTTGCCTACGTGGTAGGCAAAGGTGCTAGAATGGGTGCCCAAGTAATGGCACTCTAGAGCAATTACCTCTTTTTTTTATTGTTAAGTTTATGGGGGTGACAGTCGTTAGTAAAAATTACCTAGGTTCCAGGTGTACAATCCTGCAGTACATGTCCTATGTGTTGTGTCACGTGGTAGAAGAGATGAGGACTCTATTAGTACATGGTGAGGGCAAGAGAACTGACTCTGGGTGATGAACACATAATGTAATTAACTCTTAAAGCACGATGTTAAATACAAAAAAGTTATTTGAATCAGCCAAATTGGCCGCTTGGCATTATATGGACATCCAAAACTACAGTCTGGCTCATTATTTTTAATGGTTTTATAGACAATGCCTCAGAGAGACATTGTCCCTCCCTTATCCGGGTGGTTTGACCTCCGCCCAGGACGCTGAGGGAATGCCTGTGATTCCAGAATGCCATTAAGGGGCCATTGTGCTGCCCAGTCATTCAAGCTTCTCTCCCCAGCCTCATGGGAACTGCACATTTCCCACACTGGTCCATTGGGTGTGGCAGATTGCCCCATAGGGCTGTTGCATTCATTCATTCACTAGATTTTAACCAACCGACTACCCATGTGCCAAGCACCATGCTGGGCACTGCATGTGATATTATTCTTTAATCCTCAAAAAAGCCCTATGAGCTTTATTATTATTATTATTATTATTATTATTATTATTATTATTACCCCCATTTTATAAATGGGGAAATAGAGCTTCACAGTGGTTAACCGGAGCTGGGATTCTCATCAAGCCTGTCTGTTGACTCTGGAGCTTGCCTCTCTTAGGCACTGTGTAATAACGAGCGTAAAAGACAGACACCATACCCACCCTGGAGAAGCTGTCTCACCAACAGAGGAGATGAGGAGGAAGCCACTAATTACCCAATTAATTACCCAATTAATTATTTTATTACAGTTATGGAAAGCACTGCATGGTTGAAGTAGAGAGCCCTGTGTGTGTGTGCTGAACAGGAGGCACTGACCTGGGAGGTCAAGAAATGTTCCCTGAGAAAGTGATGATTCAGTTGAGAGCTGAAGTGATTAGGAGTTAACTAGGAGAGGAGAAAAGGGGGAAGCATTTCAGATAGAGGGGAGCAGAATATTTGAAGACTGATGTATTAAGAAATACTGGCATGTTAAAGGGGCAAAGTGGCAGAAGGTGCAGATTCTGCTGAAACAACCATCTACTGTCCTCATCCCTTCTCTCATCTCTACCTGTGTCGTTCTCTCTACCAAGAGAGGAACTGGCCTCACGTTAAATCCACCCACTATCAAATTCCTCACTGAGTGCCCAGTGTTGCCTAATAGACACTCAACACATCACTTATAAATGAATGAACAAGTAGGCAAGTGCATGAAAACTGTTAGGTCCAATGTGTAAGGGAGGGAGGAACATCTTTAAAGTTATTGCTTTGATATCACACAGATATGGTTTGACGCTGATTCTTCCAATATTTAGCTGTGATTTTTTAATTATATGAACTAATGAGGGAAGAATAGTTATTTTAACAAATGAAGCTAGAAAAACTAGGGGTCAACATGCAAAGGCATGAAGTCAGACTCCTTGACACCATACACAGAAGTAACCCAAAATGTATGAGACTTAAATCAAAGAGCAAAAACGCTTAGAAGAAAGCAGGTGCAAACCACTACATCGTTAGAATAGGTAGCAGTTTCTTACGTAAGGCACCTAAATCACAAGAAATCTAAATAAATAAATAAACAAACAAATAAATAAATAAATAAAAATTGAACTTCATCAAAATTAAAAATGTTTATGCCTCAGAGAACACTATCAAGATGCTACTGAAACAACCCTCAGAATGGAAGAAAATATTTGCAAATCATGTATTCCTGACAAGGACCTAGTATCCACAATATATAAAGAACTTTTACAACTCAATGATTTTTTAAAAACTAAAACAAGTAACCTAATTTTAAAGTGGGCAAAGGATTTAAATAGACATTTCTCCAAAGAGGATATGCAGATGGCCAATAAGCACATGTAAAGATCCTCAACATCATGAGTCATTTAAGGACAAGAAAATCAAAGCCCCAGGGCAATACCAAGACAAGTAATAGCATCTGTGCAAGGATGCAGAGATCAGAACACATGTTGCTGGTGGGGATGTAAAATGGTACACTCATGTTGGAACACAAGTTTGAAGTTTCCTCCAAATGGGAAACATAGAGCTACCATATGACCCAGCATTTCAGCTCCAAGGTATCTACCTAAGAGAAATGTAAACATACAAGTGCTGTCCAGAAAATAGCCAGCCCTGTAATATGAAAACTAGACGCTTTTGTGGCTGGATTTTTTTTCCAAGACAGCCCTCGTATATCTACATAAAAACTTGTATACCAGTGTTCATAGAAGCATTATTCAGAATAGCCAAAAAGTGGAAACAACCTAAATGTCCATCAACTGATGAATGAATAAACAAAATTTATTATATCCATGTAAAGGCACATTATACATCAATAAAGAAATGGCATACTGCTATATCCTATAACACTGAAGAAACTTGAAAACATGATAAGTGAAAGAGACAAATCACTAAAGACTACAAATCTCTATGGCTTTGTCTGTCCTGGGCCATTCCAATTACATGAACTTGATAGGATGGGAAAATCCATAGAGATGGAAATCAGGTTCACGGTTTGCTGGGTTGGGACAGGATCAGGGAATAGGGAAGGGGAGTGGCTGCCAAAGGGTATAGTTTCATTTTTGAGGTGATGAAATGTTCTAACATCGATTATGGCGATGGTTGCACAATTCCATGAATATACTAACAACCATTGAATTCTGTACTTCAAATGCATGAATTTTATTACGTGAATTGTATTTCAATTAAGGTGTTAAAAAATCTTTTAGGAATTAGAACTAGTATCACAACCCTAGAATGTACTAGAACTGCATTTTCTTCTTTTCATTTTTTTACCCTCAGCTCCCAAGAAAAGTTCTGGGCTATGAAGAGCAAAAGCACTGTATCTCAGACAGACATGGTGGGAATAATGATTGGTCAGGTCTTCTCAGCATTCTGCAGCCCCACCCACTCAGTCATTTCTTAATGAGCCCCGAAACCCTAGAGAGTCCTGAATTATTTAAAGAAAATTAAAATGATTCCCTCCGTTTCCAAGCCTTCCTCCCACCCCACCTCACCATCCCCCTCAAAACAAATCTGTGACCAGAAAGCTTAAAATAATTTCTTTCCTTTGTCCAAGATAAGCAAAAGAGCAAAAACAGCAACAGTAAGACCAACCCATTCCCTAAGAATTCTCATTATGTGGGGTTTTTCCTATAGTTGCAGCAGCATTTTTTAGGTAGACTGGCAGTGTGAGAGGAATTTAGTTTACACAAAAGTCATTTTCTTAGAGGCATCTCTGAACAATGGGCTGTTGAGCAAGCATGTACATTTTCCACCTATGGACATCGTTTGTCTGTTTGTTTGTTTAAAGATTTTTATCTGTGAACTCCAACCTACAGTATGTTTAGCCTTCCCATAAAGTAAGAGAGCAAACCCAATTGCTTACCATCCCCTCTCTTCCCATTACCTATAATATTTAATGGTTTCCCTTCCACCCTATCAGCTCTTGCCATCCCCGCCCCTGTTTTACTCCTGTTCATTTTTAGCCTAATAACCACCTCATTCTATGCATCATCTCTGAAAATTTCAGGGAATAGCCATGTCAGAGAAGTGCGCGCTCTGAATTGGGAACAGTACATTATGTGTATACTTTTCTATTACGTTCCATTTGTGCCGCTCCAACAGCATTGGCTGGGCTCTGTGGCACAGTGAAACGACTGCCATGTTTTCCATTTGCAAAGGATGGCTTATTTAGCAGGTACATAATAGCGTTTATTTTCTTTACCATTAAACGTAGTTTAGTGCCTTTGCCTTCCACATCAGTTCTAGGCATCAGCCTACTGAGTTGGAGCCATTTGTCATGGTCAAGAGGATTAGAACTTGAATACTTTTGTTTTATTTACAGAAAAAAAAAAAAAAAGCCTGTTCTTAATCCTAAAGAACTGATAAACTTATCAGAAAAGCTCTGTCTTTAAGTTTTCCAAAGCTACCATTTTGGTTTCAGTACCGATTACAGTCTCTGGCAGAGACTAATAACAATCACTAATATGTGTTAAACTGTTACAGTGGCTATTTTTATAGTTATAGACATGGATATGGCTATAGATATGGATAATTACCCCCAACACCAACCCTCTGAGACAAGTACTGTTATTATCCCCATATTACAGATGAGGAAACTGAGATACAGAGAGATTAAATCACTTGCCCAGGATCACACAACTCAAGAGACTGGTTCCCTGGCCACTATCCTGTGTTGCCTGATAGCAGGAGTGAACCCACAGAGGATACTGAGCAACAAGAGAAATCTATGACAGCAAAATTCCATCTACTCATCCCCACCCATCTTTTCCAGGCAAATGCCCTCCAGGAAGCCTCCCCAGATTACTAGAACAGAAAGGACATTGTTCTGTCCTCCCTCCTCCCTGCTCTTTTACCTCCTTCCAAGTCCTGGAGAGACCTTTACAGAGGATGTGTTTATAGAGAGAAATGTGTGTTTGCAAAGCAAGCCAGTTCCCAGGAACTCAGATGTCCATGTGCAAATGCACCTTGATTCATGGTGACCATCAGCATGAATAGCAGAAGGGTTCTGATAAAGCAGACGTGGGCTGCAAAAAATTCTGCGGGAGCTCGGAGTTCTGATACTGGGTTTTGCCGTGATCTGTCCCTGGTCTTTACATGAGACCAAGATGGCTTGATGAAAATTGGACTTTATTAACGAATTTGACATGCTCTCTTGACAAATCAACCTGACAAATCAACCAGGTGGCTCTTTCTCAGTTTCCAAACAAGAAGTCAATGTTGCAAGTCAAAAGCTTTTGGCACATCTAGAGGTGTATAGCTGTGGCAGCACTCTGTTCACTGAACACATCAGAGCTGCCTTGGTCCATTTACTCAGAAGTGTCAATAGATAGGTGACTGTTGAAAGTCCCGACAGAATGGCTGCACCAACACCTTTAAAAAAGGTGGAGATAAGTTAAACCGAACAGAAGCCCAGCAGCCTTGGCTCACCTGCTCGGAAATTTCAGCCTAGCCTGATTTTGAGCCACATCCTGAGGGTGCTAAGCAGGCTGCTTTACGCACCTTAGCTCGTGTAATCTTCCCAGCCGTCCTGCGAGATTATTTCATGATCCTCATTAAAGAGAAGGACAGTAGAGGCAAGATTTGAACCCAGGTCTTTTGAGCTCTAAGAGCCTTATTTTAAACATCAGAACTCTCCTACATTAACGTACAACTGAGCATAAAGACAGAACCTTTGCAATAAATACCTTTTGGGAAACAAATTCACGTGTTTCAACAGTCTCTTCAGTAAGATTTTATGGGCAGTGGAAACTCAGGAATCCAAACATTTCTCTGAAGAACCACATTTTTCACACAAACTTGAAAGAAAGATGTCCATTGCAAAAGGATATATATGGGATGACACTTACATGAACTATAAAAGCATGTCAGATGGTACTGTAAGTTTGCTTACTCATAGGCTGACCAGACAAACTGTTTTAACCAGGACAGAAAACACTGGTCCTGTCCCGTTTCAAACGGTACATATGGTCAACCCACTGACACCTTGAATCGAGCCCAGTGAGAGTAGGCTGATCACTCATACTGTTTGAAATGGGACAGTACTGTTGTTTTCTGTCCCATTTAAAACAGGACGTCTGGTCAGCCTACTTAATGTGTCTAGTGACAATATTAACAATCGAAGTGATTGCAACCACGTGCCTCTGGAGAGCAGAATGTGAGCAGGGGGTGGTAAGCAGGGACTTAAATTTCTGTCTGCAGCCCATACTTGGGGGTTGTGTCATTTTCTGTACTCATTTGTGCATATCTTAAATATTTTAGAATACCTTTTCAAAAAGAAAAGAAGGCAGTCATTCATTCTGCAAACATGGACACACCAGGCATTGTGCTGGATGTGGTGACACAGGGGTGACAGGATGGACACTGTACCTGTCCCCACAGACCTTCTAATCTTGCAGGGAAGATAGAAGCAGCAGCTTTAGTGCTAGGAAGCACAGGTGGCTGTGGCAACTTGTGACAAGGATGCCTAATATAGATCACATGATCCAGGAAAGCTCCTGGGGGCGGGGGAAAAATGAAGCTTAAGCTGAAACCAAAGAATGAAAGTTTGGGTTATTAGGGAAGGGAAGAACAGCCCAGATTAATTGTATTCAGAGTGCCCATGTCTAAAATTAAATATTGGAGCAAGCAAGAAGGAGAGGAAGGCATGAGATAAGGCTGAGCGATGAGGTGGGAGCTGGATCTGCAGGACCTCGCGTTCATTTCTGGCTGACACGTTAACATGATGGAGCACCGTAGCTGCGCCTGGCGTGGGGCTACCCGCTGGCGAGCGCCCAGTGGCGGTGGGGAAGGAAGGGGAGGGAAGCAGAGCCGTCTCAGTGTTTCAGTGACTTCCCCCTCGAGCTGGACCCGAAGCTGGTTCCCATGTCCCATCCTAACACAGAAGCAGTTTCAGCCATGGGGGGCAGAATGTGCTCGCAAGCCGGCGGGCACTTCCCTGCCCCTTCCTGTGAAGGCACGGCTCTGGCAGACGTCCACATCGTAGGTATTTTACCATTTGTCACAGGCAAGTTACACAACTCAGTTAGTGATTAAATTACCAACAGGGCTGCTATTTGAGTAGGGAAGGTTCAAGGTTGTTTCTTGCTCCTGTACTTTGGTTTAGAGGGAATTGAATTAATTCTTTTTTAATCTCCTTGGTTAGAAGAAGGAAACATAAAAATCATGTCTAGCCCCCCGTAGACAGTATAAAAAGCGGCATTCAAGTTTGCTCATCAACTGCCAGGGCCCCTGTGTCTAACCTTGGTCCCATGGTTAGATTTATAAAGTGTGAGATCATTGTCAGTTTCATTTATCTCTGTTATTAAATTTACTGGGCCTCCTTCAAATGATATTATATCTTCTTATCTAACTCAAATAAATGTCTTATTCATGGCTAGAATGTTGATGGTGAAATCTCATTGTTAACTCTGTAATTGAGATAATCTCATTGTTTTGCTTTCCTAATAGAATCTTAAATTCATTGCTCATGCCTGAAATTCCACTTAGTTTCACCAAACTTTTCTTAAAACTGCTGCTCTCTTGAGCATATTCTGTGTTTCTAGGAGCCTGGAAAATTCTCACCCTGTTCTTTAACTAGGATTTATCTTGATCTGTTTATCTTATGCAAAATAATTACTCAATTTGATGTTTGCATTATTATGATTCAATATACTGATGGTGTAGTAGCTAAAGGCACAGGTTTTAGGATAATTCCTAAGTTGCCAGCTCTGTGACCCGTTGGTGACTTAACCTCAGTTTCCTCATCTGTAAAGTGGGAGATAATAACACCTACCCTACAAGGGTATTGTGGAAATTAAAGGAGATTATTCTCAGTGCATTGCCTGGGCTCAGTGGGTCATAACAACTGTTCACATTTTAGCCAAATAGAATAGGATATATACTGTGTATTTAGCTTGTCTAGAAATACGGTTAAGATTTGAACCAAGTTTCTCAAATGTGACTGGTGAACGGCTTTGCCTTCTGCCTTGTACCATCCTGTGCTGAGAGTCATTGTATCTGAATCACTAGCGTTTCCTGTAGTATGTATGCAGTGCATTTTGTTTGATTTGGTTCCACCTTCCCGGTGACATTCCTAGCTGCCAGAGGTGGGCTGTGTGGTCGGGAGGAGACTTTAGACTGCCCTTCAGCACCTGCTCAGGTGACTTTCCCAAAACAGAGCATTTGAGGTTTCCAACCACAGCAGCCAGCGCTGCCTGGTAACCAAGAGCAACAGCCTGTGGGGGCTGGAGGAGGCAAGATAATGGACTGGGATTATCACCCGCAATCCGCCTGAAAGAACCTCCGCGGCCGCCCCATGCCCCGTGCACTTTCTTACATTTGGGGCTTTATACATCCTCTGACTTCTGCCTGGAACAATCCTCCCTACATTCTTCCTCAGATTAATTCCAACTTGTTGATCACATCTCAGCTTGCATGTCACCTTCTCCGAGAAACCTCGGACTCCACAGCCTGGGTGGGAATCTCTACTATGTACCCACCTGACATTCATTTGTTGTCCCTTGTATGTGTGGGCAGCTCGTGTTTTGCACAGTTCTGGCATGCACGATCTCCAGTTACCACAATTTTAGTTATATAACACCAGCCCCCCAGCAACCTGTTTCAGACTTCAGGCACCAGGACAGATGAACTGTGAGGAATTGCATCAAGCATGAACTTCACTGCTTGCTTTTCAGTCTACAAATCACTTCATAAAAAAAAAAAAAAAGATTCACATCATGATCAATAACAAATTATGTCTCTTCTTCCAAAGTCTATTGGTGATTGGTCACCGCACATTTGCTATCCAGCTTCCACACAAACAGCAAAGTGTATAGCTGTGTTGCCTCCTTGTCACCCAGGGATAATACACCCACGTGACGTTTTACGAATATGGATAATAAAATAAGAAAATTAGCCAGAAAAGATGGAAGTGCAGCAGTGAAATGGAAAAAAAAAAACAAAAAACGATTACCCTTGGAAGCCAAATTCAAATTGGATGTAAATGGGGTGATAGAAGAAATAGCTGACCATGGAGTGCTGACATCTTTCCCATCGTATGTACTCTGAATACGCAGCCAGGAGAAGGTAGTGAAGACAAGGTCATGGACATACATGAGCAAGAGGTCATGAAGAAAAGGTTGGTGATCGTGATGCTAGCAAACTGTTTCACATGAAAGGCCCTCTCTGAGGTACTTCCCATTGACACAGAAAGAGCGAAGGATAAAATGCTAGACGCTGATCTGGATTCAGGAAGGGGGATGATCATTCGCCAGGACGTGCGGGAGATGTTCGCTCCATGTTGCTACAGGATGGAAGAGATGACAAGCTCTGTACAAATCACTCTTGGTAAGATGTTTTTACACTAATTTTCACTGTGTCTAATGTTTTAAATTACAATGTACTAAATAAATAATAATTTTACTACTTTTTTCATTGCCTACATACTTATGACCAACAGTAAGAAACCTTTTAAAGGTCATGGAGTACTCAGTCTGTCCCACTGATTTGCATGATCACTTTGCACGGTGTCAGCTTGCGGGCTAGGTTTGATGGCCCTGCACTGCTGTGCAAAATGAGAACGGCTACAGGGCATTCAGTTACTGAGTGTACTGACACAGACGTAATTTTGAGTTTGGATGAATGAGTGAGTGAGTGAGTGAATGAGTGAATTCTAAGCCGGCTTCTTATATAGAAAACACTAGGGATGGAAGTGGGTATTCTCTCTCCCTCAGCAGTGTGATTTGTCAAAGTCCCCCCCACTCCCCACCGGGATGTTCAGCCCCTATTCCAAAGAATAAATCTGCTCTGTACTCAAATTAATTCTGTACCCCAAATACTAGCCTGGAAACCTGGGGCCAGCCCCCCAACCAGCAGGCCCGTGCAGCAGCTTCTCAATCTGGACATGGATTTACAATCCAGATAACTTTGTCTTAGACTAGTCGTGAGGCACAGGGGTATCTCAACTCAGTGAAATTTACTGTTAGAATATAAACCTCTGGCTGGCCAATACGTTTTAAATCTTCTCTTCCCATAACTTTACTAGAACTGTTAATAAATAATCCAGATTTTTATGCTCCTTTTCTTTTCACGCAGAGGACTAATAAAGTGGACAAGATGTCAACATTACCTTGATGGCCCTTCAAAATTCATAACTGTAATCCCAAAGTAATTGAACACCTAACTCTTCTGGTATTTTCTCATTACTTTTATCATTACAATTCTGTTGGAAATGCAAGCAGGAAGAGACAGACGATAAAAGGGGCAACATTCCCACAGTTTTTTGGATGTCAGTGGGCGACTTCATTAAGATATTTCCAGGAAAGACCACAGACCAACTTGCTCATGCTTCTTTTCCTCCTGGGATTCTCCTCTGAGGGTGTTTTAAAACATTGATTTACTCTCTTTCCAAACGCCCTTAAAAATGCCTTACCCCATGGATATAGGGAAATTTTCTTTTAAATATGTTGCCCAAGGGATAGTTGGGAGCCTCACTCCTCCCTTTATTTTTTTGGCAAACATTTATTGAACACCTACTCTGTTCCCAGCTAAATGCTTGGTACCAGAATCCATGCTGAAGAGTCACATGTGCCCATTTGGGACCCACAGGCTGATGGCAGAAACAGACAATAAACAGATGAACGAATAAAAAGACTTGGGATTAGATCCGCACCACGTGGAATGAAGGGGTCCAACAGAGTAAAGCGGGGGAATACCAGGAAAGGCCTCACTCAGAGAAGATGGTCAGGGAAGAACTCTGAGGAAGTGAGACCTGAAATACGAGGAGCTGAGAGAAATTTCCTCACAGAGGAAGCACATGCCAATGGGCTGAGACAGGAAGCGTGTGGTGTGCTCAAGGAATTGTAGGAAGGAAACTGGAAATTCTGTGCATGATTGTACAGAATGGAAACCTATTTAAGACCAAAGTGACTGGTGTGACTCTTGGAGCTGGCTTTTGGCCATCAAAGAGAGCCCCGCATCCCCTCCACATCCTGGGAAGGTTACAGTCCCCTCAGGCTGAGAGAGGGTCCTTGTGGGAGACTTCACTGAGAACCTCAGCCTCACCCCATCTGCTTTCTATTTGAGTGAGGTGTGTCCCAGCCTAAGACCCATGCTCGGAGGTTCCATCCAAGCCCACTTCTCTGAAACGTCCTGACCTTGACTTGAGAATAATACTAAGGTTCTTAGTTCCAGACAGATCTTTCCCTAAGTGCTTTCTCTTGTAATGAAGTTCAGTAGTCTTCTTCATCATCTCCCACAGCCCACAGCAGGATGCTGAACACTGTCTCTCGGGCATTACCACCAGGAGGACAAGGGGACGCTCCTGAAGGAGTCTTCCTAAGGGAGTTGAGGTTGCAGACATTCTCTAGTCCTGGGCCGGCAGTGAGGGAGCCTTGCTTGGTAGGGGCACGGAGTCATCAAATCTATTTTCCTGTCTTTTTGCTTCAGAATATCAAAAGAAGTACAACCTACTTCTTTTTTAAAGTACAGTTGTCATATTATATTAGTCTCAGGTGTACAACATAGTGATATGGCATTTATACAACTTACGAGTGATCACCCCAGTAAGTCTAATTACCATCTGTCACCATACAAAGTTACGCCACTATTACTGACTATTCTTGCTGTACTTTACATCCCTGTGAGTTAATCATTTTATAACTAGAAGTGTGTACTTCTTAATCCCCTTCACCCTTTTTCACCTACTCCCCACCCCTGCCACTCCCCTCTGGCAACGACCGGTTTGTCCTTTGTATCTATGACAGACTATGTTTTTAAAGCTCATTATAGCACACAATTGAGAGAGTCTGTGATTTGAACTAGGCCGGAAAACTACTTACCACATGCCATCTTGTCCTGCAATAAAAACTACAACTATACATAGAATAATTTTTAACTAATCCATTCTAGAACTTTTGGGGCCATTTAGTTCAACTGTACATGGGCACTTTATAATATATCTGTTATTAACAAGGTTTTGGGGATAGCAGAGAAGCTGATATATCTAGCACTTCTCTCTGAGAGCCTCAGTTTCCTTATTAATTAAAAGGGAATAAATACTACAATCGACCTGACAGGATGGTTGAGGGGACTAATTAAGCTGAGGTAGCAGGTGCATGGCCCAGGCCAAGCCATAGGACTGATCAACAGTCACTATTATCATCAGATTACGATGAAAAACTGTTTCTCTTTCAAAAACATCTTTTGTAACTCAGACAATTCACCACTAGGACAAACTCTTCTATCATGAGGGCCAAGCAAGGGTTTTTTCTGTTTGCTAGGTTGATTATTATCATGAGTGATCCTTAGATTTCTCTGTGCTGTATAATATAAAGATTATAGTCGATGCTTACCCTGTGGAAGGCTCAGTTCAGTCCCTTAGTTGGCAATGCTAAAGTCACATGGAGTCCAGCAAGTGGCTAATAAACATAATCCATAACAATAGTCTTGGCTTCATTAGCACTAATGACATATGGCCTGGGCTATATTTATTCTGCTACCTGAGCAAGAGACACTTTGATACTCATTACTCTATAAAATAATTATAATCGAGCTTGTGACACCAGTAAAAAATTTTTTTATTTTCTGGTTCTTGATGTATATCTTGAATATTAACCAGGTGGCAGCCACTGTGCTCAGTGTTCTCTATGAATTGCCTCATTTACCCCTGTGTAAGTTAGCTACCATGCCTACACCCATCATACAGATGAGAACACAGAGGTTTGGAGCTGTGAGGTTCGATTGCCCAAGGTTACCCACCCAGTGGCAGAAACAAGACCCGGAACCCGCCCCACCCCCGTTCAGCTGTCTTGCCTGCTGCACTGTCTATGGGAGAAATGTGTCCCTCCTCTTCAGACTGATGGGAAAGAGCACAGACTCCTGGGCAAGTCACGTCACCCCTTTGTGCCTTGGTTTCCTCACTGGTCAAACGGCGACTATCACCCTGCTTACCTCAGACAGCTGTTGTGAGGACTAAATGAGATGATGTGTATAAGGCACTTAACCAGGAACATCGGTCCTGGCCCTTCAGCAGCCCCACCTCCCCTCTCTGGAATATCACACTTTACTTGACCCAAAAGAATTTCCCCAGATGGTCTGGCCTGAAGGCCCCTTGTTCCTAGCCGAGGTCATGCTCCTTAACTGGCCCCACCCCCCTGTTTTGGCTTCCTCGGAGGAAAGTTTCATTTTTTCAGAGTCCATACATCGGTCCCGTTTGATTCCCAGTCTAAGAAATCCATAGATCGCGATGATTCTCTTGATTCTTGGGCTGAAAGATGTAACAGAACTCCAGAGTCCCACGCGTCTCCAGTCCCAGCCTTCCTCCTCACTGAAATGAAATCTTAAGGAAATCTGTCTGGCCAGCTTGTCTGTGCTTAAAGGATGTGCACTGCAAGGTGGAGCGTTGGCCTCAGGGCTCTGCTGTCGCCAGGCCACACGAATTCAATGAGGACCACACACATGCTGAATTCTTTGTCTCTCCATCTATTTCCTACCCACTTACCTACATATCTACCTATGACCTCATTATCATTTCTCATTATCATATGCAAGTCCTTGTGAAAAAGTGTTTAAAGATGGGGTTCTAGGACCAGACTTCCTGGGGATAAAGCCTAGCCTCACTACTTACTAGCCGTGTGACCTTGGGCAAAGTATATAATCTCTCTGTGCCTGGTTCCCTCATCTGTGAAAGGGGATACTAATAATACCCACATCATTATGCTGTTTGGGAAGTAATGAGTCTAGCGCTTAAGGCAATGCCTGGCACATAACTACTTCAATATGTTAGTATTGTTTCATTTAATAGATGGTATAGTCTATTACTAATAGATGGTTTAATAGATGGTTTTCAAAGGTGAAATAGCTTACCCAAGGTCACACTTGCGAGGAGTTGCAGAGCTGGGCCTGGCTGATGGCAGAGTTGGTGTTCCAACTGAGGCTTATGCTGCCTCTTGTTTAGTCCATGCCACTTGGTCATTACTCACCTGCACATGGCTGGGCACTGTGGGATACTCAGAAGACACAAAAACGCCCTGTGAAGCAGCAAAGTTCCACTTGCAAGAGCTTGACCGAAACTGCAACGTGTATAAAGGCATAAGGATGCTCCTTGCAACATTGTTTGTGATGGCCTAAGACCAGGATCCCTTTTCTGTTGAAAAGGACTGAAAGATCATTTCTGTATAGATGATCTTCTGAGCACCAGTTATCACGGGAAGTGTCAAATAGACTTTTTAAGCATCGTCAGGGAATGGGCTGTGGGAAATATTTGTGGACTAAAGGAGAGAGAAGTGGCCACCACGTCTTCCCTGGTTCTCCCTCTCTGACAGCTCTCCAGTTCAGACTATCAAAGTGCCACTCCCACCAGGGTCCTCTGGATCTAGGAACCCAACTCTGTTTCCAAAAGGAAAGAGAGTTTCTCTGTCTCAGTTTCAGACTGTAAAGTCCCTGGATGGCCTCCGGCGCTGCCTGGGACAGGTTAAGTGGTTAAGTGTGGAGCCGGGTGGTACACACACGTGACACCAAAAGCAATTGCTGCACTTCAGCCTCTCACCCCCACTTGAATCGAATACCTGGATAGTCAGGCAAAGAGTTGGACTTTTGTTTTTTTTGCATTATTACAAAAAGTTTGTTGTGCTGCTTAAATTAACACAGCGCGCCGTGCACTTCCCTTTGCATGTGTAGACACAACCCTTTCCAAATCTGTATTAAAAAATAGAATTGGCAGTGGCTTTTGCTCCCACTTGAGCTTGCCAAGAGGTTGGAAATGAGCATGCTTCTTCCTGCCTCCCTTGGCTGTGTTCCCTATTGGAAGTTCTGTCTCCACAGAATCCTTCTCTTCCTCAACTAGCCCCAGAGCCATAAGTGGACTGAGGGGTGGGGTCTGAGACAAGCGCCCCTGCCTTTCACAATCAAGCAGGTGGTGATGTAGAAATATCAGGTGCTGGCAACAAACGTTTGGAGCTTCTGATCAAGTTCCCATGCTGTTGTTTAATCCTTAATCATCCCTCTTGGCATATTTCCCATTGCTACTGCTTGCATAAAATCGGAAGGGATTAATTGCCTCAATCTGTATTTTCCATAAAGCTATGCTTAATGCAAAACCCATAGGGACTCCCTCTATGATCATTTTGACTTCATATGCTGTTTTATTTGCTTCCAAGAAGTCTCTTCTATCTTCCTCTGGCATTCTATAATTTTTTAAGTCCCAAGTGATGGTCAGCAACGTGGGAGATATTTAAATATTTCCTGTGGAGAAACAAGATGTTAGTTGAATTCCATACCCGCCTCTTGGAATAGGATCAGTTATCAATGGGGTTGGTGCCATGAACAGAGGTCCTTATGGAATTACCTAAAATAATTTGTTTTTCCTAAAGACTATTCCAGGGACAGAGAGCAATCATGATTCATCAAAGTTTCTACACACACACACACACACACACACACACACAGAATCAGATTGTTTCAGCTAATTAAAACTGAAATTTGAGGACCCTTGTGATCTCAAACATGTCACTCAACTATAGGCTTTCTCAGAAGTTCACCACACTCTTCAGGAATGAAAGTATAAGATCCTCAAGACAAATGCAGAAAAGACCCAACCCCTAGGTATTGTCCCATTGTTGCCAGAGAGGGCCTTGTCCTAAAACTGTCTTTCCCTCTAATGCTTGAATTCTTCCTTTTGTGAAAACTGCCTTTAAAACCCCCAAAACCACAAGCGGAGAAATGCAATCAGTCCCTAATGTCTTGCAGTCGATTTGTTTGTGGCTTATATATCATTCATTAGAACCATGTCTCATGCAAGAGAGACTCAGAAGGTATTCAGCAGAAGGAGGCAAGGAAGAATGAGATCTACGATAGCTACAGTTCAGCCAGACATCACCATCTACAACAATTGTCATTATTTCCTTTTCCTTCTTTGAAAAAAAAAAGAAATATTTCATACACACACACACACCACACCACACACACACACACACACACACACACACACACACACAAGAGAGAATCTGATTCATCTTAGTCAAGCATCCACCTGATCCAGTCAGCTATGGTTAAGGTACAGATGTGGCTGCAAAGGGCCCATTACTATAAAAAAGAAATTGTAATGTATACCCATGCAAACACACCCAGCTAAAAATCATAAAGCATCACAAATCCAAATGAAGCATCCCAACTACTCCTCCTCAGTTGCATTTCCTTACCCTGGCCTCATACCCAAGTACTATCCTGAATTTGGTATCTGTCATGCCCACATCTATTTTTACTAGGTATGGCTATTTTCATAATTTTGCTTAGGCTGTTTTAAAATTTTGTCCAAATAAGGTAACTTAGCCCTCTTTGACTTGCATTTTTGGCTAATTATGATTTCTGAGAATTATTCATGCTAACACATATGATCTAGTTCCTTCAATTTCATTGTCATGTGATAAGTATTGCTTTGGTGAAATAGCACAATTTGTTTATCCATTCTTTCATTGATGGACATTAGATTATTTCCAGTTCTTTGCTACTACAATAATGTTACAATGAACTTCTTGTGCAAGCTTCTGATTGCACACATGAAATTTTTTTCTCTAAGGCATATACCCAAAGATGGAATTGCTGGGTCAAAGTTTCTGTACTTCTAATTTTATGAAATACTGCCAAATGGATCTCCAAACTGGTTTATTAACTACCTAATCAACACAGGGTATTATTGTTCTAATTGTTCCACATTCTCACCACTCTTGTTGCTGTCAGACTTTTCAGTTTTTGCCAATCTCATTGGAGATTGAGACCTTGTCACCTTACTTTACATTTTCCTGATTTCTAGTGACATGCATTATTATGTCAGATGTTTATTGACCTTTTAGCTTTCATTTTCTGTTAATTTTGTATTGTTATCATTTGCCCATTTTCTCATAGCTCTGTTGTCTTTTCCTTATCATTTATATCTTTCTATATCTAACTTCTCCAGCCAGACTGTGAGTATCTCTAGCTAAGAGTCATGGCTTCCACCATTCATTCAATTAATATCCACTAAATGCCAGACACTGTGGAAGCATTGGACATACAGGTCCTTGCCCTGGAGATATTATTGTGTCTTTACAATTCTTTGAGTATGTCTGGTGCATAAAGAGACTTCTTGAATGAATGAACAACACATAAACACAATTCTAAGAAATCTGGGCACTGTCCTCTGCCATCTTTGTGTAGACAAGTCTTCAAACTCACTCTCTGTAGCTCTAAAGTGAAGAGTGAGTATAAGCAGGTTAATAGCGAAAGACTAGGGCTCAAATGTAACAACTTTCTAATAATCAGATGTATATAAAGATAGAGTAGGAAAACCCCATCACTGGAGTTATTCAATTACAACCTGATTCTGCCTTTCAAACCTCTTGTGTGAGGAATAGAGCATTAGATAAGGGGTTGAACTAGTTGGGTTCTCCTCTATTCCTTGAAATTTTATAACATGCAGTGTATCATTTTAATTAACTCAAGATCCCAATTTTTATCAAGAATATAGTCGATAATATTTTAATAACTATGTATGGTGCCAGGTGGGTACTAGACTTATCAGGGGGATCACTTTGTATGTCATCTAAATGTCTAATCACTCTGTTGTACACCTGAAATTAATATAATATTGAATATCACCTGTAATTGAAAAACAAAAAGAAGAAATTAGCAGGAACTCCAAGAGGCAGAATTCTGCTTTAAATCATTAAAGTTGAGTAATATTCCTCCCCACTTCCAAAACATTCCTTCATAATTAGGTGTAAAATTCACACCTGTGAATCTGATATTTTCATATTAAAATGCCTGTAATTGCTCGCTAACTACCATAAATCTAACCCTTTCTTATGTCTGTGGTTAGTTTCCTAAGTCATTTCCGTAATAGTCCTTTCACCTCACATAACCTTTCACATCATGACAGAATGAACCCAACCTTCTATCTTATGCAGATGGCCTAATGTGTTGCACCATAATGCTTGAAAAAGCAATGAAAAAATATGTGCTTCCTATCACAACATTACTACTTAAGAAACAAAATTACTGTTCTGAATCTACCCCTTCCATTATCACATGCCCATCAGAAAACCTAGAAGCATTAGGTTGGAATTAGGCTCCCCTTTGGTTTAAAAAGACATATGTTCTCCTGAAATCACAGGTTTCACAGCAGAAGGAGACCTTAAAATCCTTTATGCTTACTCAAACCAGGCGTCTGATATTAGGCAACACTAAAGAATCGAAGTGCAATCCTCTTTGACCCACCCTCTGTGTATCTGTCTTGCTTGTGCATTATATAATAGATTGCTATGTGGCTGCTTAAACAGTCAGGAAACCTTTATTGAGTGTCTGCTAGGAATGTGACAGTATGAGTATGCTGCAGGTACAGCCTGGCATGATGTGTGACAGATAGACTCTCAACTCTCCAGGAACTTGCAGTCTTAGTGGGTAGAGGTCACATGTATACAGAAAATGAAGACAGTGTAATGCACATGAATGACAACCAGAGTCTGGTCCACGGTAGGCATCAATAGGTGTGTCTGTAACATGAGGGCCCAGGATGACACTTCAGAGTTCTGGCTTGCATACCTGGATAGGTGATAATGCCATTCACTGAGAGAAGGAACACTGGAAGGGGCAAGGTTGAAGGCAAGGGACATGGGGCACAAGGGCAAAGACCATAAATTTGTGTTGGACGTAGTAGGAGTGAGATGCTATTGAGAGTCTAAGAGTTGGACATGGTTTAGAACTAACTCAGAGGAAATACCTAGGATGGAGATACAAATTTGTGAGTCATTTGCACATAAGTTAAGAATGAAAGGAGAGAGGGGGCTTAGGGACATACTTGGAGAAATGCCACCTTTAGTGGCTGGGTAGGAAAGGACAAATCCACAAAGAAGACAGAGGAGGACAGGTGGGTATCACAGAAACAAAAGGGGCAAGAGAGGTCAACAGCAGGGCCAAATGCGGCTGGGAAGCCAAGTGAATGAGGACACAGAAAGCACCCTTGGCAGGGTGGGGCAGGTGGAGATGGCGTTCAGACACAGAGGGCGGGGACAGGCGTCCTGGTCGGGGGGAGAAAGCATCGCCTAAAACCTGGGCAATGAAGTAGCCATTGCGGAACAACATGTATCAGAGTGGAACTTCCCTGTGTAGTCACCTTTTGGAAGGGGACGTTGGAGAGGAAGCCTGGGCCAGGAGGGACTGGGATGTTGGACAAAGAACTTGGATTTTCCTCTTAGCAAAAAACAGTCTGTCATGGGAGGTTTCTGAGCCTAGAGGTGACTATGTAAAGCCATGACAGATGCTTAGTAGTTATGGGGACGTGGTTCTTCTCAGTGACTGGGTGGGGACACACATCAGAAACACGAGTTTAAGCTGAGATGCAGTAGCAAAGGACAAAAACACCCTTTGGGGCTTGGCCGATTCATTGCACTGTCCTGTGACCTCATGAATGGGAAACCCTCCAACCTCCAAGGGAAGCACTATTTAGAGGTAACATTATCATAGTAATAATCATCACTCTTCAAAGGGAAGAGCAGAAAACCGAAACTCCAGACAGAAAGTGGGAAAATAATAGCTACTTTCTTCCTGTAATTTCTGAGTCAGTGAATTAAAAAATAAAAAATAAAAAATGGCAGCAGGGAGGAGGTGGCGCTGTGCTGTGGTTAAGGAGTTGAGCTGTTCGGGTTCCCACAGCAGAGTGGGAACCTCCACAACCTTAATAATTTTAGGGGTACGAGGTCTCTGCTTGCTCTGGCAGACTCAGGGTCCTCTGGGCAGTTTGGGGAAGGGATTCACCTCTGTGCATTTTACAAACAAAGCTCTGTGGCCCTGGCCCCTCTCCCCACCCCTCCCCTCCCCTCACCCCTGTCTCCTGTCTCTAGCAGGGAAATAAAGGAAGGAAGCACCATAAAGCACTTTGGAATCCTTTCTGGAGTCTTGCAGGGGGAGAAGGAGTGCTGCAGAAGTAAACAGAGTTGGTGGCAGGACAAGAGAGGCAATGAAGTTGATTTCTCCATGTGTGCCTCCTTCCTCTCCCCACAGCCAAATGACAGTATGGCAACATACTCCTTCCTTCATTGATTTATTGAGAACTTACCTCATGCTCAACGCTGACCTCGGCACTAAGAGCTACCCAGTGGCCAACACAGACACAATCCTATCTCTCAAGGAATTCGCAGTCTAGCCCAAGAGGCAGAGCTTCAAGCCATTGTGTAGGTTGATGTGCATTTGCAAATACGATGGGTGCAAGGAGAGCAGTTAAGGACAGCTGCAAGGAACAAACACAGGTGACCCCATGTGGATCCTAAGGGTGACTGCCCCAAAGAAGTGTTGATGGAGCTGGGACTGAAGGATAATTAGGACTTTAACTAGTCAAACAGGATTGGGAAGAGAATCAAGAGAAGCAGAGGACAGGCCCGAAGGAATGGGGAATAAAAGCCAAACCTTAAGGGCAGCAAGGGAGATGATGACAGGGAGGTCCTCAGGGGCCACACTAGGCAGTCTCCCAGCCCTCACCTATTGGTAAGGATTTAAGTAGTTATCCTAAAAGCAATGGGCAGCCAAGGAACATTTTTAAGCAAGTGGTGGATGGTAAGATCAGATTTATCTTAAAATCATCAACAACAACAATAAGAAGAATGATATTGCTACTAGCCTTGCTTACATGTTTGGAGTCGGTAGGGCACTTCTCCATCCTCTAGTCCCTAGGGCCCTGTAGTTTTTTCTGGGGTCAATGGATCACTTGGCTGCTGCAGAAGGAGGACAAAGAGGCAGGCTGCAGATGTTCCCCAGGAATAGTGGCCAAGAGGAAACTTCTTTCAGGAGGCTGGCACACACTTCGAACTGTGGGAGTCAGATAAGAGCATCTTGGAACCATTCGGAGGTTAATCTAGCCTGCTTAAGAATGCTATGCATATGAGGGAAAGGCCCAAGATACAATGTGCAGTGGAAAAAGCCAAGGTCAAAGCAACAGAGGCAGGATCGAATGCCCTTGGTGTCCTCTGTGCTCCTATATTATAGGAATGCGTGAATGCATTCCATGGGAAAGAAATGTAGACATCAATATACAAAAACTGTTAACAGTAAGTTACAAGCCCTGCATAATGGCCGTATTTTGATTCTTCTTTATGCCTCCCGGGTTTTCTAAAAGTTTCTCTAGTCAACCTGTGGCAGTCAGTGTGTGGGCAGTAAGACAGCCCGTGCTGCCTTCCTTGAGATGTTGGTCGGTCTGGTCCTGCCTCTCCTGGTTTTCACATCCTCAGACACCCTTGTGCAGATTCATTTTGCCCCTGGATAATCTGAATGAGAAAACTCAGTTCTTGCTGACCCACTTTCTCTCAGGATAACTGCTCTTCTCCTTAAGACCTTGAACTACAGATAGACTGAGCTTGGAGCTCACTCAGTCATCCCTTCAGTCAACCAGTGATCATCGAGTGGCTCCTTTAGTCCCAAGGGCTGTCATTCAGATAAGAGAAAAACAGGTCACCTCCCTGAGAAGAAGATGAAGTCACTGAGGTCCCCAGAGCCTCAGCCTTGTATGTTTTACCACCCATCCCACCTGCCAAGGAAGCCAGTAGTTTCACAAGGCTAATCTTTTAGTAAGTTTATATTGCTATGATCATTTGGATCTGGAGGCCAAGACTGGCTGTCATGATTGGCCCTAGTAGAAAATAGTCATCCATTCAATGTCAGCCCCCAAATATCCTGGTCCTCACCCATATTACTGCACTTGGGATCTCTAGGTAGAGCCTATTCCAAAACAATGTCTGTGACATAGAAAGTATTTGGAAATGTTTCTTGGTGTATTTGTTAGAAACCTTCTAATAGCTGATGAAATGGTCTTAAGCCAAAAAAGGGATTCACATAAGTGAAAAATCTATGGTACAGCTGAGTCTCATTGGGCTGGCCGGGTCACATGTCCATCACTAAGCCTGTGACTTTCCTAAGAGGATAGAATATACTGATTAGCTAAAACTGGGGCAGACACCAACCCCTAGAGCCTGGAGCAGGAATCAGCCTCCCTTTAATGCTCCGGTTGAGTGTGAGATAGGATCATTTCCCAAAAATTGAAGTGTTGTGACCATCAGATAAAGGAATGGATGCCCATTGGGCCAAAGAGCAGATGCCCACAAAACTGGGAGATCATGTAGGGCCTTCTCAAGGTATCTGCTTCCAGCTGAGGTCATGGAGGCAACATAGTGTGGGAGGGAGAACGCTGGGCCAAAAGGCCAATACCAGGAGTCAGGACTCATTGGTCCATCCTGCCTCAGATCCATTTTCCATGGTTCCCATGATGATTCAGCTAAAATGCAAATCAAGCCATACTTCAGCTTAGAATTCTTCATTGCCACATCCACTTCACCTTCTCCCCATCCCAAACTCATTTCATGCAGGATCAAGTCCAAGGCTGGAAGGGACAGGCAAGGCCTGCCTACCTTTCAACCTCACACTATCATCCCAGCAACCTGAGTCCCCAGTAGTTCACAGGCAGGTGCACATGCACACCAAGCTGAGTCTATTCATGTCTTTGCTCAGGCCTTTCCCTGCAATGTCCCTTTGCCTTTCCTCACCCATTGTTCACCTTGCCAATCCCATCTCTTCCTTTACAACTTGGCCTAGACATCATCTTCAAGAAGCTCTTCCCTCTGTCCTTCCCATGAGCACTATCCTACCCTAAACATATCATTCTCTTGGCATTTGAAGCATTCTAATTACCTATTTGTAATTATATTGCAAAAAATAATAATAATAATCACGGTAGGAATCTTGTCTTACTTATTTTATGTGCAAACCCCAGGTGCTGGCGTCCTCACTGGCCCCAAGTAGATGCTTAATAAATTTTTATTGAATTGAACATATCAAGACTCTGTCCCCCCGTATATCAAATGAGAACATGGGGCCGGACAAGCTATGAGATGCCCTCCAGCTCCGGAAGCTCTTGGATCAGACTAGGTCTTGTCACATGGGAACAAAATCAGGAGGGAATGAGACACAGAGAGGATGAGTTTTGATTTGGGAGACAGAAATTCAGAATAAGTCCTAATTGACAGGCGATAGCCCTCCCCAAACTGAGCCACCCCTAAATTCTGTATACATATGGAATAAGGCTAGTGCATGTCCAAAAAAAAAATAGAGCTATTTTTATCCAGGTAGTAAGTGACCACAGAAAGCATATGGACACTCAGAAGCACAGTGTCCAACATGTGCTAGTCATAGAGTCAACAACCAACAGTTTTGTTGAATTGAATGCCAAAAACCAACTTTATCTGACTCCAACCCAGAGGATAGACTGGCATTTATTTACCTGGTGAGGGAAATGTCAAGGAGCCATCCGTCTGTATCGTCCACACAGACTGATTGTGGTCACACTAGCAAGTTAGCCTGAAAAACTTCTGAAAGGGTGTCTGCTAACCAAGAGGGCAGGGGGAAAAAAAAACTTGAAAAATAAAAACTAAAGTCCCTTAAAAATGTCAAAAGCTTCATAGCCATGAACTAGTCCCACCAACAGTGAACCACGTGGATGTCTGCAGTAAAGATTTACGTAAGTGTTATCATCAAGTTCTTCATATTCTGTTGCTGTTCTTTTGACATCTGGTAGAGATTGAATTAGAGGCTGACTGGATTTATGGTCAGTGGAAAACTCACTCTGAAAGTAGGACAAAAAAGCCAGTATTTCGTTATTGTTAGGCAGAATGACTTTCCCAAGAGCATTTTCATTTTTCAAAAATTGTATGTCAACTACTTGGGACAGCGAGAGGGAGATGTAAGTTAAATGTTTATTTAAAATCATATATTCTAGAGTGAGGTCTATTTAAAAGTCTTAAGGATACATTTGCATAAAAATAAAATGAATTCTAATTGATCTAGCACTGATTTTCTTACACTCAAGGGAGAGTTCATTTTCAGGGGCATTACCTCATCATTTGTGTTGCTGGTTTGTTTTATAAACCCCTACGAGTTTGTGCCAAAAGATGTGTTTTGTCTCATGACCAGAGTTTTTGGTAATATAAATGTACTTTGCTTTGTTTAATTTATTCATTTAATTTCTGCTTGGGTGAGAGTTGTCTGTCTTTTCTCCTCTTCTAACTCAGACTTCCTGACAATTTCATGTAGAAAATTAAAGTAATATTCTTTCTGAACCTGAATTGATTTTGCCCAGGTCTTGTTTCAGAAATAAAAGCACAGGGAAATAATAGACTGAAAGACCTTGAATTTCACAGATTCCTTCTTTGCAGTCTGGCTTGAAGCCATAATATGAAGTCAGACCTTTTTTCTTCTTTCTCTCTTCTCTTCATCTCCCACAGTTAAAGAGTAATCACTTGACTCGTGTCACTGGTTTGTATGACTTTGTTGTTGCTGCCGAAAATAAATTGGTTCAAGGGCTGGTAATTAAATCATCTGCCTATATTTTTTTACCTTTACAAATCCCTCAGAATCAGAAAGCTTCCCCAGCTTGTTCTGCAAGACAGTGTCAAACAGATCTTACACTTTTGGGCTCTCAAGGTTGAAGGGAACCCTCAAGGTCATGAAATCCAACAAAAGAGATGAGTAGGAAGGGCAAGCATCAGGCTCTAATTTAAACCCAGTCTTCCCATGACACTTTTATTTTATTCGGCCTCATTTATTCAAATATCTCCCTCCCTCCTTCCCTCTCTCTCCTTCTTTCCTCAATAGGGTAGAATAAGGTAACTTTTGCTCCATAAAATGACCAGGATAAAATCAAGCACATTTGAGGAAGGAAGACACCTACCTCCACCCCTACCCTCCACAAGAAAAAAATCATGTTAAGAATTTGTTCCCATAGATGAGGTTAGTCACGCGATGGCTAGCTCTTCCCTCTATGATGTGTAGATGCAGCCTTAAAATTAGTTGTGGTTTCCTCCAGTGTTTCATTCCTAATGTTCTGTCATTTCGTGACACAGGGCCAAGCTGTCTGTTTTAGGATAAGGATTTGGAAGAACCAAGTTTGAGACCTGGCATTGTCTTTACCCAGCTATTATTGGCTGACAAAGCCTCTTGAATTTTGTAGGTCTCAGTTTCCAAAAATGTAAACTTCACTTCAAAGTCTCTTCCAGTTCTAACATTCTGGAGTCTTTAATACTGAATGCCAGTATTCTGTTTACAGTACTCTTAGGATATCCAACTTTAAATTATTCTGAAAGGGAAAAAAAAAAAGCAAAACCTGCATTAAAAGAATGTTTTCCACTTTCCCCATCCACTTTTCCTCTATAACATCCACAGGAAATACGCGATGATATTTGCAGGCTCTGTCATTGCCAGTGCGAAGACATTCCTACTTCGCAGAGAGCAGTCACTTCTGCTCCGGGGACGTGCTCTGTGGAGCCAGCCTGAGTGTGGGCTTTTCCTAGTCACGGTCCCCTCTCCAGCACCTAGAGGAGGTGGCCACCAACAGCAGAGAAGTACTTCTGGGCCCATTCCCTCAGCCTTCCAACAGAGCAGCTACTATCCCTATGTGGCTCTCGAACACTTGAAATGTCTGAATTAAGATGTTCTAAGTCCAAAACTGTCCTCCAGATCTCAAAGACTTAATATGAACATATGAATGTAAAAGAGCCCATTAATACTTTCTTATATTGATTCCACTTTGAAACGGTAATATCTTGGATATATTTAGTTAAATAAAATATCTTATTAAAATTAATTTCCCTTGTCTCTTTTTAGCTTTTTGAAGCAGATACCAGAAAACTTTTAATTATATTTGGGGCTCATATCAAACAAAAAAGACTCGGAGTCCGTTGGCATATCCAAATGCATCCAGGAAGAGGGTCACGATCAGTTAGAAAAATCTGCCACGGATGAAGGGCCAGGAGTGAGGTATGAGGCCCACTCTGGGCTAGATTCAGAGGGGCACATTACTTTACACAAGGCACAGAGGAGAGGCCCAATAGCCCCCAAAAGAGAAAACTGTGTCTCAAAGCCAAGTTACATAATTGCTGATGTTTTTAAATTTCTTTGAAAAAAGTTCAACAAATTCACACTGATTTCAGCACCAGGAAAGCTGCCAGTTTGGCAGTCCCACACTGAATGTTCCCTCTGATCTGAAGTACAGAGTTCCTGGACTAAGTTTTTTTGTTTTGGTTTAGTTTTTTGGGTTTTTTTTTTTTTTTTATTTTCCTGCTCTGACCTGCTTGGAGAGGTTACAGTCAAGAATGTAAAACTCTAGCAATGAGATTGTATTATGATATAGGAGAAAGTTTGCACAAGTGGAAACGAAACAGAACCCAAACAGCCTGGTGCTAATGCAAAGAGAGGGGAAACATCAACTTTCTGTCCCCAAGTGCCTCCTCTCTGAGAGGTCTTTTAGACAACAGGACATGACGCCCTTCACTCGGATGTATGCTGCAGGGCTCCCTTTACCTCCCAGCCTCAAGAGCTACGCGTTACACCTGCCGAGTCCCTCCCTGCCTGCCCCCTTACTCATCTCCCCTGACACACCCCATGCTGTGCCAGCTAAGATGCTGTTTTTTAGAGCAGACCCTGCTGTTCCCTCTGTCTGAAATGTTTTTCCCCCAGTCACCTCCTGCCACGTGGGGAAAAAACCTACAGCTCTTCCCAACCTCGCTTACAGCTGGTTTTCTTTCTGGGGCCTTGACAGAACATCAGGCCCCAGGACAGGCGTCAGGTCCCACACACGTGCATGGGTGGCACCGAGGTTTACGTGTTTGCGTCCTTCTCCAGTGTGCAGTCCCCAGACCTAAGAGGGTTCGTGTTGCTGTGAGCAGTGCCTGCAAAGTGTCTGACCCGTTATAGACCGGTAAAAAGTGCTTATGGAGAGAACAAGTGAATGAATGGATGAACGAACACTGGACATCTCATCCTATTGTTTCGGTGTCAAAGACTGGAAATCTTGGGATAGCCAAACTAAAATGTTACCTTCCCCAGTGCTAAATGGACTGTCTGTCATCGCTATTAAACTTGGAAGCCTCTGTGTGAGACTTGTGTAACTCCAAAAGACCTACAGAGCAGATCTATTTCCCCATGTTTAATGTATACTTAATTCTGTTTTATTAGTAAGTGTTCCAGAGGCATGCTGAAGAGGCCATCCAATGGCATTGGATGATGGATACGCTGATGCATTATCCATCAGTCTATAGGACACACACTTTGACTCCTAAGTCTAAGAAGCAGGATAAGTGTGCATTCATCTATCTACATTGTGTTGTTATGCAGGCTGTTTGTGATCAATAAAATGTCTTTTGCAGGAGGTTTGATAGGTGTAAGATCTATTGCTATAATCACAGAAAAACAGAGTGAAATCATCCATCCCAAGTTGACATGGAGGCCATTCTGTCCTTACAGAGGCCCAACACAAATGTATTCATTCATTCTCTTATTTATTTTATTTAGGGCAAATTGTGATATGAATCAGTAAAGAAAATTGAATAAAATTAATCTTCTATTTTTACACCTTCAGTGATACACCATACTCTTCATGAGGGCAAGGGTTTTTTCTGCTTTGTTCACCCACCAGTGACTGCCACCAGAAGGAAGTACACCATAAATATTGTTGACCAGCAAGAGAAAGAATGACAATGGCATATAAGATGGAAAAAGAGATGTTATCAAATTATTCCCATAGCCAGTTGGTGCTGAGAACAGCTCACTTTTGGTGAACATGTAATGTGTTCTCTCTCTTATAAAAAGAAGTTTCATGAGCTGATGGTTTAGACTATCACTTTGTTCCCACATGATTCTTGAATGTAAAATTAAGAGTCATGCTTTATGTCACGAGGAAGACAATGATGGAAACCAGTTTCATTCTCCTTCCCAGATAGACGGTGTATAAATATGTTCTCCCATTCAATAGGTGGCATTTTCATTTTGTGGATGGTTTCCATTGCTGTGAAGAAGCTTTTCAGGTTGATGTAGTCCTACCTGTGCACTTATGCTTTTGGCGTCAGAACCACAAATCATCACCGAGACCGATGTCAAAAGACCCAGTTCTTTTCCCCAGGCCAGGGCCCTGAAATGCTCTTCTGCATTTGCTGGTGAGCTGTCTGGTAATGCTCACACTCACCAACGGCCGGGGAGCGTGCAGGAAGCCAGGCTTGGTGGGGAGGAGGCACCAGAGAACTGGGGAGGGGGGGCTGTGGACCAGTGCAAGGCACCTCAAGCACTGGTCCCCTGGTGGAGTCTGTGAAGGGGTCCGTAGAATGCACAGCCCTTTGTTGAGTCCTGCATCCTGACTGCTAATCCCCACCTCCCTCTTGCGTGAGGGACAAAACAGCGGGCTTCTTGGGTTGTGTCCCATGCAGCTGGGGAGGCTGGGTGCTTACTCACTACACACTCACTCACTATCCCTGTGGGAGACATCGTGGCCAAGGAAGTTTTTCTGGGCTTGGAGCTGTGCCACCTGGGGAGAGGGGTGACGTGGACAGAGTGAAACTGTTCTTCTAACCCTCTTTAGTGTGTCTATTCTTAGATGATTTTTTCCCCAGTGGCATGTTGGAACTTTTCTACAGCACTCCAAGACTCCCACAAAGGTACTCCTATCCATGGGGGTTGTCAAAATCCATGTTCTGTGGGCAGATGACAGCTAAAAACTCATATTCCACCATCTTGCTGACATCACTCTTCAGTGAAAGTTTGAGGAAAACTCCAGACATTGTGTGTATAGATGTTTCCCCTGCTTCCCAGAAAATATTTTTCTGTCATTATTGTCATATCAATGTGCACAGCCCCAGCACCTATGTGAGTCATTGGGGGTGCTAGATTGTAATGATCAGAAGCATGGTCCATTATACTATATAGTCAAGCCACGACTTCCATTTATCAGCAGTTTCTCTTTAGGCAAGTCTTTAGCCTTTCTGGGAATGAAAATAATAGTAATGTCTACCTACCTACAACCCCTACATGGGGTTGACATGATGGTTGAATAAAATAATACATGTAAAGTGATTGGTATACGGCAAGGACTCAAAAATCATTGACTTTTTGTTGTTATAATAATCATCATCACAATAGTATGATATGTCATCATTTTGGACAGAACTAAGATGTTTACCTTTCCTAATGTGGAAAAAAAATCACTCTATTAAGCAAAATAATAAACAGAGTTGTGAGAGGAGGAGTATACTTCTATAATAAAAATTATCTTAAGACTTTGGCAATTAATTTTGGTAGAAACAATTCACCAGAAACCAGGCCTTCAAACTGATTACAAGTTCGCTATTCTCCAATTCTTAACTTTGAAAAACATCATTCTATCAATATTTCTGTCATTATGTTTTCAGCCTCATTTGTGCCACTAAATGCAGTTGAAAACTATAAGCCATAATTCTTTTTAACATAGTCTGAGGTTCCAGTTTTACTCTCTTCAATCCATGCACTTGGTTCACACAGATGACTTTTCTGAGTGTAGAAGGAGGGAAGGGAAAGGGTGGGAAGAGCGATGAGAAGGGAGAAGGAAAGTCTTTCATAAATTTACCTGAAAAGAAGACATTTGCTAGAAAACAGTTTTACTGTAGAACAACATTTGCTTGTGGAAGATGAGCAAGGCTTCATTACTAAGCCACTTGAGAAAAACTGTGATGACTGACAGATTAGACCCAGGAGCCTCAGTCCTTTGCTCTCAGTAGTGTATTTCCCAGAACCACAGCACAAGAGGAGGGACCCTCACAGGAATCGTAAGCTTTGAAACTAGATGGACTGCCCAGTTATCAAACTCTAAATTGTCACTTTTAAACATGGTGTGGCTAGCTGAATCTTGTAAAGAGAATTGTAAGGTTCTAATACTAAAAATTCTCCCAAGAGTCTCCTCCGAGGCAATACTGCTCTCCTCACTTAAGTTTATGTATTTTAGTTACCCTGGATGTCCACGATGGGAGAAGATATAAGTTCTAGTAGAATTTTTTAAACAGTTCTAATATTACAGATTGGATTGGAGAGACTGTGTTTCACAGCAGTTCCAAAATTATTAATTTCAGACGGCCTGCTTTGGCTTCACTGGCTTTCTTTTTGCAAAGGGAGACTGTTAAATACAGATCTCCAGTCCTGATTCCAGACATTCTGAAATCAAATTTCTGGCATGGAGTTTAGGGGAAGGATTCTACACATGATGCCATAAATCTTAACCAAAACAAAACAAAAAAACTCTAAATGGGACATAGGGAAGGCAGAGGCAAGGGAATTTCAGGCATCCTACAAGACATCCTGTTTCTATTTCTGCTCATTTTTTATATTCCCGTTCAAACATTATCTGAGTATGTAAAAACAGTTCTGTCACTATTTATTGAGCACCTACTGAATGTGCTTGATGAACAACTTTGGGCAGCAGAACAGCACATGTTAAGAAACTCCAACATATGCTGTGATGAGTGCTTCCTGGTGGCATTAACAACATGGGGTCGGAGCACAAGGGCAGAAACACTAACTCTGATGAGGAAGAGGAGAGGGCATCTCAGAGGAGGAAACTCACAAGATGGACCCAAGAACCTACTTTACTACACAGCAAAGTGTGAGAGAGGTGCTCAGTGAGATGGAAGGAAGATGTAGTGTCTTTAAGAAATAATGAAAATCTCCTGTTCTCCAACATAACGTAGGAATGATGAGCTATTTCAGCTGCAAGGACCTAGGAGCAATGACATTTGAGTTATTACAGTGAGCATAGCCAGTGCCTCGATCTCAGTTTGTAATACCATCACCCCATAAAAGCAACCAGGGCTAATAATCCTAGAACTGGGGCAGGGAATAAACAAAAAGAGCCTATCAGAGGGGCACAGAAGCCAACTAAAAGAGCTTCCACCACCCAACCCTGGAGCAATTTCAAGAACAAAATAAATTAAGTAGTTACTGAATTAGAACCCAAAGTATAAAATAAATATTCCTACATCCACACTGATATAAATAATGAGGGAATGAATAAATAAATGGGGGAAGGACTCAACACCCCATGCAGAATTCCAAATCATTTAGGGACATGTCCTCGAGAAGGAGCAGCCTAACTCCCCACCCTGAGGTGTGTCTATGCATAGTCACTTCCTTCCAAAGAGTGAGGGGATACTCAACAGTGGAGAAACCTGACCAGTACTACCTCAGGCAGGTGCAAAGTTAGCATTAACAGTGGTGAGCCACCTTGATGGTATGCACCCCTGGTATGAGTGGACAGAAAGGCTCTTCTCTGGTGGCCTTCCTCCTGAAAATGTATAACCTCAGTCAAATCATGAGAAAAACATGAGAAGAATTCCAACTGAGGAACATTCTACAAAATACCTAATCAGTACTCCTCAAAGCTGTGGTCATTAAAAAAAAAATAAGGAAAGTCTGAAAAACTGTCACAGCCACAAGAAGCCTTAGCAAGACATGACAACTAGATGTAATGTGGTTTCCTGTGTGGCCTCCTAGAACAGGAAAAAAGTGGGTGAAAACTAAGGAAATCTGGATTAGTAGACTTCAGCTAATATTATGCTAATGTCTCAATACTGGTCCATTAATGCATCAAATGTACCACACTAATGCAAAATATAAATAATAGGGGAACCCAGATGTGGGATATTAGGAAATCTCTGCCTTTAAACTTTTCTGTAAACCTAAATCTTTTCTAAAATTTATGCTTATTATGAAAAATGGTGCTGCTCACACCTGTTTACCTGCCTGGTTTGGTTGTCATGAATATTAAATGGCATAACGTATATGAGCATACTTTCTAAATCTTGATGGATACCACAAATATAAAAGGGTTTCAAGCATTATTTTATTTAAATATTTTTTGTTTTTTAATTTCTTTTAATTTGAATTATTTGTCAATATTTAAAATTATTCTTGGTCTGAAGTTGGATGGAGACTGATCATGCAGGCTGTGATCAGATACAAAGAGCCCCAGAGCCATGTAAGGAGTTTAGATTTGATTCCGAAGACAATAAACCTTTAAATATTTCCTAGCAGAAGAGCAGTGTGATTAGTTCTGGATTTCAGCACTGGTAATAGAAGGAAGCTAGAATCATAGAAACCATGGAATTCAGAGCAGAAATGCTCAAGTTGGGTCAGAAATGGCAGAGGAATCACTACCAAGGGACAGAGACTCATCTTCTGATTGAGGTGACTTCCCCTCTGTACCCCAAACCAGTAACCCCCCCAGACTTTCCAAGGACAGTGTTAATTTGATATCATTTTAATGTTTTCAATCTAAGTGATTCATTATTGAATAAGTATATGTTCATTTCTATGCCTTGCTAAAACTTTTACAAATACATAAATCACATAGAAATCTTTTGCCATTTGTCTGATTTGGGTTTAAAAAGATTTTTATACTTATCATGGCAGCCTAACACATGTTAATGGTTAATTACTCAGCCTCAGTTTCCTTTTCTATAACAGGAGCATCATTATAGTACCTACCTCATAGGTTAGTGTGAGGACTACATGAGATAAGCAATGTAAAAGCACGTAGCTCATTGCCTGGCACATAGTAAGCACACGGCAAATAGTAGCTATTATTAATAGTGGTAGTAGAAACAATGGGCCCCCTTGACATAGTTTAGGAGACTTATTTTACATATAGTACAATGAATAAATGACTGCTGCGACTTGTCCTGGAACACTCCATACATTTGTCCTGGTAAGAAGCAACTAGATCATTGCTAGTAAGTGCCAATAATTGGGAGCATCTGCTCTCTGTGACTTTTTTCTTGACAAGAGCTTATATCTGAAACTACTGTTTTTGTGCTCTGTCCACTTTATCATAATATATAGTAAGCATTCAACAAACATTATCTATTCTTAATAGCATTATTATGCCATGCTTCTCCCAGTCAGTGGTCCTACAAACTCGCCCTGTCCAGTTTCAGGTGCAATGGAGGGCAATGGCCCATCGATTTGCAGTGTCTTCCTAGGGCTCCTCCAAAGTTCACTTTTGTGCACTCCATGGAGCCTACTTGTTATGTCAGATTATTCCCAAACATACCCTCCAGATTTCACAAAAGCCTATGCAGCTGTTTCCTGTAATGTGATGACAAGAAAGCTGACAGAAACTTAATTTTATAAGCATAAGTTGTGAAGGTTTTTCTGTGCCCTGCTGTTAATCTGTTACTAAGCTGTCAGCAGTTTGAGGGCAGGACCCTGTCCCACCCATCCACTCACGGGCTTGCCCTCCAGCTGGTGTTTGCTAGAAGTTGGTGCTAATCACTGCCAGACAAAAAATCTCCCAGAAGTCTTTTGCAGGAGTCCCTGGGCAGAGAGGCACAGCTCCACCGAAGCAAACGTCCAAACACCACTGCTTTACCTGTGTTCACTCTTCTTTTGAAGCTTGAATGCATTAGCCACCTCTAATAGACACATTTAGTTTTTTAAAGAAATGAGGCTATTTTCTTCCCTACTTCACCATTCCAGTAATCTCTCTGTAGATTTTTGTAAGGCAAGAACTATCTAATAATGAGTAATTTCACTGGTCTATATTTAGCAACAAGGAAGTTTGGTTTTTTTTAGGTCATTGCAGGGAAGTTCTCAGAAACTGTGCAAGTTGGGAAGAACCATCAGAAGGCAACTAACTGCCATAGACTTGTTTCCCTTCTAGAGCAGAGAGATTCTCCACCAGGAATCAGGTCTCTGAGAGTACACAGTGGGGACTCAGTTTTCTCATCAACAAAAAGGGCATTGGAGTACTTACCTTATAGAGAGTTCATGAGGAATAAACAAGATAGCAAATATAAAAGCACTTAGCTCAGTTTGCAGACATGGTTGGCACCTCTCCACCTGTCTGCCTCTCAGCCACCACTCTCATTCCCTCTCCTCCACCAGACAGTCTCATGACTGGTTTCCTACTTTTAGGCTCCTCCCTCTAGTCTCCCAGCTTGCCCTTGGCTTCCTAACGCTCAGCTTTGAGGTGTCGTTCTCCACCGTGAAATCTTTCTGGATTTTCTGCAGCCTTGGTCTAGCATTCTTAGCCTTCATTACTGTACTACATCCTGTAATTCTAGACGTGGCACCTACTATTTTCCTATGTCCAGTGACTTGAGGTTTCCCAGCCATGCTATGTACCCTTCTCCAGAGTGACTCTAAGTTTACTTTTCTTCCTGCTCTGTCTCATCTGTACCCCTTAAATATTCACTCCTACACTCATATGTTAAGTGAATTGATTTATGTAAAGTCATTAGACGAGTGCCTGGAATATGGTAAGTAGCATTTTATTGAGAGCTATTGTTATGTGTGAGTCATTTTTTAAAATATTTTAAGTATACTGAAAAGTTCAATGTATAAAGTAACAAATACCCATGCCCCTGCCACTCGACTTTATCACATCATATTATTAGGTCATGTTTTTATACCTTTTTAAAGCATCAAAGTATTACAGATACTATAGAATTAAAACCTCCTTTGTACTCTTCCCACATCCCATTCCCATCCCTCCCTTCATAGCAGGGGCCACAGTCCCAAATTTGGTGTTAATAATGCTTTTATATTTTTATCTTGTGTTCTAAAATGGTATAGAAGTGGTATAATACTGCACATAGACTTTTTCAAATTGCAGTTAGGTCAACATTATGTTTTTCAGATTGATCCATGTTGAAATATGTAAGTTTAGTTCATTCTTTTTTTTCCTGTGTTGTATTTCATTATATGAATATTCTCTGACTGATTTATTCCTCTTTAGAGGGAACTTTCTATTGCTTCCAACCTTAGAGATAGAAGAAATCTCAGACCATTGTGAAGATGAGAAAATGAAGGTTAAGAAGGGAAATGATTTGACTAAAGTCATACAGAAGGTAGTGGAGACAGGACTTGAAGGAAAATAATAGCCTGGAGTGACCAGTTTTTGTTTGTCCAATAGACTTTCCCATTTGCTTTCTTTAGATTCTTTTGAGGAACTCATCCTTCATTCCATGAGACCCTGCTAGGAATATCAGTTATTCCCTGATCAACTGGCAAGAGCGCTTATAACTCAGTCTTTGTCACTCACAATACTATATTCCTTGGTATACACAGATTAGTTCTGGAAAGATCATGTGACTTAAGCGGAGCCAATCAGAATCCTGTAACTTTGAGCTGAAATATATATACATCGGAGGTTTCCAAAAAGTATCTTTTCTGTCCTTTCGAACAAAGAGAATGAAGCCCACATTGAAAGAGAACAGAAAAGACATAAGTAAGCAAAAGAGAGAGAGAGAGGTAAAGAGGCGTAGTAATACTGTGTGAGGCCCTGGATGCAGCATTCCTAAATTTCTCATTTATGAAAGCAGACACATACCTGTCCTTTTTCTTTGTTGTTAGCTTACCCGGTTTGATTTGGGTTTCTAGAACTTAGAAGAAAGAGGCCTGACTCTAAGTTTACTCTTCTTTCTGCTCTGTTGCAACTACGTCCCTTAAATATTCAGTGAGCAGCTAATTGAGAATGATAATCTCTGCCACCAAACTCGGACTTAGGAAACAGAAAGACTGTGGTCAGCGTTGCAATGCAACACTTCCTTCTCTTAGATATTTTACCCTGACCTGCCATCCATGCATTTAGTGTATATTTCTTATATTCCTACCATGTGCCAGATGGGAAATATATGAATATCACAAAAGACATAGAAATGATAGATTACTTTTCTAAGTATATTGTATAAAGTGGTACGATATTAATTCTAAATAAACTGCCATTAGTAAAACAATGCATATTTTAATCCCTAGGAAAAAAAGAACTGTAACAGCAATGAAGGAATTATTTGTAATATTAAAAAATGTTTGATTAGCCAAAGAGTAAATAGGAAAAAATGAATAGAGGAATGAAGACAGACCAATAGAAAATAAATAGCAAGAGTAGACTTATACCCAATCTTATCAGTAATCACGTCAAAATAAATACATTAAACCTGCAAATAAGAGGCAGGGATTTTTATACTGGATACAAAAGCAAGGCCTAACTCTATGTCTATAACACATACACTTTAAATATAAAATTAGGTTGAAAGCAAATAGATAGGAAAAAATATACCATGCACACTGTGAGCATAAGAAAGCTAATATAGCTACGTAATACCAAACAAAAATGTCTTAATTAGGAATAATATCAGAGATAAAGACAAACATTTTATACTGATAAGACGGTCATTTCATCAGGAGGACATATAATTACGTATTAACTTAGAAACAGACGTTCAAAATAACATGAAGCAAAAGCTCACAGAACTACAAGGAGAAAATAGTCAAATTTGCAATTATAATTGGAGATCTTAACCTCCCTCTTAGTAATTGAAAGAATAAGTAGATGAGTAGAAAGTAAGTGATAGAGCAAGTGATATATATAGAATATCCAAACACTATCAATCACCTTGACCTAAATATTTATAGGCTATGTGTAATCACTGCAGAATAAACATTAGATTCAAGTGCACATGAAACATTTACCAAGATACACCATACCCTGAACTATGAAAGAGCTCTCAGTAAATTTCAAAAGATTGAAATAAAAGTATATTCTCCAACCACAATGAAATTAAGTTAGAACTTAGTAGCGATAAGATATCTAGAAAATCCTCATATTTTAAAATGAAACAATGCATTTTTAAATAACACATGGATCAAAGAAAAAATTAGGGAAATTTAAAAGTATTTCAAAATAAATGCTAAAGTAAATACGGCCTGTCAAAATGTATGAGATATAGTTAAAGCTGCATTTAGAAGAAAATTTATGAATTTAAATGCTTAGAAAAGAAAAAGAAGTACAAAAATCAGTTTTGTTTCTACCTCAAGCAATTAGAAAAAGAAGAGCAAATTAATTCTAAAGTAAATAGAAAGAAATTATATATAAAAGCAAAATTCAGTGACATAAAATAAAAACAATTGAAAAAATTTAACTAAACAAGGACTTATTCTTTGAAAATATTAATAAAATTGATAAATTCCTAGCAAAACTGATTGAGGAAGAAAGAATGAGACACAAATTATGAATATCAGGAATAAAAGAGGACATGTCATTACAGATCCTACAGACATTAAAAGGGTAATAGGAAAATTTAAACACCTCATGCCAATAAAATTAAATGACTTAAGTTAATTGGACAAATCTCTTGCAAAATATGTCTTTCTGGTGTGGAGATTCCTCAGAAAATTGGGAATGGAGTTACCATAGGACCCAGCAATCCCCCTTCTGGGGATCTACCCAAAAAAACCTGAAAACCTTTGTCCACAAAGACTTGTGTACCCCAATGTTCATCTCAGTGCTGTTCACAGTGGCCAAAACATGGAAACAACCACAGTGCCCTGTGAATGATGACTGGATAAGGAAGCTGTGGTACATATACACAATGGAATATTACTCAGCTGTAAGAAAAGATGAAATATTGCCATTGTGACAACATGGATGGACCTGGAGATCATCGTGCTAAGTGAAATAAGCCAGACAGGAAAAACAAAAACTGTATGACTTCATTTATATGCAGAATATAAAACTGAAAGCAACAAAGAAAAAAACAAACAAACAAACAAAAAACTCACGGACACAATCAATAGTTTAATGTTTATTTGGGGACAAGTGGGGAGGGAATGGGAGAAGGGGCAGGGGTGGGAGAGGAGGGAAGGGGAGCTAAATATATGATAATGGAAAGAGAACTCACACTGGGTGGTGAACTTATACAACAAGTTGACAATGCACTGTAGAATTGTACACCTGGAACCTATGTAATTCTTGCTGACAAATGTCACCCCAATAAGTCTAATAGTAAAAAAATATATATTAAACAAAATGTGTCTTTCCTTGAAAGACATTCTAAGCATTCCCAATAAAAGTCAAGTAGGTTTTATGAAGAAAGTGATATGATGATTCTAAAATGTATATAGAAATGTAAAGAACCTAGAACAGCCAAAATAATTTTGAATTGGAAGAATGAATTTGGAGGACTCACCTGATTTCAAGACATACTGTGAAGCTACAGAAATCAAGACAGAGTGGCATTAGGATAAGAATAAACAAATTGATCAAATTGATCAGTCAATCAGAATACAAAGTCCAAAAATAAACCTACACATATTTTCTGTTGATTTTCAACAAAAAAATCTAAGGCAATTTATTGGAGAAAATAAAATCTTTTCAATGATTTGCCCTGTATGGATAAGCATACAGGAGTGGAAAAAAGAAACTTGACATTTATCTCATTCCATACACATAAATTAATTCTAAATGGATCCTACAATTAAGCATAAAGCTTAAACTATAGATATAAACATAAAAACTTCCAGGAAAAAAAACTTCAGAAAATACCTCATGAGTTTGAGATAAAGATATTTCTTAGAGCACATAAAAAAATCACAAATCATAAATGAGAAATTAGACTTCATGAAAATTTAATACTTTTGCTCAGCAAAAGGTAGGGATAAAATATTTGTAATGTGCACATATAATAAAGGGTTTGTATCTAGAATATACAAGGAACTCTTGCAAATCAGTAACAACACCAAAAAGAATCAATAAAAATGAGTAAATGTGTAAGTGGCCACTAGCATAAGAAAAAGTACTCAGTAGCTATAGTCAAGACAATACCAAGTTTCGGTGAGTACAGAGCAGCTAGAATCCTCACATTTCTGATGGGATTGCAATATGGGATAGCAACTTTGTAAATCTGGCAATTTCTTATAAGGTTAAAGATATAGTTATTCTGTAACTCAGCAATTCTACTCCTCGGTATTTACTCAAGAGAAATAAAAACATATGTCTGTACTAAGACCTGTATAAGAATATTATATTGGCTTTATTATTCATATCCAAAACCTGGCAACAGCTCCAATGCCCATCAGTAGGAGAATGGATCAACGAATATTTATGTTCACATAATGGGATACTACTCAACAATAAAAATGAAAACAGTATTGATACGTTCAACAACATAGACAAAATTAACCTATTGTGATAAAAATCAGAGCAGTGGTTTTCCATAGCAGTTTTGGGAATTGACTGGAAGAAGACATGAGAGAACTTTCTAGATTCATGAACGTGTTCTGTATCTTGATAGGAGTATTAATTACCAAAGTGTATACCTCTGTCAAAACTCACCAAATTGAACAAATATTTCACTGAATGTAAATTTTATCTCAGTGAAAACAATGCTCGTTGGGGGGTGGGGGGGGGGGGGGGGGGGGGGGGGCCAGGAAGGTGGCTGAAGGAAGATGTGGACCTGAATCCTGGCTCTGCCACTTACAAGCTAAATGATCTTCAGTCTAAAGGATCTTACATTCCTTGTCTAAAAATGGGGGTGATAACACAGATCTCATTATAGTTATTGAGAAAATTATAGAAAGTGGCTCCAAAAGGGCCTTAGTACAGTGCCTGACCTGAGCCCCTGCCTTCCCAGAATGGCTGGATCTTGAAGACCCAGTTTCTTGTATCTTCTCCGTGAACTCAGTCTCTTAAACTCTGGCCTTCACTGCTTGGTCCTAATCTTCTCCTGCTCAGCACTTTGTTCTTTACCGCCCACTTCGATGTAGTCATTATCTTCCCCCTTCTCTCTCTTTCCCTCCCCGGCTTTCCCCGGTTACATAACATCTCAGCAGATTGCAAGCTCCTTGAGACTGGAGCTGTCCTGGCTCTGTCCACAGCCCCGGGAGAACATGAGGGACCCACTAGGTATTCCACAGATGCTTCTTTGTGTTCTTACTTAATTTTTGAATAGGTAATATAAAATTTTAAGAAGAAATATTCAGATAGGTCTTCATTTTTCAAAAATGTAAAATAATGAAAGGTAGTCAATGAAGAGTCCAACTCCCAATCTCTTTCCTACTTGGAATTCATACCCTCCTCATTCCCCCCCAAAAAAGAAAACTGTTATTCCCCATATTTCTCTGTGAAAATACAATATATGATGGCTGTCTGGAAAAACCCCAGCCATATATGCTGCTATTTTTCATATGACATGGCTGGATAATTTCCAGACAGCCCTTGTATATTCTTATTTTTCCCTCTTTGTTACAAAAAAGGTGCTACGATAACATGCATTTTGTGTTTTTTGTAACTAACAATATATCTTGAACCTCTTTGCACACCTGTACTTAGAAATCAATTATAACATGTCCCACTGATTAATATGCCATCGGTTCTTGCCAATCTTTTGCTATTACAAGCAATGCTATAATGAATAACTACACGTGAACCAGTACAGCTGTAGGATAAGTTCTTCAAAGTGGAATTTCTGGGATGAAGCATATATGCATTGTTAGTCCATATTGTCAAATCGCCCTCCCTAGGAGTTTACCGATTCACGTACCTGGGGGTATGCAGTGAATGGGGTGCTTGCTGGCCGACAGCCTTGCCGGAGAAGAAGGGATCAGACTTGGACTGTTGCCAGTGCCATAAATAGAAAATGGTGTCTCAATGCACTTCCTCTTAAAGTGAAACTGCAAGTGTTGTTACATGCTCAGGTGCCCTTGGTTTTGCCTTCTTTGTGAATTGTCTGTACCTATTTCTTGCCCGTGTTTCTACACGGTTATTTGTCTATTTCTTCTCAGTTTCAAGTCATTCCTTATGTTTGAGAGAGACCAACGCTTTGTCATATAAATTACAATTACATTTCCCAGTGTGTCATTTGTGTTTTGTCGCCGCTTATGGGAATTCTGCCATGCAAAGTTGTTCTATTTCTTACAGTTTTAAATGGATTAATCTTTTATTGTATGGTTTCTAGATTCTGAGTCACAGTTAGAAAGGACTTCATTTGTTTTAAAGTCAGCTATTTCATTGCATACCAGATCACCTTCCAAAAAGACAGAAGATTTCAATGTAAAAATGGAAACCTTGGGAGTTTTATAAGAAAAAACATTTGCTTCTTGAATTGGGTCTAATTTAATTGACATGTTTTGCGTGTTTGCAGACACATTTATCTCTGCTGTGGGCATGCAGAACCTTTGCTCTCCTCTGCTGAGGCCGTACTTTGACGATCGCAGAGCTGAAACACTTCCCGGTCCGCCTCAGCTGACTGAGCTCTAACCAGGAGCGTGTTTCTCACTCTGGATGTGGTCCAGATACTTTTTCTGTTTAAGTTGCTGCTTTCGTTTTTGTTTTTGTTTTTTTTTTTTTGGTTTGTTGTTGTTGTTATTGTTGTTCTGTTTTGTTTTCTCATGAGTAGGAAAAAAAAGCTGTTTTCAACCAAAATTCCTTAGTGACCCTTATCATTGCCTTTTCCTGCCTATCGCTAAGGGACAGGACAGGGAATGAAATCATTCACTCATTCACTCCTCCAACAAATAAATATATTAAGTGTCTATTAAATGTAAGGCAGTCTGCTCAGTGCCAAGCAGACAAGGTGAAAAAAGCAGACACTCTACCTACCCTCCTGCAGCTTATATTCATTCTAGCAGGAAAGATAGGTCTTAAACATGTGGGAAGAGGCAAGTGCTAGGCAAAAGGTCTGGGGTGTTGTGAGAGTTTATAATAGGGGCCTCGCCCTAATCTGGCAGATCAGGGATGAATTCCCTGAGGAAGTCTCTTTTGGACTGAGCTTGGAGGATGAGGAGGAATTTAGCATGCGCAGAGCAGAGAGATTTCCAGAGGGACCAAACAGGAAAGGTGATGGCCCTGAAGTCAGAAGGAGCCTGGGGCAGCACAGGAACTGAAAGAAGTGTGAAATGACTCTGTGGGGGGAGGACAGTGACCTACAAGTTACATAAGGGCTGTTGTCAGCTGAGTTCCCTGGTTCTTAGGATTATCCACTAGGGAGAGAAGAGGCAGAAGTAAGAGTGGGTGTGAAGAGAGGCTGGGCTGGGCTGCAGCCACAGCAAGCCTTCAGTCAGCCCTGCAGGAAGCCCTGAACTGAGATGGCCCTTCAATGTTGGGACAAGGGACAGGCCTTTCTGTCCCCATGTTGACCAGTCAGTGGACACGGGGTACTCTTGGACAGCCAGGACTAATAGGAGAGGGCTATCAGGCAGCCACAGCCCAACAGTAGGGGGCATAAGCCCCTCTGTCCTGGAAGATAATCTGGGCCCCAAACATAGTGCCCATAAATGGAGTCAGATCATTCTGGGCCTTTTAGGTCATGGTTAGGAACTTTAGGAACTTGAATTTTATTCCAAACCCAGGAGGTGAGTTTTAAGCAAGAGAAGTAATCTGACTGTCCTTTTTGGAAGACTAGCCTGGGTGCCCTACGTATATACAAGGGCTGTCTTGAAAAAATCCAGCCATTGTCAATATAACAGGAACGGTTACATACTGGATACTTTCCGGACAGCCCTCGTATTTTAAGTGGACAAGTGGGAAGGAGAGAAGGCACCAAAGAGGCCATTGCAATGGTGGCATGGATTTAAGTGGTAGTAGAGGAGAGAAGTGGGAGGTGGGAAGCAATTTGACTGGGTCCGGCCATTGTGTCAATGAGATTTACTGACGGATTCAATGTGGATTGGTGGAGAAAAAGTGAAGAATCATAGATCTTGTGGAGGTTTGGGACTGAGCACTTCCTAGGTGACTGGGGAAGGGACACTGTTCTAGGCCATCCATCACATATCCCAGGAGATCACCTTCCTACTATAGTTGCCAGCTATTTCCTATCTTTGTGCCATTCCTAAACACACAAGGACATGTTACCTGTCCTTTGGGCCATGGTTTTCACCTGAAATACAAGTCAAAACCCCCATGCTTCAATGTCCAGGTCCAGTGTTACCTCCTCTGAGAAGTCTTCCTTGATCATTAAAGCACTGCTATATAGATAGGTAAATAGGTAGATAGGTAGGTAGACCCTGATAGTTTACACTTGGGGAAACTAGAAACTAGGGGAATTAACTGACTTGCCCCAGATTGTACTGGATACCAATGGAGCTGTGACTAGACATCAGGTCTCCTGATTCAGTGGCTAAAAACTGCATTAAATTAAAAGCTAGATAATTAATAAGGTGGACAGACTGAATGCCACATCAGCTAGGAATTAATGACAGAAGTCCAGGCAGGGGAAGGTGTAACTTAGTGTAGGGTGGGAGTGTGGAGAGGAAGTGAACCTATACAAGAGTTTTCTAGGAAGTACAATGGTCAGGACATGGTATTGGTTTTGGACGGAAGGAGTGAGGGAGAGGGAGATATCTAGCATAAGTTATTGGATAACCCTGATGATGCCATTCACTAAGCTTAGAAGCACTGGGAGAAGACAAAATTTAGGGGAAAAGATCGTCAGTTTGGTTTTCATTTCAGTTCAGACCTCCACGGGGGACTGCGTTGCCTGAACTCAGACCTCTGGGATTAGGGGCTTGGCAATGGGACCTCCTGCTGGGCTCACCAGGTGGCTGGTGTTACACTTGAACCTCTGAGAGGACACTGCAGGACTGGTGTGTCCTCTAATGGATGTATGTCACTGGTCCTTAACACCAGAAAACAATGGACTGCAGCTTAATACTGTACCCTCTCCCTGCCCTCGATTTTCCGCCACCGCCTCCCACTGGCAGAACCTAACTTGAAGTTCAGGTGTCTGGAAAAAGTAACATCACTTTCAGACATGGAGCAGTGGGCTTGGGGCCAGTTATCAGACCCATCCCTACCACATCAGGTTTAGGAAATGAGCCCTGGGTTAGGAAGCAGGAAACTGAGCTTCATTTCCAGCTCTTCCATCTCCAGCACTATGACCCTGGACGTGACATTTCCCACCTCTGAGTCTCCTTTCCTTTCCTTCCAACATTTCCTCGGTGTTGCACATACTTAGTGTCTGTCCTTTAAGAAGACCTTCCCTGATCCCCCTTTGTAGGATTTGGTGCCTCTCCTGTTGTTCACATTAACTCCTCTTCTGCCTAGTGTACAGTTAAAAGCACAGACCTTAAATGTTCGGTTTGATGAGTTTTGACAATTACATATACCTGTGTAGTCACCAACCCAAACAACATATAAAACATTTCTTCTTCCCAAAAGTTTATTCTTACCCCTTTCCAATAAAAATCCCATAATCCTGGGGTTCCCTGGCAGTGTAGTGGCTAGGCTTCATTACTCTCACTGCGACGGCCTGGTTTCGATTGCCAGCCAGGGAACCAACCAAAGCAAACAAAACAAACAAACAAACAAAAAAATAATAAAATAAAAAAATAAACCACAATCCCAAGCACAAACCCTCTGATTTCCAGGACCATAGACTAGGTTGACTGTCAGTGGTCTTCATCTGAGTTCAGTAGGCAATATATACTTTTAAATTTTATATTTTATAAAATACTTATAAAATAAAATTTGCCTTTTTAACCATAACCAAGCATACAATTCAGTGACATTAATTACACACAACATATGCAGCCATCACCACTATCTATCCACCTCTTTGTATCACATTATATCTTACTTACCTATTGGTGAGTCTGAATCCCCTAAGGGGGAATTCAACCCTAAGGGCTAAGATCATGTCTTATCCAGTGACTGACATTTAGTAAATACCAGTATGTGTTGGTTGGTTATTTGAATGAATGAATGAATGAATGCATGCATGAATGTCTAAAGTTGCGCTGAATGTTTCTATTAACAATAAGAGTCACCAACTTCTCCTTTATTCCGTCTCCATTTCTCAAACATTTATTATCAACAGAGTATCTATGCTAGCCTCTAGAAATTAAAAGATGACCTAGACAAAATTCCTGCCCCACAAAACAATGGCCAGATTAGGGATTCAGGCAAATAAATAGCATACATAATAATAAACAATTAATCCTTAGTAGAAGGATGAATAGGGTGGGATTTATGGGTGCAGAAATGAGGTTATGCCTTATACTGCCTTTTGCAGTGAGGAGGGCTTCATAAAAAAGCGGGTTTAGTGTTGTACAGTGGGGAGGTGTGGGGGAGAGGTTCAGAGAGTCTAAGAAACTGCAAGGAATTCTTTAGGGCCACAGTCAGGGTTTTGCCTCTTCCTGGACTCCCACGTTCTGCCTCAATCCCTGAGACTTACACTTGGCAGAAACAAACCAACCAACCAATCAAGATAGCTACACTAATTTTTTTAAGCTTGATGGGTTTTCTTGCCCCTTTCCCACCCAACTTCCTCTTTATTGAAGTTCTTCCTTATTTCTCAGTGCTTCCCTATTTCTCAATGTTTTTCTTCAGTTACCTTTTCTTCTCTGTGTATGCTCTCTTTAGATAAGTGGCTTTTATTATCTGTGGCTTCTCATAAAAGGTCTTTGTTCAAGACCTTGGGGTTTTCCCAGGAAAAGCCATGTAAATCTCCAAAATAGTTTTGCATATTTATTGTTCTCTTATTTCAAAAGTAGCTGCTGAATAAACCTGTACTTCCTAGCTAGTATGTGTGCTCAAATTCTTACACACACAAACACACTTTCACCTGCCCCCCACTCTTGTATGTGACTTAAGAATTCAAACCATGAAGTAGCTGTCTATGGTCAAAATGGTGCTGGTAGATTTTAAATTAATTTGGGTTCCAAGACTCTCTTATTTAGAAGGCTGGATGTTTGGATGGATGGATGAATAGATGGATGGATGGATGGATGGATGGATAGATGGATGGATGGATGGATGTTTGGGTGGATGATGAATGAATGAACAGATGGATGGACAGACAGATGAATAACCAAAACAATCAAGCTTCTAAAAGCTTGCTAAGGCCGCCCTTGGTAACAACCCTTAGTAAGCAACTCAAAGGAGTGTTGGCAATGATAATAATATTGATGACGGCGATAAGTGTTACAGCAGAAGAATGAAAAAATGTCCTGGAAAAGGATGGCAGTGAGATTCCAAAGGCAGGGCTAAGACTTCATGCTTTCCCTCCATTGCTCATTAAACAACCTTTATGGAGTAGTCTTCTCAGGCATCACCTTTTAATTAGCCCTTCTTGAGCATTTGGTGAATACAAAAGGAGTATCGGATGGCATCCTTCCCTGTATTAGGGTAATTCGTGGCTTGAAGTAAGAGATTCCTCTCTCTTGTTAAACCTAAACTGAGTAAGTAACTCTTTTAAAAGACTTGGATGAAATATTCTGAACTCTAAAAGACAGAAATTATCCAAAAATGTTTTTCAATGAAGTTTTATTTTCTACTAGAGATAATATTAAGTAACAATGAGGTATTAATTATCCATACTATTTCTCAGGTTCTGCTTATAAAATTTATTTCTTGAATTGTTTGAAAGGTCCAAACAAGACATACCCTATTTTAGGAAGCAGAGCTAGAGAGGTTCATCTACAGTGGAAATGGCAGATGGGGGAGTAGAGGTGAGACATGCCTCTCTCTTTTGTCTCCAAAATGATTTGTGTAGAGAAAGATACAAGGATGTCGAAGAATATCTCATGCTTTCCTTTCTGCTTCTCATTGTAAGTAGGGTAAATTATATATAACAGTGGAATCAACCAAGTGTTGCATGATCACGCAATCCAAAACCCCATCTTTGTCCATATGAAAGAAAGATTACCATGTGGTAATAGCCAGGAAGACTTCCAGAACATGCAGAGCATGGTTGTCTGAGGACCCTGGCTTTCGCCCAATGAGAGGTTTTACTCTAGTTGCAGAAACAGGAGTAAATTGAGTCATACAAGCCAAGGATGAATAGATAAACTGCCCTAATCACCTTCATTCCCTTATGAATGTGAAAATGAAACCATTAGAGAATAAGTCCCTAAGCAGAAGTAGCAGAAGCTGAAAAGGCATAAAGACCTACATGCAAGATAAATTTATATTTGAGCCAAAGTATAAGCAAGCAGAAGCTATGAGGTAGTGCACTGGGCCTGAAACACATTTTCCCCAGGCTACTCGTTAATCCTGTGCATCTCAGTTTAAACATCACCTCCTTGCATCCTCCACCCCAATCAACTCTGTCCTCACATCCCACCCCTACTGCCAGGTAGACACTGGTCTTCTTCACTGACTGCTTTTGGAGCTCAGCTGCAACATTCTGTTTTGTTGCAGGCTATTTAGATTTTAAAAGGGACCCCAATTGATATTTTATTAGTTGCATAATCATTTGTTTTCAAAATACTGGATTTTTTCAAATGTAGGCTACTATACATGTCTTCCTATTTGGGAATGAGAGAAACATATTGAACATTATGTTCAAGTAAATAAATGAATAAAACATCTCCCTTTTCTTCAATGATGCTACACATTTTATATGATTAATTTAGATATTCTGGCTGTTGAATTATCTGATTTCTCCACATTTTTTTAAAGAATAAGGATTTTTCTTAACAAACAGATAGAACATTGCTGTGAAGTAGGGTTTTTTGGATCAGATAATTTTTTTTAGTGGGGGCTGTTTTGTGCACTGTAGGACATTATAGCATCTCTGATCTCTATCCACTAGATGCCAATAGCATCCACCCAGCCCTGGTTATAACCATCAAAACAGTCTCCAAACAATATCAAATGTCCCTCGGGGGCAAAATCACCCCCACTGAGGACTACCCTTTTTTGGAGTGTGATAGAAGCTAGAAGGCAGAGACTCTCCTTATCCTTCAAGAAAGGAAGGCCTAGATGAGGCAAAACCATCATTGACCTTTTTGGTCATAACATTTTTCCCATCCTCAGTGTGTTCTCCTGAAACCACTTTGGACCAGGTGCAAAAATGCCTCATAGAGTCCCATCTTTTGGTGTGGAACAAAAAATGTCTTTCTAAAATCCTGAAGGTTTCTCCCCCTTACAGTAGAATGAGTGGATACCGTATGGTGATCCAATCAGATGAGCAGTCTGCCTCTTGTAACTGTATTGACCTACAGGGAGTCCCAAGTTCCTCAGTCACGCAGTAGGGATAAACTACGTGGCCCCCATATCAAGGAATGGTTAGAAGAATCAAATCAACATGCACCCAGTTTTGATTTCCTTAAGTGACAGGGTCAGACCAATAACAGCTGTCAATGTGTTGCCCTCTCCTGACAAAATTACTCTTTCCTTAAGGAAGGAGTGAGCGACAGCACAGAGCATGGATATGGGTCTGGCCTTTGAAATATGACAAACCAGGGCTGTGAGCAGTGACCTCCACTTAGTAGCCATGTAGGTGGTATACCAACTAGGGCACCTGACCTCTCTGAGCTTCCCTTTCCTTATCAATAAGATGATCATAACATCTGCCTGAGGTGGGGTGGGGGGAGAATTGTGGAAATTATATTATAGAATAGATGCAAGGTCCAACAGAGGATAAGCACTTATCAATTGTGCCATTGCTGTGATCATTAATAAATGCAGAAAATGCCACGTGCTGTCTGGCTGATGGGAGAGACATTTGAGAGGACCATTTCCTGTAGGATCCCTAAATGAGAGCTTTAAAGGGAACTTTCATTCATATGGCTTAAAGCCAACAGCACTGTCATGCATGTTGGAAAGATTTGTCCTTTATCAGGCTTTGATGACAAGAACTGTGTCTTATTTATGTCTATATTCAAAGGACCTAGAACAGTGCATGCCTAAGTAGGTGCATTCATTTCTAGGCTTGACAGGTTATATTTTTGAGCATTTTCTTGGGGCCAGAAACAGTTCTAGGGTCTGGGAAAAGGAACAGTGAAGAACAAAAACAGACACAGTTGTGACTCTCATGGAGATTACAGTCCTATTTAAGAGACTGCAAATCAAAAACTCACTGGGAATGGGCAGATGTCAGAAAAGCCACATGATTGTGTTTGGTCTCTAATGTTTTCACTTGTGATAGACATTTAGCTATAGAGAAATAGTTACCTGCTTTAAAGAACACCAACATTACAGGAATGATAGTAAGTGACAGATGCCATGATCTCAATTTTAGAGATAATAGAGAGTGGTGGCAAGTGTGGGGAGCTAGAGGGGAGAACGTCACTATTGAACAATCCAGGTGGCACATTCTCCAAATAGTTTTTAGATTCCTAACTGTCTGAAAAGAACTGATTTTTGACAGAGGGGCACTTGTAATAGGTGATGATAGACAGTTGGAAGAGATATGGGCCAAGTGCAGCATTATACCCAGGAGACTGGGTCACAGGAGACTGGGTCACAGGAGATTTCCTTGAATCCCTGAGCCCACGAGGCTCAGCCAGGTACTTGACAGTGTAGGTGATGTCACACAACTGGAAGATAGATAATGACTGGCTTTGTTCTTTATAAAGAATGTTAAAAATATATTTACTCAAATTCTAGAGTCAACTTGAGCAGACTTTCAGAAAATTCCCCTCTGGATGATTTTAAGCATGTTGTTTCCACACAGAAAATCCAATGGGATTAAGCATTACTCTGCCAAGATCAAATCCTAATCTTTTTAGAGGGGTAATTGCCTACAGGACTTGTTAAATGTCTGGAGATGTTCTTACCCTCCCAGCTGGCTGTGATCATTAGAGCTGTGACAGGGTTACATGGGGTACTCCAAGAGAGATTAGGATCCAGCTGCGTCCAACGTTTTGTGCGCTTTGTTTTGTTTTGTTGCTTTTTTCAGGCTAAAGAGTCTACAGAATTCTGGGAAAGACTGAAATAAAGATAGGAGTATCAGGAGTGCAAAAGGAGCTAAAGAACATTGAGAATGGAGATTTCAAAGGAGTTTTGTGATGTTACAGTCCTAAAGTAAATGCAAAACTAAATTCCAGGATGTGCATTGGGGCAATAGCTGGGACATTCTTAAGAGAAAGTCTGCAACATTTTACACATAAGAAAAGGTGGAGTTTTGTGGTCTATATCACACAAGTCTCAGAGTTGTCTGTTTTTCTCTTGGCACACTTATAAAAGCAAGTAAAAATTGAATAGTATTTAAATAACCCTTATGGTACAGTATTATATATTAGCTACAATTCCTACATTGTTTCCTACCCCATATTTATTTCCCACATCATAGCACTGCTTGTACATTAGACAGTCTACCCTGTAGGCAGAAAAATGGATTGAAAATATAAAGCTAGCCCTTTCTTTTTGCAGACATCCTGTAATTAGCTCAAGTTTCATCTCTTCACAACAAGATCCTGCTGCACAAAGCAGAACCGTTTTCTTGTTTTCTCAACATGTTTTTGCCAGATGTTTTACACACACAAAGAAAAATGTAAAGACAAAGTTTTTTGTATGCCATGGTGCATATGACCTTCTCTTTAATGACTGCTTCAAAATGCTCCCTCTCCTTCATTAAGCAAATTATCCTCCACACACTCACCCTGCCCCAGTTTCCCTGTGAAGAACAGCCGTGGACTCTGTCTTCACAGTCTCTCAGCATTTCTGCCATGTGTGATTTCCATGGGTCCTCAGGAGGGTCAAACTTTAAGGTCCACTCACACTCATTCTGTATTTTCTGCACAGCAAACCCAACATAAGCACTAACATTTTGACAGAAGAAAACTCAATCACTGTAAATTAACATGGGAAACGGCTACTAGCTCTTCGGTTAATATTACATTTTTGTGTGATTAGGGGATGTGTTTGAATTTTATGATAGATTTGCATCAGAGGTAGCAGTCAGGCCCTGTCTATTTTATGTGAGATTGCAGTGTTTTCAGCTTTGTTAGAGAATATTCTTATGTTTCTTAAAATATTGTCCTTCTTTATGATCTTACCTAGCTCTGCCATCCACATAGGATTCTGGAAGGTCAGTCCTGGAGGTGGCCTGGGGGGGTTTCATTCAGTCAGACCCCTTATCTGATAACTGGCAAAACCGACAGGAAGGGAGTTGTCCCAGTCCTACTTGTGATTAGCAAAGACTTCTTGACCCTCATTCTGTATCCTACACCTGCTAATAACAGATGGCACTGAATTTGCATATGGAAACCTAAAACAAAACAACAACAAAATCCCATCACCTTTTATCAATGTCATAACTTGAAATTATTGGAGGTGTGTGTGTGTGTGTGTATTTTCCTACCTGTTGCAAGTCAGTATGGTTTGCTCCAACCATCTCATGGGTTGGGCTGATCTAGCCACTCTCTCATTTAATAAATTTGGGATACCAAATGAGTGTGAGCTCTCACAAGGATGGGTGGCATATAGTTAAGTCTTTTAGAAGAGGAAAAGCTTTGTACACTAGGCCCCCGCTTATCTGTGGAGCTTATGTTCCAAGACCCCTAGTAGATGCCTGAAACCACGGACAGTATCAAACGATATATACTATGTTTTTTCCTATACATACATACCTATCTATGATAAAGTTTAATTTATAAATTAAGGGGTTCCCTGGTGGTGTAGTGGCTAGGCTCCAGCACTCTTAACACTGTGGCCTGGGTTCAATTCCCAGCCAGGGAACCACCAAAAAAAAAAAAAAAAAAAAAAAAAGTAAAAAAATTTTATAAATTAAGTGCAGTAAGAAATTAACAACTCATAATAAGCTAGAACAATTATAACAATATGTTGTAATAAAAGTTAGGTGATGATGGTCAATGTGCCTCCCTCTCTCTTGCTCCCTCACTTTCTTTCTCATAACCGATCTGATAACTGCGATGTCTACTAAGTGACTAATGGCTACTATGTGTCATGCCTTAGCAAGGTTATGACACCTTACCGAGTTGCTTGCTCAGTGCTGCTAACGTAAGTGCCCAGTGGCAAGTTCGCAAACTTAATTGTAAGATTTTGGGGACGATGACAGCTCTGATGGCTGTTCCAAAAAAAGAGTTCCAAAATTGCTTTGAAGAGTGGACTAGATGCTGGCACTGGTGCACAGCTTCCCAAGGGGAGTACTTCGAAGGTGACCGTAGTGATATTCAGCAACGAGGTGTGTAGCACTTTTTCTAGGATGAGTTCGCGAAATTAGTTGTCTGGCCTTGTATACAGCGTGGATACTCTAGACAAAGGAATGATTCACGTCCTAGGCAGCATGGAGCAAGATTTCATCACACTATTCAGAATGGTGTGCAATTTAAAACTTATGACTTGTTTATTTCTGGAATTTTCCATTTAATATTTTCAGACCGTGGTTAACCACAGAAAGCACATCTGCAGATTACAGGGGACTATTGTAGTTAGATATGAGTCCAAATCTCAACTTTATCTCTTACACACAATGACCTGGGAAAGGTTATTCCGTTTCTGTAAGCCTCAGTTTGCTCATTTAAAACTGGATCAGTAATAAACACTTCTTCATAGGACTGCTGTGAGGAAGGAATAAATGAATTAATGAACATAAGCGTGCGTATACGATCTCTAACACGCAGCAAGCACCTGATGTATTAACACTTGTGCTACGTTTGGTTAAAATCCCAGGGGTGGCGACTGCCTGGGTCAGAAGGTGGGGAGGAAGAAACAGAAGGCAGGGTCACAGATGAGGTTGGGGTTTCAAGCCCAGGTTACTAGACAATCCTAGTACTTAGCAATATGCACCTTCCCTCTCCCTCCTAAACACAAGAAACATAGCATCTCCTAGCCCCCTTTCAGTGATGTGGGGCCAGGACCAGAACTAAGGCGAATCCAGTAAGGTGCCTGAGGTGAAAAAACCTATGTAAGGAGCCACTAGTTCTCAGAGTCACACAAGGGCCAGTCCTATGCTCGTGCGACCCTATGAGTCACTAGGTACTTCCCTGCTGTCACCCCAGTCCCAGCCCTGGGTAAGGCCATGCGATCAGGTCTGGTCAGTGACCTGCCAATGGAAGTGACACTTAAGAACTAGCACTAGATGATTCTCCGTGCTCTCTTCCTCTACCACAGCAACTGAGGAGGTCCTCTGTTGTAGGTGACAGAGCTCCGTGGCGGTGTGAAACAGGCCAGCCTGCCTGGGCATGTAGCGTGATCACGAAATACAATTGTGTTCTGATGGACCACTGAGATTTGGAGAGTGTTTGCTCCTGCAGCAAAACCTAACCTATTCTTACTCTTACTTTCAGCATTATCCCAATCAAAATAAATCACTCCTTTTTTGTCGCTCTCAACATGCGTGCTGAACCCAGGCAAAGCGAAGTTTCAATCTTTGCCCTGACCCTTTCCAGTTGTATTTTCTCTGAGCCTCAGCTTCCTTGACCCATAAAGTGGCACTAAGAAACCACAGCTTGCTGGGTTATTGTGTGGGGTGATGTGCATCGTAGTTGGGTATGATCGGGAATGTCCTTCCTGAGAAGCTTTCTGTGGGCAGGAAATAGCTCTGTATCTCAAGGCCTAACTCAGTATCTTGGCCTATTACAGAGGTTTAATAGCTGTCTGTTGATTAAGTAAAAGAAGATTTTGCTTTACAAGATAATAGAAAATTTTCTATAGGGTGAAAGTTGTAAGCCACCAGTGAACCAAGAAAATGGCCCAGATTTTCACCCGTGTCTGCATCATTGTTAGGTTGTCAAGGTTACCTCTCACCATCTTGGTAATATTATTAGATGTTGACCCATATTGTGTCAAAATTATACATAGACCTGGATGTGTGTTCACCTTCCCTACTGTTCTGACTATTGTCACTCTCTTTTCTGATCTGGTTCCCTTGTCCTGCTGTATTTTAAATTTGTGGAAGATTTTACAGCTTGGCTATTCACCAGAAGGAGATAGCATTCTGTATTACATGGACTCGATGGGATTTCAGGGGCTTAGACTCAAACCATGAATAAGTGGCAAAGTTCTTTTCTTAGCCTTTAAGTGAGATTCTACCCTTTCTTTCTCAATGTGTAGGAGTTCCCCTTCATGGTTGTGACCAGTTCTGTTCCTTTCTGAAGCTTTCATCGTTATCGTCTTCATCATCTCTGTCACTATCATCATCACTGTCATTATCTCAGCAGTTTGTTGGTCCTGGGTTCCACTGTCTGCCAAGTGCTTGACGTCCACTCTATCACGTAAGCCTCACCACAACGTTATGAAAGAATCTCTGGTATTAGTCCTATTTTACAGATGAGAAAACTGAGGCGCAAGAGAATAAATAACTTATCCAAGGACACACAGTCCTGAATATCAGAGCTAAGATTCAACTCAGGTGCAGTTTGACTCCAAATCCTGCAATCTTAGCTTTCCTTGGGACTGACACAGTAGGCGACAAAAACTGAAGGGCACATCCCAGTTGCTTCCCGTTTCCTTAAGTTTTAAAACACACATTCAAGAAATGGCAGGGATACCTCATATTCTGAGTATTTCAGTGGGGATGGGGAGTGGAGAAGAATATTTGGTGACCCAGTCTGAAGAATTGGGATTAAATAAAACATTACTCAGAAACATACCCCCCAATTTCCTTATCCATTGGGCTTTTAAGAGAACAGGAAAGGGATGTTACTTGGCAAAATTGTTTTCTTGGGAGAAAGGTTTTTTTTTTTTAAGTCACTTTTAAAGGTGTACGTGGGGGGATTAAAAGTTAAGGAAGAAAAAATACACAAATATTCTTCAGGCCAATGTAAAGCATTCCACTTTGTTAAAAATAACAAATTTTCTTCAAAAATGACCTTTCCAAGCTGAATTTCTTTAATTGTTGAGGTTTTACATCTTATGTTTGTTGGCCATTTTTATTATGTTCTGCGTGAATCATCTGTTCATAAAATTTGCCATTTTCTATTGAAATATATATGTATATATAAATAATTTGCAAGAATATTTTATATATTATAGAAATTAGACCTTTGGCTGTCATTATTTCATAAATATTTTCCATCTGATGTTTATACTTTGTTTAGGGCATTTTTTATTTAATTTTTTTTTTTTTTAATTTTTATGTTCCGAAAGGTAGTTTTGATGCTTCCTCAGACAGGGAAAGCATTTGGATGTCAAACACGGTTTTACAAATGTGTTTCATGCCAATACCAAGAAGGCAGGGAGCCACTGTATAATTTGTGAGGCAATTTGTGGAAGGCTTCCTGGTAGTCTGTGAGCATCATCAAGTAATAGCCATGTGCCGACTTGGCTACTTGCCACCGAGGCCTTAACGCAGTTCTATCAGCACTCACATCAGTTCGCAACGCCCGGCTGGTCCTAATAGGTGTTAACACCAGCCATAAAATTACTGCTACTTTATGGATTTGTTGAAATGTCAAGTGATTTGCTGCTGAGAGAAAGAATGGAAGAAAGCAAGCTGGAAAGAGAGAAAGTAAAAGAAGAAAGAAAAGGAAAGAATAAAAGAAAAAGAAATTACAAGAAAAGAAGGAAACAGGACAAATGAAAGGACCAAGTAAAGAAGTAGGAAAGAGAGTTATTGAAAGAAAAAGGAAAAGGAAAAATGAAAGAGAAAGAATAGGAGGAAAGAGAAAAGTAGAGAGTCAAAATATAAGTAAAACTGGATAGGTGGATGGATGGGTAGATGGATGGATGGGTAGATGGATGGATGGATGGCTTGGTGGGTGG
>PVJL010000611.1:248622-375357 GCA_004026885.1 Lyroderma lyra | reverse complement strand
AAAAAAAAAAAAAAAAAAAAAAAAAAAAAAAAAAAAAAAAAAAAAAAAAAAAAAAAAAAAAAAAAAAAAAAAAAAAAAAAAAAAAAAAAAAAACAAACAGTGAAAAAAAGAAAAAGAAATCAAGACATCAAGCTACCAAAAATCAGAAGATAAAATGGCTATAGGAAATTTTCACATATCAATCATCACCCTAAATGTAAATGGACTGAACTCACCAATAAAAAGGCACAGAGTAGTGGATTGGTTAAAAAACAAAACAAAATAAAAACATTGATATGCTATTTCCAAGAGACACACCTCAGCCACAAGGACAAACATAGACTCAAAGTGAAAGGATGGAAAGCAATAGTCTAAGCAAATGACATCCAGAGAAAAGCGAGAGTAGCCATACTTATAACTGATGAAACAGACTTCAGAATAAAAATGGTAATAAGAGACAAAGATGAGCATTTCATAATGATAAAGTGCGCAATACAACAAGAAGACATGACACTCATTAATATATATGCCCCCAATCAGAAAGCACCAAAATTTACAAAGCAACTACTAACAGATCTAAAAAAGGAAACTGAAAAAAAGAGAATTATAGTAGGCAAACTAAATACAACCTTAGCAGCCATGAACAGATTATTTAAAAAGAAAATCAATAAGAAAAATAACAGCTTTTTTACAGAAATTGGGTACACCACAAGATTATACATGCTTTTCTACTGCATATGGAACATTCTCAAGGACAGACCATATGCTGGGGTACCAAACTAGCTTCAGCGAATTCAAGAAAATTGAAATGATACCAACTGTATTTTCAGACCACAAAGCTTTGACATTAGAGATAAACTGCAAAAAAAAAAAAAAAAAAGAAAAAGAAAAAAAAGAAAAGAAAAAAGAAAAGAAGGCAGAAAAGAACACATGCAAAGAGATTAAACAACATGCTATTAAAAAAATAACTGGGTCAAAGAAGCAATAAAAGACAAGATTAAAAATACATAGAAACTAATGACAATGAAAATACAACGTACCAAAATCATTGGAATGCAGCAAAAGCAGTAATAAGAGGAAAGTTGATATCACTACAGGCCCATCTTAAGAAATAAGAAAAATCACAAATAAATGACCTAACATTCCATCTTAAAGAATAAGAAAGAGGAGTACAAAAGAAGCTCAAATACAGCATAAGAGAGAAAATAATAAATTTTACAGCAGAAGTAAAGAAAATAGAGAACAAAAAAATAGAAGAAGTTTTTAATGAAACAAAGAGCTGTTTGTTTGAAAAAGTCAATAAAATTGACAAACCTCCTGGTGAGGTCAACCAGGGGACAAAAAGAAGAAAACACAAATAACCAAAATTAGAAATGAAAGGGTAGAAATTAATACTGACACCACAGTAACACAAAGGATTGTATGAAAATATTATGAAGGACTATATGGCACCAAATTTAACAACGTAGAAGAAATGGACAAGTTTCTAGCAACATGTAGTCTACCTAGACTGAACCAAGAACTGGTTAACTTAAATAGACCAATCAATAGTAAAGAAATTGAAACAATCATCCAAAATCTCCCTGAAGGAAAAAGCCAAGGACCAGAGAGCCTCATCAAGAAATTTTATCAAGCATTTAAAAAAGAATTAATGTCTCTCCTCCTAAAACATTTCCAAAAGAAATTGAAGAAGAGGCAATGCTTCCCAACTCATTCTATGAGACCTGTATTACCTTAATACCAAAGCCTGGTAAGGATAACACACACACACACACACACACACACACACACAAACTATAAACCAATATCTCTGATGAATAGACAGATGCAAAAATCCTAAACAAAATACTAGCAAATAGAGTACAACAATGCACTAAAAAGATTATACACCATGATCAAGTGGGATATGTTCCAGGGGTGCAAGCGTGGTCCAACATACCCAAATCAATCAATGTGATACACCACATAAACAAAATTAAAGATAAAAATTATACAATTATATCAATTGATGCAGAAAAAGCATTTGACAAGATACAAGATCCATTTGTGATCAAAACACTTAATAAAATGGGTATAAAGAAAAAGTTCCTCAACATAATGAAGGCCATATATGACAGGCTCTCATTTAATATTATACTGAATGGAAAAAAACTGATGCTTATTCTCCTAAAATTAAGAACAAGACAGGGATGCCCCCTGTTGCCTCTGCTATTCAATATAGTACTGGAGTTAGTTCTCTTTCTATAACCATATATTTGAGACCCTGTCCCTTCTTTTCTACCCTGCTTCCCCTATACCCTCAGATAACCACTAACCACTAAACTATTTATTGTGCCCATGAGATTTTTCTTCTCTTTTGATTTCAGCTTATTGTTCCTCAACTGAGTGAAATCATATGGTTCTTGGTTTTTTTCTGTCTGGCTTATTTCTCTTTGTATGATGGTCTCAAGGTTCATCCATGTTGTCATAAATGGCCCTAACTGGACGATGAATACATAACACAATATAGAGATGATGTATTGTAGAATTGATCACATGGAACCTATGTAATTTTTACTAAACAATATCACCCTAATAAATTTGAGAATAAAAAATGGTACTGGAAAAAAATAAAAATTAAAAAAATAAAGAAATAAGGAAATAAATATATAGCACTAAAGTTCTAGCCAGAGCATTCAGGCAAGAGAAAAAATAAAAGTCATCTAAATTGGGAGAGAGGAAGTTAAACCATCACTTTTTGCGGATTACATAATCCTTTATATAGAAAATCTTAAATACTCCACAGAAAACTATTAGAAACTATAAAGAAATCAGTAAAGTTTCAGAATACAAAATCAGTGTACAAAAATCAATTGCATATTTATATATGAACAACAAAACTTCAGAAAAAGAAATGAGAAAAACAATACCTTTTGTGACTGCAAAAAAAAAGGAATAAAATACCTAGGAATAAATTTAACAAAGAACATGAAGGACTTATATACACTGAATACTATAAGACACTACTGAAGAGGACACAAAGAAATGGAAAGATATTCCATGTTCATGGATAGGGAGAACCAACATAATTAAAATGGCTATATTACCTAAAAAATGTACAGATTGAAAGAAATTTCTATCAAAATCCCACAGACATTCTTTCAAGAAATAGATAAAAATATCATCAGATTCTTATGGATCCACAGAAGACCCCGAATCACCAAAGCAATCCTACATAATAAAATAAGCCTGGAGACATCATACTCTCCAAATTCAATCTATATTACAAAGCATCAATAATAATAAAAACAATTTGGTATTGGCAGAAAAACAGACATATAGACCAATGAAACAGAATTGAAAACCCAGACATAAACCCACAAATACGTAGACAGATAATTTTTGACAAAGGAGCAAAAATATATAATGGGAAAAAGAAAGCGCCTTTAGTAAATGGTGCTAGGATAATTGGAAAATCACACATGAAAGAATGAATCTGAACTGTGAATTGTCACCATATACCAAAATTAACTCAAAATGGCCTAAAGACCTAAACATAAAACCCAAAACAATAAACCATATAAAAGAAAACATTGGCACTATGGTTATAGACCTTGGGTTCAGGGAGGACTTCATGAACCTGACTTCAAAGACAAGAAAAGTATAAACAAAAATAAATGAATGGAACTATATCAAACTAAAAAGCTTCTACACAGCAAAAGAAACCATCAACAAAGCAAAGAGACAACCAACTGAATAGAAGAAAATATTTGCAAACAATGCCTCTGATAAGGAGCTAATATCTAAAATATATAAAGAAATTGGACAACTCAACAACAAGAAAACAAACAGTCTAATTGAAAAATGGGGAGAGGACCTGAACAGACCCTTCTCCCGGGAAGACATACAAATGGCCAACAAATACATGAAACAATACTCAACTTTACTAGATATTAGAAAAATACAAACCAAAACCATATGAGATACCATCTCATATCTGTTAGAATGGCCATTATCAACAAAAACAAGAAACCCCAAGTGTTGGAGAGGTTGTAGAAAAAAGGAACCCTCATACACTGTTGGTGAGAACTCAAACTGGTGCAACTGCTGTGGAAAACAGTATTGGCGATTCCTCAATAAACTGAGAATATAGTTATCCATATGACCTTACAACTCCACTCTTGGTTATCTACCTAAGAACTTAGATGACCTTATTCTGCAACAATATATGTATTTCAATGTTCATCCCAGCACTATTCACAGTGGGCAACTCCTGGAACCAGCTAAAGTGTCCTCTGATAGATGACTGGATAAAGTAGTTATTGTACATTTTCACACTGCAATACTACTCAGCTATAACAAAAAATGAAATAGGGCCATTTACGACAATATGGATGGACCTTGAGATCATCATGCTAAGTGAAATAAGACAGAAAAAACTAAGAACCATGTAATTTCATTCATATGTGGAATATAAAACTGAAAGCAGCAAAGAAACAAAAACTCATGGACACAGTCAGTAGTTCAGTGGTTACCTCAGGGTAAGGGGGCCGAGGGTGGGGGAGAAAGGATGGGGACTCAAATATATGGTGATGAAAAGAGAACTGGCTTTGAGTGATGAATACATAATACAACACATAGATGATATATTGTAGAATTGTACACCTGGAACCTATGTAATTTTTACTAACCAATGGCTCCCCAATAAATTTAACAATCAAAAAAATTGGAGATAAACTGAAAAAAAAAAAAAGGGAAAACCACAAACCTGTAGAGGTTAAACAGCATGCTACTAAAGAATGACAGGGTCAAAGAATAAATAAAAGGAGATCAAAAGAGTCATAGAAACAAATAAAAATGAAAATACATCATATCAAAATTATTTGGATGTGGTAAAAGCAATATTAAGGGAATAATTTGTATCATTACAGACCTATCTCAAGAAACAAGAAAAATTCTAAATAAACACCCTAGCATTACTTCTTAAAGAACCAGAGTAAGAAAAATAAATGAAACCCAAAGTCATCAGAAGAAAGGAAATAATAAAAATTAGAGCAGAACTAAATGAAATAGAGAACAAAGATTACAGAAAAAATTAATAAAACCAAGAGCTGGTTTTTTGAAAAGATTAATAAAATTGACAACCCCTGGTGAGACTCACAACAAAAAAACATACAAATAAATTCAGATATGCAAGAGAAGAAGTAACAACAGATACCACAAAAATACAAAGCAGCATGTAAGAAAATTACAAAGAACTAAATGCCACCGAATTCAATAATCTAGAAGAAATAGACAAGTTCTTAGAAATATATAACCTTCCTAGGCTGAACACTAAGAACTAGAAAAATCTAAATAGAACAATTAACAGTAAGGAAATCAAAACAATCATCCAAAACCTATCCCAAAGCTAAAGTCCAGGACCAGATGGCTCCACTAGTGAAATTCTACCACATATTCAAAGATGATTTACTATCTGTCCTCCTCAAATTCTTCCAAAAAATTGAAGAAGAGGCAATACTTCCTAACTCATTTTTTGCCGGCCAACATTACCCCAATATCAAAACCTGGTGAAAATAACACACACACAAAAACTACAGACCAATCAATATCTTTGATGAATACAGATGCAAAAATTATAAATGAAATCAAAGCAAATCAAATATAACAATACGTTAATAATATTATACATCATGGTCAAGTGGGGTTCATTTCAGGGGCACAGAGATGGTTCAACATATTTAAATCAATCATTGTGATATACCACATAAACAAAATAAACAATAAAAATTATATGATCATATCAATAGATGCAGAAAGAGCATTTGACAAGCTACAACATCCACTTATGATCAAAACACTTAATAAAATGGGTATAAAAGTACCTCAAGAAAATAAAGGCCATACATGACAAATCCCCAGCTAATGTCATTTTTAGTGGTAAGAAACTGGAACCTTTTCTGTAACATGGGGAAGAAGAAAATGATGCACCCTGTCACCACTGTTACTCAAAATAGTATTGGAAGTCCTAGCCAGAGCCATCAGCCAAGAGAAAGAGATAAAGGTATTCAAATTGAAAATAGAGAAGTGAAATTATCACTTTATCAGATGACATAATTTTTTATGTAGAAAACCCTAAAGACTCCACCAAAAAACTACTAGAAACAGTAAACAAATACAGTAAAGTTGCAGGATACAAAAATCAATATATAAAAATCTATTGCTTTTCTATATACTAACAATGAAATTTCAGTAAAAGAAGTAAAATTTCTTTGGCAATTGCAACCAAAAGAATAAAACACCTAAAAGCAAATTGAAAACTATTCTGTTCACAGACTGGAAAAATCAACATGGTTAAAATGGCTATGTTATCCAAATCAATATATAAATTTAATACAATCCCCATCAAAATCCCAATGACATTTCTTAAAAAATAGAACAAAAAAATTTATCAGGTTTGTATGGAATCACAAAAGACCTCTATAGCTAAAACTATCCTACATAATAAGAACAAGGCTGGAGATATCACAGTCTCTGACTTCAACTGATACTATAAAGTGACAGTAATCAAAACAACATCATATAGGCAGAAAAAGAAAACCACACAGACTAATAAAATAGAATTGAGAAACCATAAATAAACCCACATATACGGGAAAATATTTTTTCACAAAAGAGCCAAAAACATACAATGGAAAAAATAGACTCTTCAATAAATTGTGCTATGAAAATTGAAAAGTAACATGCAAAAGAATGAAACTAGACTCCTATATATCACCAATATCCCAAAATTAACTTGAAATTTATGAAAGACCTAAACATATGACCTGAACAAATAAATTGCATAGAAGAAAGCATAGGTACTAAACTTACAAACCTTGGGTACAGAGATACTATTACGGATTTGACCACAAAGGGATGGAAATTAAAGCAAAATTAAATGAATGGGACTATATCAAATTAATGCTCTGAACAGCAAAAGGAATCATCAACAAAGCAAAGAGGCAATTAACCAAATGGGAGAAGATATTTGTGAACAACATTTTCGATAAGAGGCTAATATCCAAAATATATAAAGAACTCATACAATTCAACAACAGACAAATAATCCAATTAAAAATGGGCAGAGGATCTGAACAGACACTCCTCTGAAGAAGACAAATAAATGGCTAACAGACATATGAAAGAATGCTCAACTTCACTAGCTATTAGGGAAATGCAAATCAAAACCACAATGAGATACCACCTTACACCTGTTAGACGGCCGTTATCCACAAGTCAAGGAATGACAAGTGCTGGAGAGGCTGTGACAAAAAGGGAACCCTCACACACTGCTGGTGGGAATGTAAATTGGCACAGCCACTATGGAAAACAGTATGGAGGTTCCTTAAAAAATTAAGAATAGAGTTACCATATGACCCAGCAATCCCTCTTTTGGGTATCTACCCAAAAAATCTGAAAACTTTTGTCTACAAAGATATACAAGGGCTGTCCAGCCATGTAATATGAAAAATAAGGAATTTACGGCTAGATTTTTTCTGGATGGCCCTTGTATGTACCCCGATGTTCATTGCTGCATTATAAACAGTGGACAAGACAGGAAAACAACCAAAAATTCCTTCGATAGATTACTGGATAAAGAAGATATAGTACATGTATAAATGAAATATAATTTGGCCTTAAGAAAATATGAAATACTACCATTTGTGACAACATGGATGGCTCTTGAGATAATCACAGTGACTGAAGTAAGTTAGACAGACGAAGTCAAGAACCACATGACTTCACTCATATGTGAGATATGAAACAGAAAGCGACAAAGAAACAAGACACAAAAACTCAGACACAGACCACAGTTCAGTGGTTATCAGAGGGTAAGAGGGGAGGGGGATAATAGAGGAGGGTAAAGGGGGTCAAATACGTAGTGACGGAAGGACAACTAACTGTGAACATGCAATGCAATATGTAGATGATGTATTATTGAACTGCACACTTGAAACCTATATAATTTTACAAACCAATGTCACCCCAATAAATTTAATAAAAATAAAAATAAATAAAGATGAATGCATCTAACATAAAGAATAGTTTTCAAATTAAAAAAAAGAAATCTTACCATTTGCAACAACATGACCTAGAAGGTATTATGGTGAGTTAAATAAGTCAGACTGAGAAAGACAAATGAATAAACAAAACATAAATAACCTCATAGATACAGAGAGCAAATGGTTGCTAGGTGGGAGGGGGGTTGGGGGGTGGGTGAGAAAGTTGAAGGGATTAGGAAGTACAAATTGGTACTTATAAAATAGTCATGGGGATGTGAACTATGTATGGGGAATATACTCAATAATATTGTAAGATACATGTATAGTGTCATATGGACATATCAGTGGATCACTTCATAAATTATATAAATGCCTAAACACTATGTTGTACACCTGAAACTAATCTAAGATAATATTGACTTTCAACTACAATTAAATATATATATAGTCACATGGTGTAAAGTACAGCATAGAGAATATAGTCTGTGATACTGTAATAGCTGTGTACAGTGTCAGATGGGTAGCCCACTTGTGGGGTTATCACTCTGTGAGGGGGGTGTATGTCTAATTACTGCATTGTTTTGTACACCTAAAACTAAGGAAAAAAGATATGACTTACAGAAATTAACATGTATCGTATTTCTTATATAGCTGAATTTGTGGATGGGTAGCCACACATTTTGAAATTATTTTATAGAGCCTTATGGAAAGAAATTGTGCCCTTTCATGATTTTTCAATTTAAAGTAGAGCTGGTGGGAAGAAGTTTCTTATAAACATGTAAGTGCTTAAATATGGATAAGGCTGAGATCTCAGACTCCTTTGCTGCAATTGTTTTTTATCAACCTCACTTCTGGTTGGTGGGGCCAGGGTGGAGGCCTTTTAGAATTAATATTCATTAAAGTTGTGGTCTAAGAGATGACTGCTGTTTTTGAGAGCACCTGCTTTGCCTTCCAGGTACTTCATTCCCAAAGTCAAATGCTGCCCTTCCTAGATGTAGTTGGGGCGTGTCTCACAGACCACGTTGCCTTCAAAGGGCACAAGGTGGGTCTTCACAGTGAGAGTAGAGTGAAAGGAAAGGAAATGTGAAACAGAGACAGCCAAAAGGTTCATATGCTCCCATCCAGAGCTGTCTTTATATTTGTTTCTTTTGAGTATCTCTTTACACATAAACTATCACTCAATATCTTTATTTTCCTCTGCTCCAAACCTCTTTAAAAAAACAGTCTGGGTTCTAGTCTCCAATATCTGATCTCCCTTTCACTTAATTAGTGAGTAACCTGGTTTTGTATTAGGTAACTCTTGATTTATTTTGCCAATGTTTTTATTTTTTTCTTTAGTTAATCCTCAATCTTGCTTTGGGTAGTTACATATTCAGTTGAATATAACATAACATTATATGTATATGTGTGTGTGTGTGTGTGTGTGTGTGCGCGCGCGCGCACGCGCGCGCATGTATATGTATGCGTGTGTGTGTGTGTGTGTGTGATATATATATATATATATATATATATATATATATATACCATCTTATTAATATATATAATTTACTGATGTATTTGCCCACTTGTTTTAATTATCTGGAGATTTTTCTCTCTCTTTTCTCCTTTTGTGATTTTATATATATGTATATATACATACTTTATTTTATGCAACATTTCTATTTGTGTCGGAAAGTTTCTTGGTTATGTAAGTGCCATTTTTCCAAAACTGAAAGTATCAAAATTAGTGTACTTATGGTGATTTTTACATATAAACCTTTTTTTATATGCATTTATGGTAGCCATATATGTCTTTTCCTAAAAAAATAATTTTATTTTTCTTTAAAAATCAATTTTCATTATGAGCTCAAATAAGCACCTATTGGCAAGATTGCCTTTTTAAAATATTTTAATTAATGTATACTTATTTGATGTATTCTCAGAAGTGAAGCTGTTATTTCAATATGTTTTTTAAAAGTAAGCCAAGTGTCACAGGACCATTTGTTAAATAGCACTTTCTTTTCCTTGCTGGTTCTTAAAGATAAGTTCATCAAAAATGAAATTCTCACTTTAATACTTGTATAAATGATTTTGATATTATTAGTAAAATTTGAAAAGTTATTGTAATTATGAAATACTAAAAACTATTTTTGTTAGAGAACAATTCCATTATAATGTGTTTAAGTTAAAATCACGCCGTCTGTCTTTCGTTTCAAAGCATTGCAAGTGACCTTTTCCAGGTGCTGGGCATCAATTTGAATATGCTGATGAAATCACTTGGCTTGCAAGATGTTTGATAGGAAAATGAAACCTTAAACTACCAACTGTGTTTGAACAGATGATGTTTTTCTGCCTTATGCACCAATATTCATTAAACAGAAGTATGTGTCCAAAGTTCAGGTATGAATAAAAATGAAATGGATTTTCTGAGTGCTTACATGTTAATCTCCATTAGGTCATCATTTCTCAATACCCTCATGATTTGTACTTTGTTCTTCAATATAAAAGAAGCAATTAAAATATTACAAAGCCCCATGAACTCTGAAGAACTTTTGTTCTTATTACTAATCATTTTTTAGACTGGAATTCTGTAGTTAGCTTCACAAACTTGCGTAATTGTCTAATTCTAGGAAATTGTTCAACTCCCATTTTTCATCCTTATCTCCGTAAATTTTCTCCCCAGTTATTGGATATCAAGGACAAATAAAGGAGATTCTAAGAATAATAATTTAAGATGACAAAATTTTTTGTAATATTTTACATTGTGCTTACTATATCATAATGAACTGAATCATATGAGGTGGTGTATTTTTCATTTCTATACAAGTATATCACTAGTGGAACAAGACTGCATCTACTGCCATATATGGCCCATCTGCCTGTTCTTACCAACCATTATATTAGGTTCTCAATGGGTCTTCTAAACACCTGGTGTATGACTAATACTGTCCAGTCCCCCACCTCCTCTTCTTTTCCATCCCCTTCCCTTTCCAATCTATTTGACGTCTTGGAAAATATGTAAAGTAAGACAAGTAAAAATCATGTTTATTTCGTTGCATACCAATTAGTCAAGATATGTGTTTATTAAAGGAAAATGCATTTTGTGAAATAATTACCTTGTCTTTTATATTTTGTAAATATTATCAACATTTTAATCCTTCATGACTTCTGAATCATTGATTCATCTTTTCATTAGAAATATAATGATCACAAATAAATACAATGTATTTTTATTTTGTAAAGTCATTACATGATTTCAGTTAAATTTACTTTTATATTTCATTAGATGACTTCAATTTTTAATTTTAATTTATCCATAATATCCCAAGAATATCAATGTCACTCACTGCTTTTATTTATTTTATGTGTTCAACTTTATTGTCATATGCATTCCCAGGTCAGTTCACTGTTTTACTCAGATTGATTATTTATGATCTTTTAAAATTCAGAACTTGGCTAATCTAGTTTTTAAAAATTCTGTCAAACACATTGTTGGCATGAAAGCCATGGAAAAATTAGCTTTATTCTCAGAGATAGTTCATTTCTTGAGTGTAGAACAGAGTGGTTTTCACTTGCAGAATCAATCTAGTACAAGGTAGGTGTCTCAGGGAAAGAAATTCTAATTTTATTTACTCTTTATTAAATGATTCAGTTTTTCTTAATTAAACTTGTTGGCTCCTGTCAAGCAAAATGTAAATGCAGTTGTTTTTATTCAGAGGCCTAAGATCTAGACAGCTAATTATTCATAGAAAAATATGTATGTATACACACTCTCCAGCACGCAGGCATACCACAGACATGGTTCATTGTTTATTGTTCAGGTCATAAGAAAGTATTTTATAAATTGCCTTAATCTGTTCTTTCCAATTTTCCCTGCAGAAACAAACACACTGAAGTTGCTCAATAAAGACACTTATGAAACTTGAGTTTATCTCCACAGACTTCTACGCTGAAGAAATTCTAGGACTTGATAAAAATATATGTGAAGATATTAAGATTTTCAAAGTAATTACAACTAAGAATGTTTCAATATTTCTGTGATAGTAACACTACAAGAAATATACAAGAAGTACTTTTAAAGAAATGTAAGTATATTCATATTTACTAATCCATATATCTAGCATTGTTGGGAAAATATAGGACCAAGATTAGAATAAAACCACTCAGAGATAATTAAATTTACATTAATTTAAATAACATATAATGGAATAACATATTGCAAAGCATGTAGAATAAATGGGGCACAGAGTAGTTGTTCAATAAACAATAACAAAATCTAAATTTGAATTAGAAATGACTTACTTTTTAAAGGATATTTTTTTCTAATAATTAGGCACTAAACAGTACTGTGTGTCTGCATGCCAAGAACAGCCCACAGCCCTATTCTTAAATAGTATCCCCGTAACCAGACCTTTCAATACATCTAGTTAGTGTTTCCATATCCATCTACTCATTTATTTTTCCATTTAAATCATTAATTGAATAAGATGTAGCCTCATCTGATTCAGAACAGTATAAATTTATGAAAGTTTAGGTTATTACATTTTTTGTTCCTCAAATGATTACACAGAAATTTAAAATATTTTATCTGTTCATGACATTTCTATATGATAAGTAGAAAAGATGAAAGCAGCATATTTACAATTTTAAACATGACAGTAAAATAAAGAATAAGCAAAAGAGGAGATAAATAATAACATTTTAGGATAGGTAGTTTCAGAGCAGAACATAATTTGAATCTGTTTTCTAAAAGCCTTTGAATTCTTCATTGTGATCTGTAATGCCTTGCTTATTTTTACTTTTATAAATTTCTTTTTTACTAAACATTGTGAATTACACAGAAATGAATGAACTTTCTAGTTGACATTTTCCAGACCTCCTCAAAAACAACACAATACAATGAGGCAATCCCAAATAATCAAATGTAGCCTTTGATCTCTATCAGAGGAAATGAAACACCTTTCTTTCTTCCACTTTGCACCCCTGTTCATATTGTCTCCCATCTGCAACCCCTACATTAGATTATCTTGTATCATGAACTAAGCCATAGCCAGATGATTATAATTAAATAATCCCATTGCAGTAACTAAGGAAAGCGTTCTTTTTCTTTCATCTTCAGAGATGCCTAAATGAAAAAGGATTCAGGCTCATTCACTACAATATCAATTAATTTGCTGTGTTCTGTGTTTATTTCTTGTTACACCATATGATATCTTTGTGTCACCCAGTAAGACGACTAAGGAGCTAATCATTATATTTTACATCAAGAGTATAAAATACAAAAATATAAGATTTATGATTCAGGTTCAAATAACATCTCTTGTGAAAGATTTATACACTCCAAAATGTATCTTTATGCATCATGTATTAATATAGTCTAATGAAACTCAGAGCAAAGAGGTTTACCAACTAAATAATTCAGACACATTGTTTAGACAAGACTTACTCTGTTTAAGTGAGTGAGACAAATGATAAATCTACCCATGAATTCCAGTACAACAGGGAAACGGCCCTTATGAATGAGCATTATTACTAAGTCAATGTCTCACCTTGACATTTATTTTCCATAAGTAACGGGTTTACCCTTTAGACAGCATTAAGAGAGCATTCGTTTTCAGCAAGATTGCAAGCCATTGTAATTACCTCATCCTTGGGCAATAAAAAAACCTTGATTTCTGGATATGAAAAAAATTAAACAAGAATGAACTGAATAATGTGCACATTCATCGCTGCTTTCCCTATCAATTAAGAGCCAATGTGACATGCATGACTGATGTGCATTATAAATAATATCTGCTTCCTGTGTGACTGAGCTCCTGTTCAGGCCATATGGCACTATAATCTTTTCTCTTAAAAAACTGCTTTGAGTGAAATCGATCATCTTTTCAAAAGTTATGAGTTGTGGGAATAATGTATTTTATTGCCACTTAGACTAACTGAATAAATTAATTTAGATTCATTTTCATATCCTGATGGGAATCCCTCATCTTAATCTCTCTCTCTCTCTCTCTCTCTCTCTCTCTCCCCCCCACAAGACACACCCTCACCCCATGTATATGTGTGTATATACATATATATACACACACATACATATATGTTTATGTATGTGTGTGTGTTAGTGTATAATACATATATATGAAATAACCACACATTCTAATCAGTTTGATGGGATTTGCTCTGCAAGTCGGTGTAGAATTAATTATTAACAGAAATTGAACACATTATTGTAGGGTTAAATTAAACAACAGTGATAATCCATTGCTATACAAAAAGTAATGTTTATATTATTTATGTAACATACCTGGGTACTATAATAATACAGGTTTATATAGAGATCCAGATCTTAAAAACATGAGAACACTACAAGAATTAGCTTTTTTCCCATGTTTTCTCTTTGACACCATGCGACAAAATGTCTACATATAGAAATACATAGAGAGAGAGAAATAAAGTTAAATAAACCTTAATATCACTGCTTTTCCTTATAAAATATATGGTAGTGTTATGTAGATTGCTCAGACTTTAAATGATGTGGATTCTTATACCAGGTAAACTACTTACTATTGGTAAGTCTTTAGCTTCTCAATGACTCAGTTTCCCAGTCTGTAAAATGGTGCCTACCTTATTGGATTAATCTGAGATTCAACTGAAATAATACACATAAAGCACATACACTTAATAATTATAAAGATTCATTATTATTTAAAAAATCACTTATTAATAATTATAAAAATCTATTACATGTTAAGCATTTTTCTAAATCAAACAAGTATCAGTATTATCTCTGTTTTACAGATAAGATAACCTGAGATCCTGAAAGGTGAAGTTATGTGCCAGATATTACATAGTTATTAAGGTGTAAAGCTTGGATTCAAATGCCAGTGATTTGGCTCCAGGATCTATCTACATGCTGAGCCATTATACTATACTTTTCAACTCAAGCAAATATAAAAGAATTAGGAAATATAGATGTGAAAGAGGAAAAAAATCTATTAATTTTATTACTTAGACATTAGATTTGAAAATTATTTTTTAATAACATGTAATTTTTCCTAGATTTATACACTTTCTTAAAATGTGATCACTCTGTTTAAATGTATTTTAACAAATAATGCTTTGCTTAATTGAAGAGGAGTTACAATGAGTGAACCAGACTAATAAATAAGCCTGACCAAGACTTCTGCTATATTTTCTTATATTATCTTAAATTGAAATAAATTTTTATTTTAATTTTCTGATAGTTTTCAAATAATTCTACAATTTTCATTAATATCTAAGCAATTATAAATGGACTCTAGAAACATAATGAATGTGGTTGCTGAAAATTGCAAGAAAATAATTTAAATTTCCAAAATAACAAGAAACAAAACATAAACAAAAACAAAACCTCTGGTTGAGAGAAAATTTTAAAACAAAATCATAAAGAAATGCACAAAATAAAAGATCAACATATTTAATTTATACTAACAAGGAATTTTCTCACATTACATTTAAGTAAATATATTTCTAAAATCAGAATACCCAATTCTGTCTCTTCCATTTTGATGGCATTCCAGAACAAAACATTATGTACGTCATTGTCCAATACACTTTTAAAATACAAGCAAGAAATTAGGAAATTTTTAATTATAAAATGATGAAAACGAAAATTAATATTCTCAATATTTTAAAAAAGCATAAATTGGTAATAAAACTGAAGGATGTTAAATACAAGGACAAAATATATTACTATCAATTAACAAAACAGTAAGAGCAAATACAGATATGAAAAGATAGCATATTAGCAATCAAAAGGGCAAATTAAATTAATAAATGCCATTGTCTTACTAGACTAATAAAGCCTAAGCATTTAGACTTTATTACTGACCTTGAGAATGCAAAATAATGTTAATTTTACTCTACTGATGCTATTGCAAAGTGATACAAAAGTATGGGTCACATTTTAAGTATGTCTTCCCAGATAACAATATCTCATTGTCTACAAATGCCTGAAGGTCCCAATGCAAACCAATCCATTATCAACTGTGGACACGGGAACCAGGTTGGAGCACACCAACAGCCATAGCCAATCAGTATGTTTCTCTCATAAATGCAGACTGAGAGGCAGCAAGGGATTCTCTTTTCCTGGCTAACAGCTTCAGGCATAGTCTGGAGATCTGCGAATTGGCATACATGGGGACTCAGCCAGCCTGTTTTGTAGAGAGTGGGAAAAGTGAGGGACAGAGGAAAGGAGCAGGAGAGTTAGATGTGGCAAATGGAATTTCATTTCCTACTCAGACTCTGCCTAGGGCCTGACTTTCTTTCCTGTTCCAAGAAATCCCATGTCTCCTAATAAAAAACATCTATTTTTTGCTCAACTTGATACTTGAAACCATATCACAATTGAACAAATTACTTGAATAAGTAATTTGGAAGACAAGACATGGATTGGGAGAAATTATTCGCAGAAGACAAAGTGATTATGGATTGTTTTGCAAAATATACAAATTACTTTTAAAACTCAATAACAAATACTAACAACCCAATTTTAAAATGGGCAAATGATCTGAAGAAGCACCTTACTAAAAAAAAAAAAAAAATACAGATGGCAGAAGTGCAAATTAAAACAACAATGAGATATAACTGCTACCCACTAGAATGGCTAAAAGCCAAATTACTGACAATACCAAAAGCTGGTGAGGATGTGGAGCAATGGGAATTCTCATTCCTTGTGTTGAAATACAAAATGGCACAGCCACTTTAGAAGACAGTTTGGTAGTTTCATACAAAACTAAAAATACTCCTACCATATGATCCAGAAATTGTACTCTTTGGCTTTTACCCAAAGGAGTTGAAAACTTATGCCTACACAAAAATCTGCACACAGATGTTTAGAGCAGCCTTACTCATAATTGCCAAGACACACAAGTAACATGATGTCTTTTGGTAGGTGAATGGATAAACAAATTGTGGTACACTCAGACAATAGAATATTAGTCAGCACTAAAAGGAAATGAGCTACGAAGCCATGAAAAGATGTGGAGAAAACTTAAATGCATATTACTCAGTGAAAGAAGCCCATGTGAGAAGTCTACATACTTTAAGATCCCAATTAAATAGCATTCTGAAAAAGGCAAAACTATGAAGACCATAACAAGATCAGTAGTGCCAAGGGTTAAGAAGAAGTAAAGAACGAAGAAGTGGAGCACAAGGAATTGTTAAAGCAGTGAAACTATTCTGTATGATACTACAGTGGTGGGCACAATCACTATACATTTGTCAAAATCTGAAACTAATGTAAAATAATGATAGTTAATTTGGTTGATACACTTTACCAATATATTCTAGTGACTCTAAATAATAACAAAACTATTAGGGGTAATTTTCAAGTGCTTCTCTCTAAATATCATTTGCTTAATTTTTAAAACATTCCATACCCAATAAACTTACATTTGTTTAGTATTATTTAGCAAATTCTCTTTTTTTTTTTTTTTTAGCAAATTCTCTTTCTAAACACAATGAAAAAGTACCTTTTTTATACATGTGAAGTCTGAAAATCACAAGAATTCTGCAAGAGTAAAATAGTTTGATTACCTGTAATCTCCTCTCAGCAGAGAAGAATAATAAAGCTTCAAAGATACAGAATTCAGAGTGAAAAATGCATCATTTTACGATTAAATATATTTTCAGGAAATAGCTAACGATTTGGGCAACCTTATAACATCTTTGTTTCTATAACATATCAACTGGTTATTAGCAAAGCATTCACATTTCAATTTTTTAAAAATTCTATTGTTGTCAATATTAATATTAAATTAGCAGAAAGCAACCAATTCAAAGCTATCTTGAAACATTCCATAATATAAAATTTCAAAACATCTAATGAAACATGGCCCTTGCTTGTGTCAGCACATCTATGCCTGTCAGGTTACTTCTGTTGCTATATCACCTCTAGTATACATTCCAAAAATAGTATTGCATTCACTCATTTATATATAGAACTCACTGTAAAATATTCATGCTGATATTTATTTTTGAATCAATTGTTTGTAGTATGTTGCTCTTCTTCCTCATTCTCATGTAATGTCAATATGCTCTGTATACCAAGTTTGCAGCCAGTGCTACCATGGTTACTACAACTCTGGAAGAGAATGACTGAGACCAGAGGCTCTGGAACAGTTCAGTGTAGTGAAGATGGTATAATATGTGATTCACAAATGTGAGATTTGCATAACCCAAATGTCGAAAGTGCGCAAAATCGTGGAGGTATTAAGCTAAGAGTTTCCTAACTATTCATTCTTAATGAGTAAATTAAAGTCAAAGGAGACATACTATGACTTATGTTCATCTGCTCTACAAATTACTACAATTCTATTCAATAATTTTCCATTTATAACATTATAAAAATTAAATTGATTTTCAGAGTTTTTCAAAATTGCATCGAGTGTGAATCAATAGATGGCAATAAATTCATTCTCCTATTTAGTCTTCTTTGCTTCTTCCAATTTAAACTTAAAAATTCATAATTTCTTAAAATTATATAATACGTTCTGTTATTTTACAAATTTAGTGAGAAGTTATCAAGAAACAATCTTATATATATATATAAATTTATCATTGTGTTACTAACAAAAAGACACCTACTGTCTTTCAATTCATTGTAGCATTATTTCTTTGAGAGACACTTTTTTAAAGTTCTCAATGCCTTTCTAAAAGATCTGAATTACTGAAGTTGTCAAAGGAAGTTTCAGATTTCTTCCTATCCCCCAGTCCATACCCCGGAGCCAGCTTTCTTCTTGGGCATGGATTATGTTTGAGTTTGAAGGAAGACAGTTCAGATTGATAAAGCAATACCCCTGGGAAAAGACAATTAACATGTATGAAGGGATTTCCCTGCAGTATAAACACCAGCACGCGCCCTCTTGGTGCTTCAGAGCCTTCCTGATGTATATATGCAGGTAGTGAGATTTGGAACAGCCTTTGGAGACAGTAATACAATAAAACTCTGGTTTAGGGAGTCGCCGTTCTCCTTAATTTTCTACTCTCTTGTGGGAATGAGTTGCCAACCTTTTACTTCAGCTGATACCTTTATACCTCTGAATTCTGAGTCGTCAGCAACTCTACCTCTGGTAATGCATCACAGCGCTGCTGAGTGTCTGCCCGTCTCCAACCATGCCACCAATGTGGTGTCTGCAGGTACTGACTCCAATAACCGCCGACAGGTGCCCGGGCCTAAAGATTTTAGAGTGGGTGCTTTGAATGGTGTTAGTTTAGAATGTGTTCGCTTCTTTTATTTTTCCCTTCAAACTGAAGGGAATATCAAAAATATTAAAGAAACCAAATGGCCAAGAAATTTTTCAAAAAATATTAATAAGTGTAGTAATTTAAATATTGTTTGATTATAAAGATCTGTTCTTTATATAAGTAAACAATGAGTTCGGCTATTTTTTAGTCCAAAACAATTTTAATGAAAAATTTATGCATAAAGAGCAAAACTATAGTCTAAAATAATTTGGTGTTTTAAAAGTATTACTTCTTTAACTTAAGTATTTATTTTTTATTTGGTTTTTAGGTTATATTTGTTAGCATGCTAAAAACAGCCATATACCTCATAGTAAACACAACTAAATGATTTCCAATACGAACAACAATGAATTTCAAAGAATAAAGTAATTAATAATGTTAATAAACTTAGCTTTTTAGCATAATTCAAAGTTTAAAAATCAAAGCTAGAAACAACATATAACATTCAGAGCCCATGAACTGAGTTAAAATTTTTCAAGATTGGGTTCTGAAGAGACTTCAACTTCTAACAAGTTTTTAATATTTTCTTATATACCATTCTTAAATAAAAATTAAATTCAATAATTCAAATATATTGTCTTAAGCACAACTAAATAAATATTTTTTGCTAATACATAATCCATTTCTTTATGTGCTAACAAGTGTTTTAAAGTAGAATTATAAAGAATCTTAAATTGAATACATTTCTTCCATTAAATAGCGATGTGCTATTCACTTATCACTTGTTTCGAAAGTAAGTTAGATATGAAATAAATTTTATACATTTAGAAATCAAAATTTGAGTTGATAAAATTGTATTCTAATTTAAAGGATTTAAGTTTTGACTTTTACTATAATTAGGCAGTTTCTAAAATATATATATAACTTTGGCATTAATCTTCAGCTGAACTTTAAAGAATATACAGATTACATAGCTGGACTTTGATAAAATTAAAATTTTTTTCATCTAACTACTATTTGCATAATTAGTTTGAAGAGGCAATAATGGAAGTACACTCAAACATATATTTGAAAATAGAATAAACTATTTTAACCTAAAATATGTGCCATAAAAAATTGAAACTATTACTAATGGCTGAATTGTACATTCTCAATAATAGATATTCTTTTAAATAAGGGATGAGGAGAATAATACATTGTTTAATCTGCTGTGTGTATTATTTGGCCAGAATAAAAATAAAATTTAGAATTGAGGTAATGATTTAGCACATTTAGGCTCAAAAACCGATTTGTTTATTTTTAAAATGTATTTGTTTTTAAATAAATGAATAACATGTTTACTAAATTAGCCTATCATTTATCAGACTTCTCAAAATCACAGAAAGAAAAATATTTAAACCTTATAGAGTAAAAACATTATAATGCATAAAAATGACCTAAGTGTATTTTAACTAATAGCATGGATTTTATATTTCTTCCATCAAATTATAATTATATCTTCTAATTATCTCAATAAAGAATTAGAAATAATGGTTATAAGGAGAAGAGCACTTCAGTATTTAATATGTTTCATATTGTTTAATTTTTGAATTCATAGCAAAGTTTCTTATGTATAATTATACTGTAAAACGACTTCAGTTCTTTCTGTCTTTTGTAAAATAAAAATTCATGCATATATTTTTAAATATTAAATATTATTCTATAGTTATAGAAAAATATTTTCTGAGGAGACCTCATGTTTTTAATCACTAGAATATATCTCTATATATTCAAAGGCTGCAAATTAATATACTTTATTATATCTAATATTTATTCAAGAATATCTGATTATACTATATTTATGAAAATACAACACTATATTCAGGATATAAAGGAAAACAAGAAAATAAAATTTATAAAGACATTGGCTAGTAGTTTTACTGTCAATAGTCTATTCTTTTGGTCACCTTCTTTAAAGCTTGATTTTTAAAAAAATTATAATTCAAATTTACTTTTAAAATGCACATTGATTCCACAAAGCATATAATTGTTTATGAACAAGTTTATTTTTATATCCTAAACACAATCTTTGTAGACATCAAGTCACTCAAAAATCAATTAACTTATTTTTTGACCAGCTTTATCATCAGAATTATTCAATTGATTGAATGCAGAAAACCTATAAGCTCAAGGTTTTAGAATCAACATAAACAGGTCACACAGTGTCACACATTTTTCATAAACTTCTAAATTTAATGGGATTTTTATGACTGTACCTAATAGGCAGCTAGTTTCGCTGCCATTTTCTCTTGATGGAAGATATTTGTATGGAAAATAAGCAAAATTAAAGATCATTCAAAAGTCAATTTCTCTATTCATTGTTCCGGGGAAAGACCAGGTTATAATACCATGCTATTCAAGAATTTTAAGAGACTATTCCTCTAGTCAGTTTGTTACAATGTCAATGTTAAATGGAATCTACAAGAATTCTGCAACTGTCAGTTAGCCAAGATCCAAACTTGTCCACCATCTCCTCACGAATAATCAATGAAGCATAGAATAATCGATGAAGGATGTAGTCCTCTTTGATCATGTATGATCTCATTACTTAAGACAAACTTTAACCTGTAGTTTTAACCTATTTATGAGAGAACTTCCTCCCAATGAGAATGAACAATCAGCATATATACGTAAGAATCGCATGAATGTGTTATTTTTGAAATGAAATGAATGTGTCTTGAGTCCTCATACATTTTCTTACCAGTCCCGTTTATTTTGTCTTTGATTCAAACTTCTAAATGTTTGTGAACATATTTCTCGGTGACAATGTTGGGAAACCTAGCAACGGGACTTCATTATTCTGTGCCTTCCTGTCATTATGGAAACCAGCCATCAACCTATGGAGTAATGGCAGGTAAGAAAAATTGTCTTACATAGGAGATGGAGTTTGGGAACATTTAGATGCATTTCCTGGGTCTGAGGGAATCTTGACCAGAGTGTAACATGAAAGTCTGATCTCTTAACTTTTGAAATTCCTGGTCAAACCACCACTTACTAAAATGTTTCCTAATCTGTGATGCATTCAGAGGCCATAATGGTTATACCTAATTGCCTCTATTCTTTGCAGCTGTGCTTCCTAACTCATGTTTGTTTAGTATGATTTTTATTCTAATTCATTACTGTTGAGCTGCTGATTGTCACTTGTTGGTGGGCTTGCTCCAGTAATAATATGGTGACCATTAGCTCCATGTGGTTATTTAGATCTAACTATAAATTAACAAAAATGAGGTCTAATTTAAAATTCAGTTGCTCAGTTGCTCTTGCCGTATTTCCAGTGTTCAATAACCTCATGTGTATACCAAAGCAAACAGCACAGGTTCACAGAACATCCCCCTCATCGCAATATTTCTTCTGGATATTTGGTCCATACGGATAAATAAGACATTGAGGGCTAAGAGGGGTTTGTAGCAGCTTTGGTGATAGCTGTTGGAGGCTCTGGCAGTTCTTAGTTGCTTCTGAGTTTTCAATGAGATAGAAATTTCTCCTCTGAATAAATAAAGCATCACTAGATCAAGACTACGTGTTTATGGATGCTTGTGTGAGGTATTGTTAGCACGTTCCTTAACGAAGAGGAAAATCTGACAAAACTCATGACTTAATGTTAGAATATATCCAAAGAAAATATTTTAATTGTTTAATAAACTGCACAATCTTGTTGTGCACAGATTTTTTTAGATATTCTTTGAACTTTTATAAATTTATTACTGCAGCAGGGAGAGAAATTTTATGGGTGACAATGAACGAATAAGCTCTATGTGAGAATTTGAGTGTGTGTGGGTGTGTGTGTGTGTGTGTGTGTGTGCATGTACATGCACACTTGTGTAATACTGAGAAAGCAACTTTGGATAAACGAATCATATTAGAAAAATCTTTTCTTGTGTTTTGTTATCATTCAGATAACAATTATTGAAATAAAATTAAACAAAAGATTTAATTCAAAAAATTTTCAAAATTTCTCAATTTAAAACTAAAGGAAACATTAAAACTTTAAAATAAAATATTCCAAAACAAATTAGCTTCTCTTACATTCTATCCAGCAGCATTCAGAATAAACTAATATCATCACCTTCACATGAAGACTCATGTTCTTAATGGTTACCTGTAAATCTTAATGCCTCTTTTTAATAACTAAGAAATAAGGAAAACCATGTTTTTTCTTCCCCTTTGAAAACTGATTATTCATGATTCATGTACTTAGTAGTTAATGGCCATTCATTGTTAATGAGAACAGCCCTTGTTGATGATGAACTACTTTCATTATAAAATAGTGAAACGATGTGCATTTTTTAGCCAGTAGAGGTGCAGGCACAATGCTTTCCGAGGCCTCCACCACATTGTGAATGGAGACAAAAAGTGACAAGCACATGGTCGTGTACTGCTCTCTCTTGGATGAGAGGCCTTGTTCATTCATAGTGATTCCCATGAACCCAGATGCAACTTTAAGCACCCTTAAAACCCAGCAAGAGGCAGCAATGAATTGAGGTTAGCACAAAATGAATACCAGCCACTGACCAAATACTTTTAAATGGTTTTTGCTACCACCTCCCTCCCCACCAGATCAAAATCAGTGCCTGGAAACCAGTTGAGTTCACACCTGAGAATTCTAACATCCTTACAGTTTCCAGGACTGAGTGAACAGGTTGAAGTTCACATTGAGAGTCTGCAGTCAGCTCAGGTTTGCTGGTACAAGTTTCCCAGGCAGGCACTCCAGAAACTCAAAGAGGCTCCCGGACAAGCCCTTTAAATGACTCAAAGCCTCCTTTAGCAACAGCAAAAGCAAAATGGATATCCTAAGATTTGGAAGTATCACTGTAGTCTTAAAACAACATTAAATATGTTTGTTACTGAAAGAAAAATTCACCATTGCAAGCATAGCATATATTTTGAAAGTGGTATCATTAAAATGTGATGTGCTTTGCAATTTGTTAGAATGTCACTATTTTAACTTATATATTCAGTGTTAGCATTTGCATCGTGGCCGATTAAACTCGGAGTACCTGAATTCTCCTGGCTTCATCCCAAGAGTAGCTACACAAATTGAGTTATAAAGCATAGGAATTCAGAAATAAGATAGCAAAGGTATAAAATATACAAGAGAAGCCTGGTTATGTCATTTGAATTTCCTGGGATGTCTCAAGGCATTCATCAAATGAGCCACTTTCACGCAATTCACTAGAGTGTCTTATCATCAACAACAAAGACAGGTTCATTGTCACATTCTCCATGTGAAAGTGAAGCTACAGAAAGCACTATATTTCAAAGAATGTGAAATTGCTTTATTTTAATGTGCTTATCTTATTAACCATACTCTGATGCTTACATTTATTTTGAGCATTTCATTAAATTAATAAGCCACTGGAAGCGAAGAGCTGTAGCTAATATTTTGTTAGGTTAGTAGGGAGGATTGTAATTATTAGATTAACCCACTGTGCCCTGATAGTCCAGGTGTGGGCACACGGAAGAAAATGACGAATCAGTACAAATAAATGAGTCCACTTCGCATCTCTGAGTTTCAATCTCTTCATATGTGAATTGAGTAGGTACTACAACTCTATTGGAGTTGATTTGTGGCTAATTTGTACCAACTCAATCTGTCTCTCCTTTGCTCTTATCTTTAGATACACTTGTAGCTAAATTCCTTCTTTTGTTCCTTCTAAATTCATGTCTGAGAATTTAGATAATTCAACAGTCTGCAGTACAGATAACAGAACCAGGGAATTAAAAATCCTATTCAAAATCTGTTCTAGATAAAAACAAAACACAACAAAAGAACAATAAAAACCCTCAAATTTTTGATTCTTGGGTATCTGAGAGTGTCTCCATTTTCCAGTTTCTAAAGCTGGCTGAAGGTTCAAAAACCAACTCAATGGGCTGTCCACCCTGCCTGCCATCCTGTGGAAATTGGGCAAATCAGCTACATGGTAATAAATGTTTAACCCAGCAAGATTACCGTATTTTGCCATGTATACTGCACACCCATGTTTTTGGCCCAAACTTTCAGGGGAAAAAAATCTTACATTGTAATTTTTTAATTCCAAGTTGTTTACATTTAAATATTTGTTTTTTGGATTATAAAGAAATCTTAGAAGTTTTTTATTTAACATAACTTACATTTTCATATAAACCTGAAAGCAACAAAGAACCAAAGACTCATGGACATAGTCAATAGTTCAGTGGTTACCTGAGGGTCAGCGGGGAGAGGGTGGGAGAGGTGGGTGGGGGAGTCAGATACATGGTGATGGAAGGAGAGCTGACCCTGGGTGGGGAACACATAATGCAACACATAGACGATGCGCTGTATACCTGGAACCTATGTGATTTTTAATAACAAAGGTCACCCCCCATAAATTTCACAACAACAAAAAGTTATTATTGTATTTCAGGCTATTATTTTGTGTACGGATATTGTTATTGATTTATAGAGTTACACTTTTAACTTATAAGCATGAGTAAAAGAATGAAAAACATTTATACGATACAAAATTAGTACTACCCATTTATGATGCACATCCTTACTTTTTACTCACAAATCTGGGCAAAAATTTCACATTATACATGGCAAAATGTGGTATATTACCTAATAGTCAAACGAATGCTTGGTGTTAGAGTCCTCATTTAAAAATTAACTTAAAAATAAGAAAAGCAAAACAATTGAAGTTTGAGAATTAACCAGAATGATGAATGTTCTTTTTTTTTTTTAATGAAAATGAAAAGTGGATAATAAGAGCAAAGAGAAAAGGTTACTATGGCTAAAAGTGCCCACTGCACCTGGACTAAAGCAAAGCAGTTTGGTTGTTGACACAGAAATAGTCTACTGTGGAGCCATCTCTTCTTCATTCTTAAATTTTCTTTCTTTCTTTTTTAAAAAAATGAGTTTCATTTTGGTTTTGGTTTTTCCTAACTTGTTCTGGTTATGTTGCCTCTGAGGGAAGGAGTAATTCTTAACATCTTTTGTCCCTGAATCATGGTCTTTCAGGTAGCTGTTACAGGATGCATTTTTCTTAAGTTTTTTAGTTAGTCTGTCTCGACTGTGCAACTTGGTGATTTTAGCAGGAAAGCAACCTGGGCCATGTGTACACAAATGGGTATGGCAGTGGGCCAAATAAACTGAACTTACAAAACCAGGCAGATGATCCCTATTGTACGGGGATAGGATTTCCCAATGCACAAAAGAGAAAAGATTACGATCAAATTTATGATCTGCTTCTCATTGTCATGCTTGGGGAGAAATAAATGGCAGTATTTAAATGAGCATTCCCGAGCATGTCTACAGATAGGTGGTGCATTTCTCTGTATCCCTCTGCTTCCCCTGTTGGTTCTTTTAAGGCTTCAAGCCCATAACCTCAGAGATGCTGTCAGTTAGTGCTGGCAGAGCTGCACGGGCAGAAGAGCAATTTGCCCCACACCATGGTACACTGAGCCAGCGCCCCACAAGGCAAGCCAGACCTCGCATCCTCACTGCCTGCTTTAAAGGATTCACCTCTGTCCTCCCACCTCCACCACACAGAAATGTTACTGCACACGAGCAATTCAGAAAGGCTGTGTGAGTTCACTGGCAATGTGGAAGCATACCTGGGGCGGTAAAGAATGTGCAGACACCTCCGAGCTGTGTAGGTGTGTGCTCGTCTAGGTGTATAGACAATTTTGCTATAGTAACAACGACCTGGCAATTGCCTATGACACGTCTGTGGTATATGACTCACTGCATCTTTTATCTTTTTTTTTCCCCTTTTTCAATTGTCCAGGCTTTAGAAAGATTTTTAAAATGTCTTGCCATATATACCATATATCTCACTCCTCACTTTCCTCCAAATACAGGATCGTATGATAAAAACTGGACTTTGTTTGGCTGTGCTTATGATTGTCATTATGAATTTCTATTTAAGGTTAGTTCCAGAAAAATTGTGTCCCTGTGGATAACTGTGGATACTTTCACTTACTGAAAAATAAAAATGTATCATGCATCATGTTTTCCTTTTGGCTTTAGATATCAAACATTTGAACATGGTATTCCCTGTGTTCTTTTCATGGACTCCTGTTAAAACTTTTTTTCTAAATGTCCATTTTCTAGAGTATTTATAATGCATAAATTACCTCTAAAATTTTGCATAAGCAGAGATGGCACACCTCTAATATTTTAATAAATAATTCTAATATTTGTATGTGAAAGTACTTGTTTACTGTAGACAAATGTGTTTTAAGTCTTTAAAGAAAAGTCATTGGATTTACATGAGGACAGACTTCCTGGACAGACTAGGTGATTATTTTGATGTGATTTATTGCAATGTTCAGTGGACTTCAGTTCTAGTTTCAGGTGTATAGTTAATTCATTGTGGTACCCAAGGAAAGTTATTTAACTTCTTTTTACTTAAGTTTTCTAAATTTTAAATTGTGGCAAAAAAAATACCTCAAAAAATATCCTTTCTGCCTTGCTTGTTTATATAAGGATAAGAAAATGACAAATGTAAAATGAACACAGCACAAATGTTACGTATAAAATTTGTAGCAGTGTGTGACTGTGATAAGCAAGAAAAATTGAAAATAATGATCAAGATTGCTAAAAAGTTGAGACCTTATGGCATCTCATGTAAAAGATATGCAACAAATTACTTATGTAAAATAATTTAACATAGGTTAAATGAGTTATCTAAAGTGCATTAAATACATTAAATGTGCAAAATCAAACAGCAACTTGATTGTTTCTCTCTGCTTGTACTATTTCTTAGAATACTTCATTATTAAATATATTAAGTGACATTTATATTTCTGAATGATGAAATAAGTGAAGATTTATGCCAGGGTGCCAAAAATTGTATACACATTTTAAGAGATGTTATCTATGTACATAAATACAGATGGTAATCACTTTGAGCACCTCTTGTAATTACAGAAGTCAAACTTGAAGTCTATGTGTTCTGACACATATGATAATTAGTTTTATCTTGAATATTTTCTCTTTCTCTTAAAATGTGTATACAGTTTTTGACTCTGTGTGTGTGTGTGTGTGTGTGTGTGTGAACCAACTTAGTCATAAACAAAAGAAGAAGAGTCTTGAGGCAAATATTAAGTAGATGCTAAATAAATGTGATGAGTTTTTTTACATATATTTTTTCTTTTACTTCAACTAGCAGAAATCTAAAACCAATACAAAACCAAACATGTATCGCAATAGTAATACACATTTTGAACAATGAGCTATGTAATTAATTTAAAAATGACAGTTGTTTTTTGAAATTTTATCTGATCTGATCAATATACCACCCACTAAAGCAGTAAGTGGATGATTAACTGACTTTTTAAATAGAAAAAATATAATTTTGGTTTGTAAAAGTAGCATGACACTTTATAGACAGGAGTAGTTTCTTTCAAATACTTTTCACATCTGTGAAGCAGCTACATTTATTTTGTGCTGTTAGGGTTGAGGTACACTCTAGAATTACGTATTCTCATCTAAATAATATAAGCCAACAATTGCTGACACTCTATTCTTTGCTCATTACATATTGATATATTAATGTGAGCCCTATATATTCTGGCAAAATACATTATTGCTCATATCTTTGATTTATGAATGTATTAATGAAGAAATTATAGGTAGTATAAACTCTTGATGTATTTTTTCAGTGTTTCCAAGAATGATTATTGCATATACATATTCTGTAGTAATTTATTTTTAGTTTAAATATTTATTTATAATCTTAAGAAACTTAATTAATTACTGAATATTTTATTTATATAAAATGTCTTGGTTATACATGTGTCACTTAATATACACAGAAGTGAAATATCTACCAATTAAAACATATTATATTAATGAAGAAAACAGAAATAAAATATATGGGACTTTGGCGTATCCTCTTACCCATGCTGCTCCACTAAGATAGACTCTTGTCTACTAATGAAGAATAAAATCTAGAGGCAATTAAAAAATTTTTAGGTACTTTGTTATTTAACCCACTCAGTCAACACTCTGCTTCATTGTTTATGGGTGATTACCTATCATATCTAGAAATGCACCTTTTTGTTTCTTTATATAATAATCAGAAATCATTTTAGTATACAGTATACTTTTCAGAAAATCTTGTTTCTGACTCTTATAAAACTTTGATAATTATCTTTTGTTCACCTCTATTTAGTCCTCATGTCTACTTAACCATATTAATGTAGTTTATGTTCTCGTAATTCTCTTTTGTACTTGCCTTTGTTAAGTTTAAAAAAGATCTAAGACTCTTTCCTTCAGGTTAAACATTTACTAACAAAGTGATCAGGCCTGTAAATAGTATCATAGAATCAATTTTCTGATCTAAGAAAACCTCCCAGGATAGCACATAAGCACGTAGACTGATTATAACCAACATCACAGATTAATTGTTCAATGAATTGATGAAACAGAGATCAAAATACACATGCTGGTTAGAGTTGAACCTCAGGTTTCCCAGGAATAGGGAAGAAAAAAATGAGGGAAAACTTACACTTCTGAGAAAATTTGCTTATTTTTATTTTAATTATTTGCAATCCCCTGCTTCTTCCCTTTGGTACTTTGTTTTGCTCCTTCGGTAAAGGTGGAAAACAAATACAGTACTCTCCCTTAACGGGCACCCACGGGGGTTGGTACACGCCGGATAGATGTAAGCAGACTGTTAACCAGAGCTCAGGCAGCTGGCAGTCTCAAACAACCGGCCGCCTGCTGGAGAGTGCCAGTTGCTTGACTTCCGGTTGATGGAGCATCTACTGTGATCACATCTACATATGCTAAGTCACTCAGACGTCTACCTCCCAAGACTGTTCAGTTAACCTTTCAGAATTCGGACTGGCTGTAGTACATCACGGCCTCTACGAGGCCAAAACCTTGCTTGTGTAGAAATGGGGGTAATTACAGATGGCTCTTTCCCTTTCTTCCTGTGTTCATTCGCAGGTAGCTTGGCTCCTTGTCTTTATAAGTTTCCTGACCACACGTTGAGCCATGGATTCCCTCCCATGCCACAGCCTCTCCTGGCAGAGGACTCCACAGCTGCTGATTTCAAGCAGGAACTCAGGCGGAAAAGTAAATTGGTGGAAGAGCCCATAGACATGGATTCTCCGGAAATTCGAGAACTTGAAAAGTTTGCCAACGAATTTAAAGTGAGAAGAATTAAGTTAGGTATGTGTTTTTATAGAGCAATGGGGCGCACAACTTGGTCTGCAAAGCCTTACAGTATTACTGTGCCGTCTCCTACTCTGCTCTAAAGTCCAAGACAGTCCTCTTTCTGCATCTCTACCGTGGGTTCAAGTTAGTGCAATCATGAAAAATCCTGCAAAAACCTGTTTTCTTGTAAATTCTTCATAGCCTCAGTACATAGATTTTTAAATTAATGGCACTCATTTTCAACTTAACCAAATCAGGATAAGTTTAGGAATGTCTTGTTTTCTCTGTATTTTAATTGAACTTTTGAATAGATGATAAATTCATATGATTCAAAGGCAAAGCAGAATATAAATGTATCCTTCTGCTTGTTTATCAATGTTCTTAGTCTGTGTATCCTTTCAGAGATATTTTATGGCTATATAAGCAAATACATATATTTATTTCATGAAATTGTTTTTAATTTAACGATTTTTTTTTTGGAAAGTTTTCCACATTAGTTTTGGAGAGCTTTTTAAAAATGGATTTGTCATATTCCATTTCACAATGTATTTAACTAGCCCCTCACTAACACAAAGTTTATGTGGTCTCCAATGTCATGCTGTTAAAAACAATGTTATAATAATTAAGTTCATAAATGCCATATTGCACCTACATAAATATATGTATAGGAAAAGTGTTAAAAAATTAGTTGATCAAAATGTATGCGTATTTGTAATTTTGATAGATGTTGTCTATCATCTGTATATATAATTACCAAATTTTACTGCTATCATGACTATCTCTTTTGCCACCCTCAGAATATAAATCCCTATGAAGGCAGGAGTTCTTTTGTCGTTTGCTTGTTTTTGTTTTCTCCTTAACCACATATCCTCAGCAGTTAGTGACTGGCACATAAATAATTACTTGTTGAAGAAAAAATATGCATTTAGTCTTTTGGATCTTTGCAAATCAAATAAGTCAAACTGGTACCTCGTGGTTAATTTCCTTTTAAATGTCTCTTGTGAGTGAAGATTGAAAAGTGCTCTTCCATGTGTTTGGTAGTTGTTTGTGATGCCTTTTCTGTAAATTATCTGTTCCTAGTCTTGGCTCACTTTCTACTGAAAAATGTTTTTAACATAAAATAACTATCACAAGTAACCTTGATTTAAATTCATGAAGTAGTGATTTTTTTTTAATGATAGCTCCAACCTGTGTATTTGTTGAATGAGCCACAGTAATTTTGTAATATTTATCAATGGGTATCATATGTAACCATTTGATGCCTATATAGCCTTAGGCCCTGAATTAATATATAGTTACTATATGTAAGAAACACAGCAGTAGGCATTTTATAACCTTCATTTTTAGTTTGCTATTTACATTGCTGTGAATGTTTCAGATTTGATATTAATGGTTTATATCAACTTGTACACTAAAAATGTTTGGAACAATCATGAAGGATCTTTGCCTGCAGACGGAAACATTGCCAAATGATAGAATAAATGTGCTTGGAGGTATATATAAAATGTTGCGTGATCACAGTCTCATAATAAACATGTCTTCGGGTAAAGTAAGCATAATTTTTAGTTTTATTTGGTGCCTTTCAATAATATAGATGATTTATTTCACTCTCATAGTTGAGATAAAATTATTTATGATATAGCACTATGTTTTTGCATTTTATTTAATATACTAAATTTTTCCACATATACCATCAGATATTTAATAACAAAGAATGCAAGAATCGTTAAGTGTCTGCTAAAGTGTTTATGATACATCTATCCAATTCGACTAAGTATTACAAATGACAAATGTTTCTACCTGAACTTTCGATATCTATAAAAAAAAATGGACTAAAAAGAATATTGTTTTGAAGTTCTAGACTACTTTATACTGAACCTTACAAAACTACTCTGAATTACCAACAAATATATGCTTAAAAGCAGTACTTAATAATTGGCAAAGAAAATACATGATTTGTGTGACACTGAACCAAAATGAATACTCCCTAAAAGCTGAAGCTAATTGTCTTTATTTTCCTTTCACAGGATACACTCAAACAAATGTGGGGGAAGCCCTGGCAGCTGTGCATGGCTCTGAATTCAGTCAAACGACGATCTGCCGATTTGAAAACCTGCAGCTCAGTTTTAAGAATGCATGCAAACTAAAAGCAATATTATCCAAATGGCTGGAGGAAGCTGAGCAAGTAGGAGGTACGAAATATCTCTGAAGTCTCCGTGATGTTTTAACCTAAAAACAATTGGTAGAATTAATGCTGAAGTTTAGCTTTGTTTTGTATTTCTCTTTGAGATAAAAAATAACTACCTTGTTTCATCACACTAAAAGAAAAGGCAGCTAATTCAGTAGAAATAAGTTTACTGAGAAGGTAAACAGGGAGAGAATAAGCTGTATAAGGTGAGCTTTCTAGACAGGGTGGCAAGGGTGAGAAGTGGTGAAGTGAATTTTTTTTAACGCATCCGGATTGTTCGTCCCTCTGTGCAATGCTGTAGTGATTGTACATGAATTATTTTTATAACTTAATACTAACATTACCAGAGCGTTTGCACACGTTAGTCTTCCAAGTGAATAACATAAGCAATTGCTAAATCAATTTTTAAAAATGTTTATCTTTTAATTACAGTTGACATTCAATATTGTATTAGCTTCAGGTGTACAATTTAATGTGATAAATTATACTAATGTCAAGGCTGGCTAAAGAGCGAGGAATGAAAGCATTTACAGCAAGAGTTCTAATGAAAGGAAGGAAGAAATATGATTTATAGACAACTGTTTTTGCAAAGTTATGTTTATTTTTGTATTAACATTTTTATCTAGCACTTATAAAATTATGTAGATTGAAAAAAATTAAAACAAAAATGTTTGGTGACTTTATTTTGCATTATTTTATAAAGAAAATTTGAAATAGAAATCTGAGGGTTTCCTTAAACTCTTTTGCTTTTGTAATTCTTTTCCTCCCATTACAGCTTTATACAATGAAAAGGCAGGAGTAAATGAAAGGAAAAGGAAACGAAGAACCACCATAAGGTATGCCTCTGAGATACTACAAGTCACTAGAGGGAGAAAAAGATGTGGAATGAGCTGTTGGTGTAATGTGGGCACGTAACACACAAATGTAAGGTGAATGGAGTCAAACAAAATAACAAGATAGGTGAAAAAAGGCATATTTTACTAACTCAATAGTGACAAGTGGGGACTAATAATTTTAAACATTTGATGGAAAAGTATGTCTCGTTTGATTCAAGACACTTTTGCTCCAGTTTCGGATAAAACTGAAACTCAAATATCACTTTGAAAAAGAGCGACTGTTTCTGCTGTCCTGTTAGATATAAGTGTTGGTCTGGCAATATGGTAACTGTTATTAAAAGCAACAAAACCAGTCATCAGTAATCCGAACCCCAAGGTAACTCCTTGCAATTTAAAAACAGAAACATTGCTCTTTCATCTTTTTGTAACTTCCATGAGGATCACACAGGAAATGCTAAGATACAGGTTTTGTTTTGGTCGGTTAGTTGTTCACTAAACATTTCATCTATTGTAAATAATATGATTTCTGAGGGACATTTAGAAGACTTCCTTTCTCAGGAAGTCAGTGCCCTCTTGTGGCACTAAGTGGGATAAACATACAAAGTCTGGGTTCCTCTACTTAATTACTTCCCTGACTCCGGTAGTGGTATCCTGAATACGACAAACACCTAAAAGTTCAACTAATTGTACATTTATCTTTGTTGAAGAGCTTTAAATGTGTTCTCAGAGGCTTTAAGTTCTGTTTTCATGTAAGTATTTAGGAAATTCAACTTATTTTAATTTTGATCAACCAGAAACAGCACTAAAAACATAATCTTACCCTTGCTCTTGACCTCCTTCACCCCAACCCCATGTCCCAGTATTGCTGCTAAAGACGCTCTGGAGAGACACTTTGGAGAACAGAATAAACCTTCCTCTCAAGACATCATGCGGATGGCTGAAGAGCTGAATCTCGAGAAAGAAGTCGTAAGAGTTTGGTTTTGTAACCGAAGGCAGAGAGAAAAACGGGTGAAAACAAGTCTGAATCAGAGTTTATTTACTATTTCCAAGGAGAATCTTGAATGCAGATAAGATTTCCTAGTGTGTAACTGCAATTTTTTTTCTATTTTGCATCCTTTCTCTTCTCCAACAAAAATAGAAATTAGTTTGTTTAATTTCAGAAGTCATTTTATACCAATGACATTTGCAGCTTTCCTACACTCTGATAAAAAATACAATCACACTGATGAATTATTTTCTTTAAAATAGTATTCAGAAGCCACATTTTACACTTTAAATCAAGATACTAATAGGAATTAAGTGATTCTTTTTCTCAATCTCTCTCCCTATCCATCCATTCACCTATTTATATATCCATCATCTATCTAGCTACTACCTACCTACCTACCAATATCATGTCTATCCATCTATCATCTGTCTCTGTCATATCTATCCATTATCTATCATCTCTCATCTGTCATCTATCTTTCTAAACACACACACACAGAGTATGCACATGGATCTTTTAGTTTTAAGGTTTTTTCCACAGACTTCACATTAGCTTTTTAATATTTGTCATTAATGTCATAGTTTAAGAATATCATCAGAGAAGATGCAATTCGATTCTATCTTAACCGATGTCCTGTTTATCATCAACTCTAATAGTTTGTTTGAATTCAAAATTTTGCACTTAAGAGCCAGAGGTGCCTTAGAATTTTCTTATTGCATTTGGGAATCAATCTTAATCAGAAGTGACAACTCTGAGGCTATACTTAGGGCATAGAGCCCAAAGAAGTGCTTCAATAGAGATTTGTAGAAACATTAACTTAGGATCTTTTTATTCTTCTCAGACATTAACTTTTTTTGTTTAGCTATAGAAAATATGCTTTGTGGATTCTTAAGCTCCAAAGTACTATTCTGTAAGCTGCAAGGGTGCAGGGAAGATGTTTGCTTATTTGTTGTTGTTTCTCCAGTACCTGGGAAAGCAACTTCAATCTTTAATTAATTAACAATTTTTTCATCATTAAATGAAGTAGTATGCTATTAATAATAACTACAAATTTGAAGGGTAACTAATTTAATAGCTTAATTTACTTTTGAAATGTCACACCCCATGAAATCATCTGGTATTCTATCAAAAAGGACTATTAAAGTATGATTTATTATTAATAAAAGTTTGATATATTAAGCTTTTAAATTCATGGAATTGTAAATCATTATTTAATTTGCAAGAAGGCCCTTTGAAACTTTCAAGTAGAAGCAAACTGTAATGTGATATCAAATATTCAAGAGTGACTTGCGGCTTTTGAAATTAAATCTGCTGGCAATGTTTATCTAATTTATTTTATAGAACAAAAATGGGGATCATTAAATCAAACATTATTATTGATTTGGAATACTTGCTAAATAAATTATACTGTCCAGTCTCTTGTTTTTGTGATATTGATAAAGGCCAAGTATTACACAGGTCATAATCTATGTAGATAATACCTATTTGTGCACACATAATCACCATCAACTGGATGACTACAAGCTTTGATACAGTAACAATACAAGTTTCAGTGGCCTGATCATCCACACTTAAGCACATATCTAGCATTCAGGAGCTGTTAAATAAAGGTTTGTCTTAATTCAATAGTAAATTCCAAATTATTCAGCTATATCGTTGTTTAAGTTCCTTCGCTGGATAATTCACCTGCTTTAAACATACATTAAGGGGGAAGGGATTCTTTAGTTTGCAAAAGGCAGGGTAGGATGTACATACACACGACTCTGAAACCTGCAAACAGAAACAAAATGTAATGCAATATAGATCTAGGATAGTGACTTCTTTGCACTTCAAATATCAATCTGCCGAGAATGTTTAATCTTACTTTATATATCAAAAACAAGCATGTATATATGCTTAATCATCACATATGTTAATTTTAGATATTATCATTAGACATTCACCCACAGGGTCATTAGTTTCAAGTTTAGATACAACTAGCACTGGGAACCAATTTTTCCCTCAAAGATATTATTCTGAATCAATACTTAATATTGAAATAGCAATACTCGCTTTCAAAAGTGTTGTAAATGCACTGGTATTTACTATTATTTCCAGTAATGAGTTCTGAGACTATATTTTCTAACTATATTGGGACATTTTAATAGATATTGATCTTTTTAAAAGTAGACAATGGTTAATGTTATTTAAAATCCTAAATAGCAATTAAACAAATGACAATTGTAATTTACTATGCAGTATTGTTATGTTCATTCTTTTGGGAATAAATGTCAAAAGCCGACTTAGCCATACAGCCTTTCTATCTTCCATTCTGTGGTACATCCTGAGGAATTCAGTAGAGTAGTCCATTCAAGTGAAAAGATCTGTTTGTCACTTATACTGATTAGTACATTCAATTTTACCTGGTAGTGGTGGTTGACAAACTCATTCACAGAATTTATCTTTCCATCTCTAATGGTAAAAAGACTTGTCTAGTTAAATATTTTCACTGTCTGGGGATGAAAGGTGTGTGAGTGTGTGTGTTTTTGTGTGGGAGGATGGCGGTGCTGGCTGCGTGGGGTAACGTGTGGTGCTCCAACAGTAGGGTACCTGAAATCAGACTTCACAATCCTCAGGCTTCCTCTACAGCAAACTGGATCCAACTGACTCAAAGAACTTAAAGTTAGAAGAATGCTCTTAAATCCCTCTATAGGACTCAGGTTTTACAGACAGCAAATTGGAAAGTTGATGCATTTTTTCTATAGCAGCAAAAACCTAGCAGAGTTAACAGCATCAAAGCCGACAGTCATCACAGGTCTCTTTCCACAGCTGGGCACACGTTTCAGTGTATGAAATAGGAGTAGGTATGTGAATTGAGTCCACAGGGAACAGGCTAAAATTGTGGCTACTGGGCTAGTCAGGAATGTTCATGTGGTCCCCTAAAGGCTTCCCAACACACATAATCAAATATGTGTCACTGTGCATGTGAAATAACAGAAAGCCCAGATTCCCCTCTTTGATTTATAGGGTCACAATCTTCTTTCCACCAGGTCCTGCCATAACAAGGTACTTCCCCCTCCTTCCCAGGGTACAGGGTCTGTGCAACGCGATTATCAGACAGACGGTAACTGTATGTCTTCTAAGACTAGGTGCTGTTATTAGTAGTGTCATTTTTGTACCACATTCTACTTCTCTGATACTCTGAAATCTCCTCTGTCCACGACTTTTACCTCCAGTAGCAGAATGTGATACTGGGCTGCAACCTCTTCGGTAACACAGAAATCGCTATACTCACCTGCTTTTTCCAATGGCGACCTCTTGTTTGAATACAATTGTTAAAGTCCTTTTGCTAAAAATGGGAAGTTACGGAAAGCAAGTTTTAAAGAAGGTTAACATTAAACTCAATGTATAAGAATCCTTGTTTCTGAATCTTAAGGGACCAAAAGGAAGTTTTATTTTTAGCAAAGACTAGCAGAACATTACAAATTTATAGTGACTGTGAAAACTGCCACCAGAGCATTTTATAAATGTAGCCAAATCAGAATGACTCTGCTCTCTCCTTGGGTCCCAAAATCTTCTGTGGCATCTACATATGATTGAAATGAAAGAAAATTACTAAAACTTATTTATTAAAAAAATTTTTTGTAATGTTTATCCTCTGGAAGTTCTGGGAAAGGAATTGTCTAATCAATTTTATGTGAAACCACAAAATTCTTAGGCTTACTCCATCCACAACATCAGTCCTGTACCAACCGCTAATTCTTAGGAAGACAATTTTTGTTAAAGTGTAAGTTAACATTGGAGTTATCTAAGTTCTTTCCAGGAAAATGATAAAAATAATCCTTTTGAAAAATTATCAGATATGCATAAAATTTTTAACTTCAAAGAAGCCAAAAAGAGAGTAAAAGATTTTAAAAAAACAGCAATAAATCTTTTATTGGAACTTTTTTAACAAAATAATTTTTAAAAACAAAAGCCCCATATGCAAACAAGGAAGTAAATAAAATTAGTTGGCATTACTATGTACATCCAAGACTCAAAACAAGTTCTGGGTTAATATTCCATAATCCAGTAGAATCTTTTGATCCACCAATGTTTAGGTTAAATGGTATTTAATACTACCCATAATAGAACATTATCTTTGAACTTTATAAAATGGTTTATAGATTATAAACTATATCATTTAGCTTTTCATTCTTCCCACCAATCCATATGCCACATGTATACTAGGTCTAAAATGTATTTATATTTTCATATTAGCCCAAAATGTCCATCATTCCAAATTAACCACATTATACCTCTCTGATCTCCTCCAGGGTTTTTATGGTGGGATGTGCTAGAACCCATATATTACAACATCATTTTTCAAAACTAACCTAATTCTACGTTCTACCTCTAACTAATCGGCCACTTCACTTCTTCTCACTTTGTATGCATACATTAAATACCAAAGCAACTCTACCTCAAAAAATACTAGTAAGACATCAATACACATTTAGGCAGGAATTTCTGACAAAGTTGTAGTTTATTTACCAAGAAAAAAAGTGCTACTTTTTAAAATTAGGTCAAGTATTTTCATAGTAGTGTTACTTAATTGAGAATGATGACTTCAATTTAGAGGATTCATATTACTATAGTTCAAATGGACAGAATCTCCTCAGTTCTTGAAAGACCAAAATATATCATTGTATTACTCTGAAATGTTATTAAGTGTTTGTTTTTGCTAATATATTCAGTTCACTTTCATAATCTTTACAAAGGACAGTCTGGATAATTTTTGTAAGAGGCCTCAATTTTAGTTTAAAATGTAATTCTTTTCTGTCCGTTAATTTAAAGATGAGCACAATGTTTGTACTGTTTAAGGCAAGTAATAAGCACATTTTGAAAGGTAATAAACTTACCGACGAGAATATCCTACCAAAGGGGAAAATAAAGAAAAGAGCCTAATGGTTTCTGTTTAAGACATGTTTAAATAGCACTCTTCTTTTAGATCATTTAAAAATAATTTGGCAGCTGAATTGCCCATGGTCATAACAAACATCGCTTACAAAGGACAAGCAACATATACGGAATTAGTGATAAGACTTTCAGGATTTTTACAAGACTCTTCAAGTTGGTGCCTAGTGGCATTTAACAAGATTTTTGTATTCAGTATAAAAAGATTTAGAACATAAACTATACTAAGTAATGAATATAATTTCTTAATGCCATGCATGAAAGTCAACTTTTTACACATCACCAGTCTTAAATAGTTCTAATTAAAATCCAAACTGTTCTCTTTTTAGATTGTTGTCATTCTTTGGCAAAAGATTCAATACAGCCATGGGTTTAGGAAACAACTGTTCACTCATGGTCTTCATTTTTTGTAAAATAAATGCATTTTGTAAAAGGAATCTGCCAATGTGCCTGGTTTATACTAAATAATTATAAGCAAAACATTATGGCTTTTTTGGACTAGTCTACTCCTAGAGCTTTGAGTTGCCGTTCGATCTCTTCATCAGAGATTGTAGCCTTTGAAGTTGAGGCGGATGGCAGGCTTCGGGCTGCTGATGGGGCTTTGGCCATCTACATTAAAGAGAGGAAAAGGGAAGAAGTGCATATTATCAAACCTGTGGGCAAGGAGATGTGCTGCAAAGAGGTTTCATTTATTTTCAAATACAAAAACATGCACCTAACAATAAAGGATAAATTAAAACAGTAAAGTGATAAAAATGGTAGAAACCATTTTGAACTGAGAAAAGACGATGTTTGTACCTTTCCAGAGATTTCAATTCCAATTTCATCAAGAACTTGATTCACAATATCTTGGCTTTCCTCTTCTTCATCAGAGCCATCAAAGATGTCATCAAGTGTGTCATTGACTTGAGGTGGAAGAAACAAAGCAGTTACTTTCAAACAGATTTCAGGTAACATTTGTATTTTTAGAAGGTGGCCCAGCTCTATGTATATATTTTGTACTTGTATATCATAGAGAGGCAAACATAGGTGAACCAACAGATTACAAAAGTCACTTTCAAATGTTAATGAGGTTCACTTATAAATACATTTTTGAGGCATTACATCTGGAATAACATTCATTTCAATACAAATTATCCTACAATAAAACAAGTCTAAAAAAATCAGTAAAAAAAGCTAATAAACAACAAGTATATGACATTCATAACTACAAGATTAAAGTTTTTAAATATGACTCCACAAACTAAATCCACTGGGCTGGTAGCTTTTAATCCTGACCATAAAAAAGTATGTAAGAATCAAATATCCTGTGAATATTTGGGAGACAATTCACTCTTTTTATACCTATAATTATATTTTCAGCTTTCTTAAATGTATATTCAAGATGTACATAGAATATTCTAACAAAGTCTAAGGTTCAGTATTTTAGTAACATCAAACAGCATAGGGAATATAGTTAATGAATACATCGTAGTGACTATGTATGGTGTTAGGTGGGTACTAGACTTATCGGGGTGATCACTTTGTAAGTTATATAAATGTCTAATCACTATGTTGCACACCCAAATTTGTATTATGTCAACTTTAATTGAAAATTAAAAAGAAAAACATCTTTGCAAAAAATAATGCCAGTCTTGACAGTATCACGTAAGTAATCATTCAATGTGGACCAGGATGCTGCCAAGGGTCACTCATGTGTCACTGGGGAAAATAGAGACCGTCACGGTATAGTCTTTCTGAGAAGAATCTGGTAGTATGAACCAAAAGTCTTTCATAAAAGTTCATACTCTAAGAACATTTAATAAATTTAGACAAAGATAATATAGAAACATTTACCAAAAGATCATCAAATGCATTGAAAGTTTTAAAACAATCTTATTGACCAATATAAGAATATTTTAATAAATTAGAGTTGATGCAGTTTAATACTGATATTATGCAATATGAAACCATTTTTTTAAAAAGACCAAAAAAGATTTTTTTTTCTTTTTTGTATGTGGGTAGTTCCCTGGCCGGGAATCGAACCCAGGCCGCAGCACTGACAGTGCCAGCGCCGAAGCCGTAAGCCACTACACCACCAGGGAACTCCAGAATCAGAAAAGATTTAAGGTCGTTAGTTTGTGCTTACATTATACAATTGTTTTTTAAAGCAGGATGAGGTTCCAAACTACACATGTAATATGATCTAACTATTTTAGGATATGGAAAACTACAGGAAAGAAACATCTAAGATTAACAGCAACTATATCTGAGTGGTATGACAACAGATGTTTTTATAACATACTTTTTCCTTTGTTCTCCATATTTCCACCATAACATGTAATTAGTTTTTATTGTAAAATAAGAACACTAAGTACTAAATAACTTTAGGAGGGAGAAAAAAAAAAAAAAGAATGAAAGAGCTCCATTATCTCTACCTCCAATATCTATAGTATGAAAGAATCAACACGACTCTGAAACTACCTAATTTAACCAGGAAGATTATTTTATTCACAAGTTGGTTTTGGTCCACCAATCAATAAAGTAAAACTGCTGGGCCCAAAATTGCAGAGAAATATGGTATAACATATTTTATATTTTTCGTTCAGTTACACATTAAGGTTCTAAAATTTTAAGCCTTGTACATTGCTGATTTAAAAACACACTGCAGGTACAATATAGTCATCTATCTAGAAGGGAAGTGTATCATTTGTTTTCTCAGCATCTGAGCTTCCACGGGTGAGACTATGATGCTGCCAGTAAATAAACCTGACTGATGCAAAGATGAGAGAACGGTACATTTGATTACAAATTATTAAACTTACTCATTTCTTCAGTCATTTCCATTTTCATGTTTTCCTTCTGGAAATTCTGCATTGTTTGCAATGTCTTTTGTGGATCCATCTTCTTGTTGACTGCCTGCATTGTCTTTAAAACATGAAAAGGTTCATGTTAGCTACATAATTATGAAAATCTCACTGTGGATGAGACCAAAGGGAACATACCAAACAGTGACAGGCTCCTGTACATCCTGCCATAACTTAAGGTGAGGAAGTTACACATTCCAGAAAAAAATAAAATACTTGTTTGGAAACCATCTGCTTAACATGTATATAATAAAAAATGGTATGGAGAAGAAAACCTCATCTGAACTGAAGCAAAGAATTATGTAATAAAAAACACTGTCAACATAAAATCCATTGCTATTCAAATGGAAAAACTGCATTTGCTTATTACGCAGTAAGCAGGTAATGTCTAAATCAAAAAGAATTTTAATTTAATGTACAAACTTTTTCATTAATTTAATGTTTAAATGAAAACAGATACACTAACATATATATTTAATCCATTAATGTATTTTAAACCATGGTTTAAAAAATGAACAAAACATTGAGTTTGCAAAAATATGTGAAAAGAATTCTCTCACATGTTATCACAACTTATTTCCTTCGGATTAGTACCATCTAGTATAGCCAAAATATGTCATACACATGGAAAATCTGTATTAGATTAGAATATGCACCCCTGTTAATCCTACTCACTATGATGAAAGTTTATATTTGTTGTATTTGTGTAAATTACAGTATTTTACTTGTAACTTGTAAATAATACAATTATTTATAATAAATTACTGAATCAATAATAATCATTATAATAATAGAGCAAGTTAGTGCCTATGTAACCTGACTGCAACTCAGACACTATTCTAAACACTTCACATATAATATTAAAGTTAAAGGACATTTAAACCTGATAAACCTGTATGTGCTAGGTGCTACTGCCATTTTCCCTGTATTACAAACGGAGAATGAAGGCAGAGAAAGGCGAAATAACGGGCCCTGGTCACACAGCGGTTAAGTGGAGGTGAGATCTGAACCCAAGTTCTCTGGCTCCAGAGCTTATGTTCCTACTCCCCGCACTGCACTGCCTCTCAAATGGGCTGCTTTTTAAATAGGTTAAGCCCTTGCCGGGTTTTGCTTTCCACTTCATCCCCATTACTTGTTACAGTTCCTACTCTTAGGTTCTAAACAAATATTTGCTGAATTAACACATTTTTAACAAATTTAAGTGAAAATTCCAATTCAGATATCTGTATATGGCACGGCGACATAAAATATCCTTTTCCAGCCTCCCACTTGCAGAAAATTGCAAAACAGTTACAGTAGATCATTATTTTTGGTTTCCATATGTGTGAATGTGCCTACTCACTAAAATTTATTTGTAACTTCAAATTCGCATTGCTTTTGTGCTCACATGTGGACATGCGCAAAGCAGCAGAAAGGTGTCACCCAACATACACATTTTCACCTGAGGTCAAACAAGGTGATACTGCCTTCTTGTTTCAGCTCTGATGTTGTAAACAAGTATCCTTTCTGCCGTTTTTATTACCACATTCTTGTGCCTTTTGTTGGTGACCTTTTTGTTAATGGTCCTTAAACATAGCAATGATGTGTCATTTACTGTACCTAAGTGCAAGAAGGCTGTGATGTGCTCATGGAGAAAATACACTGTTAGAGATAAGCTTTGTTCAGGCTTGAGTTATAGTGCTGCTAACCATGAGCCAACGATTACTAATCAACAATATATATTAAATGCACTGTCTTTCAACAGAAACACACATCAAACAAATTTAGGTATACACTAGTGGACAAAAACGTGACCAAAGGCTCACAGACACCTAACCTTGTATCTCCCCTAGGAGCAATGGTTCGATATTCACTAATTTGGTGTTCCTGACTTTACAGAACATTAATTATTGCAGATAATGAGAACCAGCCGTATGTACCATTTTCCTAATGTGAACTTCACACTTTCCTCCCTTCTGTTCTGCATATTTGTCCTCCTCCTTCCCTATATTTAACTTCTGAGCTCGGACAACTAACTTCGTGAGCTCATCCTAGAAAAAGCGCTGCATGCCTCACTGCTGAGTATCTCTGAGGTGAAGTGCTCCCCTTGGGAAACTAATGTACCGACACCAGCGCCTAGCCCACCCTTCGAAGCTATCATGGAGCTTTTCCTGGAAGAGACATCAGAGCTGTCGTCGTATCCAAAATCTGACAAGTAAGTTTGTGAACCGGCCACCACGTGCTTACGTTGGCAGCACTGTACAAACAACTCGGTAAGATGCTATAAGATCTGTGAGAGCAGTCTTTGTCTTAAACTTCTTATTCCTCTCAGTGCTTCATATGCATCAAGAAGCTCATTATTTATTAAAAACAATTCAAAAGGCTCAAAATCCTTTTAATTCTTTTAATTGGTAAAAACATTTTTATATAAATGGTGTAAGTTAAACATAAATTCCTGTTACAATTAGTTGATAAACCCTTCTGATAGTATCCGTGTGTCCTTCTGACACATACATGAAAAGGAATCAAGAGGAAATTACAACGCTGAAGTAATGAAAACTTAGAGCTTAAGGAAATAAGAAGCCTCCAAATCTCCAACAATTTAAAAGAAAAAAGCAAACATCATTTTAAATCAATTTAAGAATCTAGAATTTAAGAATCTAGAAGTAGTTATCTGAATTATCTAATACTGTAACTCATGTTACTAAAAATTACAAAGATTCTATACTACATACATATCAGGGCATGCTTTTAAATCTCATTTGTACATTAGCATTTAAATATCTTAAACTCTATTTCTATAGTAGTAGTTCCCAACCTTTTCCCACTTGTGTACCCCTTGTTTTTAAAACAGCTGCTTTTAAATGCTGACACTTTTGTTCAGTGCCTATCTTAACGCAAAATAGTAGAAATGAGGCAATATGTTAGGAAAGAAAAATTACTACACTAAAAGTACAAACCACAGATTTAGTTTTACAGTAGCTGTACTCAGTTAAATATTGATAATGACGATCAAGTATTTAAATATTAAATTAAAAAACTAGTTGAAAAGAATCATTAAAAACAGCATGCTTATTTTTACTCAGTCAATAACTAAACTGATCAAACAATCTGGCTACAGATATATTTATCTGTTTGGGAAAGTTCTAGAAGCGTCACAAATAGATTGTTCGGAAACTATGGGCAATGATTGGCAGAAGAGTGGTCTGGGGGAAGGGCTCATAGCCACGCCCTCACTAATCATCATTTACTAACGTGATCTAATTTTGAAGTGTCTCCATTAATGATGATTCAAACTTAACCTTATTGTTCTATAACTCAAGTTTTGCATTTTTTTACTTTCCTTTTTTTTTTTTGCCATTACTGGTTATTTTTTGCATAATACCTCGGAATGGCCCAGCACATACCCGTGGGGGGACGTATAGCATCACTTGGGAAGTGATGATCTATGGATACAGGCTTCCACTTACTTTTGCCGTAGTAGACATTGCTCCAGCCATCTTCATCTGGGAATTCATTACTTTTGTTTGTGTGGACATAGAAGTGACTTTTGAACTAACAGCAAACGTTCTTGTTTTCTGTTTCCGTAGATGTACAAGCTGTTTGGCTAAAACTCTGCAAGCTTCTTTATTACCAATTTTTGCCATTTTCTTAATTTCTAATTCCTAAGAGAGGAAATAAAAAGTAGGAAATAAAATCATTAAGGATGGGCCTCAATGATTTACTTCATCAGAACGAATCAAATATACATCATATACCCTTTTCCCCTGATCACGAAGTGAGGCAGAGGCTATCATAAAGTAACCGAGAGAAAAGAATAATGTGAGAGAGCAATTTATTCCACATGTTTACATAGAAAAAAGAGAACTAGTTCTTCATTTGCAAATACAAAGCTGGTCTACAAAACAGTACTCACATGGAACCCCCCAAAAATTTCAAAATAAAACTCAACCAAAAGCTGGTAGGAAATAGAGAATAAAATAAACCTTGAGAACAAAGAATATTACCCGAAATAAAAAGGGGCATTTCATAATGATAAAAGAATTAATACCTAAAAATATAAAAACAACCCTAATTCTGTATGCACCTAATAGCAATGCTTCAAAATATATGAAGCACAACCAACAGAATTGAAAGAAGAAACAGATAAATATACAATTAGCATGAGGAATATCAACAACTCTTATGTATACTGCTATAACTGTTAGAACAAGTGGACAGAAAATCTGTAATGATACAGATTTAGAAAAACATACTATTGCCAACTTGTCTTAACTGATATTTATAAAAAGACTCCCTCAACAACAGAATACTTATTTTTTATGTGTACACTAAAAAACATAAATAAATAACCAAATATATCATATTCTGCATGAGAAAACAAGGCTCAATAAATTTAAGAAGAATGAAATGATATGAAGTATGTTCTCTAACCAAAATGAAATTAAACTAGGAATCAGTAAAGACAATAGGAAGAAAAATCACAAATGAACAGGAATTAAATAACATTTAAATAAGTCCTAGGTTAAAGAAAAATATGCCGCACATAACGTGTGGGCTACAGTTATAACAGTTCTTAGAGCAGTGGTTCTCAACCTTCCTAATGCCGCAACCCTTTCACACAGTTCATGTTGTGCTCTAAAATTATTTTCATTGCTACTTCATAACTGTCATTTTGCTGTTATGAATCGTAATGTAAATATCTGATATGTGTTTTCCTATGGTCTTAGGCGACCTCTGTGAAAGGGCCCTTCATCCCCCAAAGGGGTCGCGACCCACAGGTTGAGAATCGCCGTCTTAGAGGGAAATTTAATCCATTAAAACTTCTATGTGACAAAAAAAACTCAAAATCTTCAAAATCGAAAAGTAGAAAAAAGATAAGCAACAAAACAAAACACACACACACAAACAAAAAAACACAAAGTAAATAAAAGGAAAGAATATAAACAAGAAAAAGAGTCCATAAAGAAAAAAAGTACAGACACATTAATGAAATCAAAGCAGGTTTGTTTTTGCTTTTTTTTAAACAAGTGATGGACCATATTGATAAACCTTTAACCAGAAAGATGAAGGAAAATAACTAAGACAGAAAGACAGAGAGAACATCAGTTATAAATATCGGGATTGTAGAGGGGAGATCACTTCCCATCCTAAAGATGTTAAAGGATAATAAGAGAATACTATGAACAATACAATGTCATTACATTTTAAAACTTAGTAGAAATGGACAAATTACTTGACAGATGCAAACTGCCAAACCTCAGTCAAAAAGACACATAACCTGATCTACTCTATGTTTTTTTAAAAAAACTTGTGGTTGAAAAACCTATCCACTAAGAAAACTTCACTCCCGATGGCTTCACTGATGAATCCTTTGAAACATTTATAAAAGAAATACACAAACGCTTCTAAGTAAAGAGTAAGGGACAATTTCCAACTCATGCTTTAAGATCAGCATTACCCTGATGTCAACCCCAAATAAAAGACACTGCACAAAAAGAAAAGTACAAATCAACACCTTTCATGAACACACATACAAGTATTCTTAAATTTTCATCAAATTGAAATAAATATACTGCAAAAAATACATCATTACTAATAATGAAGTTTACCCCAGAAGCAAAAGCTTGATCCAACTTTGGAAAATCAATCAATGTAAGTCACTACCTCAACAGACTAAAGAAGAAAAACTACATGATAATCTCTAGAGATGCAAAAAATAATTTTAAAAAGCATTTGACAGAATTTATTCCTGATTAAAGTCTCAGCAAATCTAGCTAAAGAGGAACTTCCTCAACTTGAGAAGCGGCATCTACAAAAATCCTAGTTAATACCACGCTTAATGGTGAAAGAGTAAATGGTTCCTCTTAAGATAAGTAAAAATAAGAGGATATGTGGTACCAGCACTTGCATTTAACACTAAGTTCTAGCCAGTGTAATAAGGTATGAAAATAAAAAGCATCAAGATTGGAAAAGAAGATGAAAGTTTAATTTATTCACAGATGACATGATTATGTAGAAATCTAATAGGATCTACAAAAGGCTACTAGAATAAGTGAATGTAGAAAGGTCACAGGATTCCAAATTAATATACAAAGTATTAATTTATTTCTATATACCAGTAACAAAAACTCAGAAATTGAATTTGTTTTCAAAATATCTCCTAGCATCAAATACATAAACTAGGAAAAAATCTGACAAAAGTACAGGACTTCTAAAATTACAAATATAAACTAATGAGAAATATTAAAGACTTAAATAAAGGAAGATATTTAGCATGTTCATGGATTGTAAGGCTCAGTATTGTTAAGATGTCAGTCCGCCCAAATTAGTGTACACATGCAATGGCATCCCAATCAAAATCTGATCTTTTTTTGTAGAAACTAACAAGTTTATTCTAAAGGTCATATGGAAATGTAAAGCACCTAAAACAGTCAAAACAATTTTGAAAGAAGTACAGCACGGTAGGGTTAACACTACATACAACTTTAAGATTTACTATAAAGCTATATGAGTACTAATAAAAAGTGTAGTATTGGCTTAAGAATAGTTACATCAATGTAATAGTGCAGAGCCCAGAATGAGGCCCATAAATATGTATTTGAACAAATGGTTTTCCACAAAGATGACAAGGTGTTTGAACAGGAAAAGATGTCAGCAACAAATGATGCTGAAACAAATGAACGGCCATATGCAGAAGTGAGCCTCTACCCTCACCTGACAACACAGTGAAATCTAATACAATATAGTTCACAGTTCTAAATGTAAGAACTAAAACTACAAGATAATACTTCCAGAAGAAAACATAAGAGAAACTCTGAGTTAGGCAACTATTTATTAAAAGTACTAATCACAGAAGAAAAGGATAATTAATTGCATTTGATCAAAATAAAATCTGTGTTCCTCAGAAGATATTAACAGGAAAATAAAAGACAAGCTCAAGAGCTGGGGAGAATATTTGTAAACATATATTTAATAAGGTACTTGTATCCAGAATAAACAACTCTTACAACTAAACAATTATAAAACAACTTGATGAAAAAAAATAAGACACTTTGGCAAAGAAGATATGTAAATGACAAATAGGCACATGAAAAGATGCTGAACATCATTAGCTATTATGAAAATGCAATTTAAAGTGACTACTACTACACATCACTAGAATAGCTAAAAATAAAAAGACTGTCAACTCCAACTCTTAGCCAGGATTTGGAACAATTTTACTCACACATATAGCTGGTGGCAACAGAAAACACAGCTACTTTGCAAAACTGTTTAGCATGCTTATACAGTTAAATATACATTTAACCCATCACCCAGCAATCCTACTGCTAGGAATACACCCAAGAGAAATGAAAACATATGCTCACACAAAGACTTCAATTGAATGTTTATAGCAACTTTATTCAAAACAGCTAAAATCTGGAAAAAATCCAAAGGTCCACTGGCTGGTGACTGGATAAACAAATCATGAAATATAAACACAATAGAACTGCATTCATTAATAAAAAATAATTAATACTGATATATGTAACAACACTGATTAATCTCAAAGTAGTTATGACTGAAGAAGCCATATGAAAAAAGAGTTCATATTATAGGATTCCATTTATATAAAACTCTAGTAAATTTGAACTACAGTGACAGATCAGTATTTCCCTAACTGGGGAGGAGGAAGACAGGAAGGGATGAACAGGTGGGATAAAGGAAATAAGGCAACTTTGGGGGATGACAGATGTACTCATTACCTTGATTGCAGTAATGGTTTCATCAGTTAATACATATGTCAAAATGTATCAAACCATATGCTTTAAATATGTACACTCAATGCTATGACAAGTATACCTTAATCATGCCATTTTTAAAAAATATTTTAAGAAACATATATTAAAAACATAACAAAATATTTTAAAAGACAATCTATTTTTTTTATTGTTAGACTTATTTGGGGTGACATCTGTTAGCAAGGATTACATAGGTTTCAGGCATACAATTCTACAGTGCAAAGACAATCTATTTTTAAAAGTACATTCATTATCATAGACACAATGGTAGTTAAAATATCAAGTAAGCTAAAATAGAAATTAACATAATTATTTTCTCATAACCCTATCTTATTTTCTAGGACTATTTTATCTTTGTTAATAACTGAGAAGAGATTGGCTCTGTTTTGAGCAATATTAGTTCCTAAGCATTCATCACTCTTAACAAAATGAAGGATAATTTGATTTTATAATTAGCAGAACACACAAAATCCTGACAAAAGTCAGCAGAATGACACAATAAACAAAGGTAAGCAGAAATTGCAGAAAGGCATAAAATTCTGTTTCTTAGTAAAGCAAATCACTTACCACCTGCCATGTGCCTTTTTCCTAGTTAGCTAATTATTCCAACACTGATTTCCAAACTTGTTTGAAAAGTTAAACTGAAATTTAATGTTCTACTCACCAGCTGTTTTTCTTGTTTCTCTAACGCTGCTCGATCTCTGCTGATAGCCCTCTGTGTACCTCGTAACTCTCGATTCTGTTCCTTTATTACATCTGAGAAAATCACAAAAGAAACCTAAATGTATGGGTTGTAAAATTTTCTTCAATGCTGTTTAAAATACTGGACTCAGAGACTGTAATAAAAAATAAACCTTGATTTACAAGATGTTAAATCTTTTTATTTCGATTCAGTATGCTAAAAAGTCAAACATTCAAACTTGAATTATAAATACTGATTATATAAAGAATGACAGAGACAAGAACCACGTGGTGGCCTGAGAGGGGGCCCCTGAAAAACGCATGCGGAGATCACAACAAATAAAACACCTACAATTCCACTACGGACTCCCTACCAACCCCCAAACACAGCTGAGGGACACGCACTCACATTAAGGCGCGGGCAGCGGGCAGAGGGGCAGCGAGAAGAAAAAGGGGGAAGTGCTGAGATGCTGAGGTCCCACCTCGAACCCCATCGCTCTGGGAGGGAGGAGAAAGAAGGCGGCGGGAGAGCGCTCCAGGGCTCCTCAGGCCGCAGGACAGAGGAAACGGGCCCCAGAGGTGGGGGACACTGCACCCCTCACTCTGGCCCTAGGAGGTGTAGACCGGGTGCCACAAACAGAACTGAAAGGTGTAAGCCCGCACTATCCACGTGGCCTTGGCTCCAGGCAGAAAACAGTCTCAAACCCTGGCCACCACCCCCACCCACTTCCAGACCTCTGAAACAGAGCTCAAGACAATGATTATAAAAATGATCAGAGAAATGAGTGATAATTTCAGCAGAAAGATAGCTAGCATAAAGAAGCACACAGGAACCACAAAAAAAAGACCAGGCTGAGATAAAGATTACAATAGAGGAAATGAAGACTGGAATAAAAGGAATCGCTAGACTAGAAGAAGCAGAGGTGAGAATCAGTGATTAGGAGGTAAAGGTAGCAGACATTCAATCAGAACAACAAAAGGAAAAAAGAATCCAAAAAATGAAGATATAAGATTCCTCTGGGACAAAATGAAGCGTAACAACATCAGCACCACAGAAGTACCAGAAGGGGAAGAGAAACAGCAAGGGATCGAGAACATATTCGAAGAAATAATGACTGAAAGTTTTCTTAAGCTGGCAAAGGAAATAGACATTCAAGCCCAGGAAGCACAGTCACAAACAAGATAAACCCAAATGGAACTACACTGAGACACATCATAATTAAAACAGCAAAAGTTAAAGACAAAAAGATAATATTAAAAGCAGCAATAGAAAGGCAAATAGTAACTTATAAGGGATCACCCATAAGACTGTCAGCTGATTTCTCAACAAACTTTGCAGGCCAGAAGGGACAGGCAGAAAATAGTCAACATGATGAAATCCAAGGTAATCTAAGACCAAGGTAATCTACAACCAAGATTAATGTATCCAGCAAGGTTATCATTCAGAATTGAAGGACAGATAAAGAGCTTCTCAGACGAGAAAAAGCTAAAGGAGTTCATCACCACCAAACCAATACTACACAGAATGTTAGAGGGACTTCTTTAAGATAAGGGGGTGCGGGAGCAAAAATCATGAATAAAATGGCAATACCTACATTTCTTTGAACACTTATGAGTGTCAAAAAAGAAAGACAGATACAAGTTGACTTCACTTATAGGTGAAATCCAAAGAAGAAAATAAACAAAGGTAACAGGAACAGATTCATAGATACAGAAAACATTTGGTTTGTTGCCAGAAGGGAGTAGGGTTGGGGAAGGAGGTGAAATAAAGGGAAGGGATTGGTGGTTACAAAGTAACAGTTACAGGGATACAGGGAATGACATGGGAATATAGCCAATAATGTAGCAATAACCATATGTGGTGTCAGATGGCTACCAGATTTGGTGGGTTGATGGGAGAAGGGCTGGAGGGGTGGGTGAAAAAGGGGAAGAAATCAAGAAGTACAAATTCGTCATCACAGGGATATAAAGTGCAACATAGGGCACACAGTCGGTAACATTGTAATAACTATATGTGGTGTCAGATATATCAGAATGAGGATTCTGTAAATTATATAACTATCTGATCACTATGCTGTACACCTGAAACCAATATAATATTGTATGTCAAATGTAATTTTAAAAAGAATGACAAAAGTGAATACATATATACGATAATCTAAGGTTTAGCCAACAATACATATATCTCACAATAAAACATTCCCTTAGAGAACAGATTAGTATACATTTTATATGGTACATATATATGTCACACACAGACACCTTTTCATCTCTCCTTATTCCAGTTATTATATGAACAAAGAAAGACAGGTTAGGTGTTTATTAAATCTTTTTTCTACACTAAGTCATCATAACAGAGTGAAGCAGCAGACCCTCCAATGAATCCCACCTCTTCCACTTCATCACTAGATGATATGTTGGAAAAGCTAATTAACACTCTAAACCTTGGGTTTCTTATAAAATATGAATTGTTGTTAAGGAGTAAATAATACACATGATGCTCTGAAATAATGCAAGGGTTTACTCAATGTCTATTTATCTCAATTCATCTGGATCCATCAGTGTTACCTTTTGAAGAATTAAAACCCAATGGATGATAATTTGGATAAGTTGTTACTAAATCATGACTTCTTCAAAGAATCATGGATATAGATGGTAATTCTTGCCAAAACTAATCTCTCATTGTCAGGAATATTTTAAGTGCTTTATATATATTATAAAACATAATGTTTATAATAATGCTATGGGGGTAATTTGTCTATTATTTTATATATAAGAAAATTGAGTGTTAGGAAGTTTAAATAACTTGTCCAAAGTCACAAAGAATGAAGCAGTAATGCCAGATTTAAATCCCAGTGTTCTATCTTCTGAATAAATGATTTTAGAGTACCTTTTTTAGTAAAGAAATAAATTTTAAAAAGCAAGAGAAAGAAAAGTCTCATCATCAAATGGTGCTGGGGCAACTGAATATCCTCATAAAATTGGGAGCACTGTTGCATAACATATATAAAAATTAACTCAAAAAATTAATGACCCAAATATAAAAGCTAAAATAAAACTTAAAAAATACACAAGAGTAAACATGCATGAGCTGGAATTTGGCAATGGATTTTTATACATGACATTAAAAGCACAAGCAACAAAAGAAAAACTATAAATTATACTTCATGAAAATTAAAAACTGCGCATTAAAGGACATCAAGTGAAAAGACAACCCACAGAATGGGAGAAATGTATGCATATTATATATATGGTTAAGAGATTATTATCAAGAATATATTAAAAACTCTTACAATTCCAAAACAAAAGACAAATACCCCATTAAAAATGGGTGAGAGATTTAAATACACATCTCTCCAAAGAAGATACAGAAAATATACAAATAGCTAATAAACACATGTAAATGACGCTCAATATCATTAGCGATTACGGACATTAAATATCACTTCACATCCACCAGAATGACTACAATCAAAACCACAAAGGAAAATAACAAGTGTTGATGAGGATTTAGAGATCACTCCCCCTACACAGTCAGTAGGAATGTTAATTATTTCAGCCACTGTGGGTAACAGTTTGGTGGTTCCTCAAAAAGTTAAACATGCTATTATCACATGACCCAATAATTCCACTCTCAGGTATTTACCCAAAAGAACTGAAACAGGTACATAAACAAATACTTCTTTCTACATAAATGTTCATAGCAGCACTGTTCACAATAGACAAAAGGTTGAAACCAACCCAAATGTCCATGAACAGACAAATGAATAAATACACTGTGATATATATATATGTGTGTGTATGTATGTATATATATGTATATATATGTATATATGTATATATATGTATATACTTGTAATGGAATATTATTCAGTTATAAAAAGAAACCACGTACTGACACTACTGCAACATGGATAAACTTCAAAAATATTATGCCAAATGAAAGAAGCCAGACACAAATGGCTACATTTTATGACTACACTCCTATGAAATACCAAAAATAGGTTAATATGAGTCACTGTTTAATGGGTACAGATTTTATTCCGAGGTAACGAAAATGTTTGGGTACTAGAGGTGGAGGTTATGCACTACTACTGTGAATGTACCAAATGCCACTGACCTGTTCACTTTACATGGTTCACGTTACGTGAGTGTCACCTCAATTAAAGTAACAAAGCCAGCAACCATTATCCTTTTCAGTGATGGAGCATCCCAACTTACATTCTGCATCTTTCTGTGTATAACATGACGTTTCTCAGAATAAAAACAACTAATTATACTCAGTGAACAGGCACTATACTAAGCACTTCAAAGGAGGAAGTGGATAATTGGTGAAGTAATCTGCCCAAGGGAGAAAAAGTGCTAAAATACATATACAGGTGGTCTGATGCCAAGAGCTCTGATTTTAACTACTATATTATGTTGTGAAGTTTTTCAGGCATAAAAGTGGGGTTAGGGAGCTAGGTGAAAAAGGTGAATGGAATAAGGAATACATATTTGTAGTTACAAAACAGTCACAGTGATGTAAAGTACAACACAGAAAATAGAGTCAATAATAGTATAATCACTATGCATAGTGCTAGGTGGGGATCACTGCATAAATTATATAAATGTCTAACCACTATGCTGTACATCTGGAAATAATATAATACTGAATGTCAACTGTAACTGAAGAACACCAATTTAAAAACACCCCCCAAAAACTAAAAAAAATAAAAACAGCCTATTTTCAAAGGAAAAAAAAATAGTTATCAGAGACATACTCCTTATATAGATCCATATCAATAAAACCATAGAGTATTTCAAACAGAATAAAAAACACTGCAAGTCATTAAATAAAATATAACTAATCCACTGAAATGACTTCCTGAATAAAAGTTAAAATAAGACGACAGCGCTCCCATATTCTACATACAAGACATCCATCCCCTCTTCTTTGCTTACTCAACTAAGTTACACGGTGAACATCTCGGACTCGTTATTTACTAGGAACACACTCTGTATGCTCCTTATAACAGAAATATGAAACCACACCGCATCTTTGGGGAGATGAAGCGGTATATGTCTCCTCCCCTACCTACTTTCTTCTGGATGGGAAAGGCACGATTCATTTAAAAAAGGGCATGTTCTGTAGACAAATATATTTGGGAAATGTTGCAGTTGAAACAATATTAATTACATTTCCTTGCTTCAAGGCTTCTAGGAATGTTTAACATATAAATGTGTATGGTCGATCCATAGGTAAGAAAATGTTATAGATTATTTCCCCAATTTATTAAGCAAAGGATCTCTTTTTAAGAAATCTCTATTAACATGTCCTAGATACTAATGTTCCACGGAGCTCTGGTTGAAATCCTATTCTAAACCTAACACAATATATTAGTTTGTTAGTGCTGCCATTACAAACATCACAAACTGGGTGTCTTAAACAACAGAAATTTATTTTCTCACAGTTCTGGAGGCTGGAAGGCCAAGATCAAGGTGCCGGCAGGTTTGATTTCTCCAGAGGCCTCTCTTTGCCTTGGAGATAGCCACCTTCTTACTGTGTCCTCACATGGTCTTTCCCCTGTGTGTGCCCATCCCTGTGTCTCTTCCGCTTCTGATAAGGACACCAGTCCTACTGGATTAGGGATCCAGCCTTATGACCTCATTTAACCTCAATTATCTCTTTCAAGACCCTATCTCCAAAGACAGTCACAAAGGGGTTAGGCCTTCAACATATGAATTAGTGGGCGGGGGTGGGGAGTTCAATTCAGTCCGCACAGCACAGTATCTTTCGTCTGCCATCTACAGGCTGACACTAAACAAAACAGCAAAGAAAGTTCTCATTTCCCTATCTTTCAAAGAAATCATCAGCCTTTTTCATCCTTAATACTCATGCACTCCCAACCTTCTTTTGGGCTAAGTTCTGTATCTCACCAAAGTCAATGGATTGGTATGAGAATATTCACCACTTACCCAACAGATTCTATAGAAAAATATGATCTGAATTTAAAACTGAAATTGCAAATGAATTTTTGTATATAACCACTTCATGTACTAAAAACTTCCTAAACTCAACTAGTATAAGACAAAATATTGAGACAGTATTGACACTCTTGTAAAGTTACAAGAGTATTAAGCTGAAAAAGAAGTCACCATATAAATAAGGTAAATTGTGGCTTGATAACTGACACAGGAGCAAAGCGTGAGCTGAAAGCCTTGATTGCTGAGATCTAGAATTCCATCAGTGTACGCGCTTTCTCTACTAGGGTGGTATAATGAGACTTATGCATTTGGTCTTTGTACTGAGTTCCTGGCACAGAGCTCCTAAAACCCTTGGGATTTCCTGAGTAATATTAATAGTAATGTTGTTTGACTCAGGAATGGGGACTCTTAGATTCAGGATGGGGCTCAGTACCAGAAAGAGCAAATACTTGATTCAAGGTGGGAACTTTCAGCCCCATCCCTCAGAGGGGTGTGGGGCTAGACGTTAGATTATAAAAACTCTTGAACAAAGAGACTCCTGGAGTTTCTGGGTTGATGAACATATTGACATGCTGGGAGGATGGCATGCCTAGAGAGGGCACAGAAGCAATGTGCCACTGCCTTGCACCCCCCAACATACCTTGCTTCCATTTGGCTGTTCTGAGTTTTATTCTTATAATAAACCAGTAAGTAAAACACTTTCCTGAGCTCTAGAGAATAACCAAATCTGAGGAAGGAGTTGTGGGGACACTTGAATTTACAGCTGTAATTGTAGCAACTTGGGACTTGTGACTGGCATCTTAAAGGAGAATAGTCTTGTGGGACTGAGCCTGTGGTGTCTATGCTAATTCCACATAGTGTTAGGATTTAACTGAATTGTTGGAGACACCAGTTAGTGTTGAAGTCACAGAATAAAGAACAGATACCGCCATTTCTGTTGAAAACAAGTATTATGACAGGAAATTTTAACAAAATAGAATTTAATCAAATAGTTTGACTTTGCTTTTCTTGATTTTATATAACTATGTGTACCATAACTGTCCCTATATATTAGATAAGGAAATTTACTACAAATTCTATAGCCTGTTAATAGACCTATTAATATTTAAACAGTTTTAAGCTATAAACTGAGCATCTAATGTTATACACTAAAACATAGTCATAACACTTTAAAACATGCTATGATAAGTAGAAAAAGGTAGTAAAATAATTTTTCATGAGAGGTATATCCTATAAAACAAATAAATTACTCTTTAATTTTTAAAAACAATCCCTAACCAAACCCACATTTAATGGTTTGATTTTCTAGATAATTCAGAAGGAGTAACATGATAAAGGTTCTGAAACCACTGCTAATGTTTTTAAGGTCAACTTTATTTTACATTATATTTATTTCTTAGTAAGTCTGAACTCTTCCTTAAATTATAAGCTCTTTAAGAGTAAGGAATGCATGTGTTCATTAATTTATCTATTTCTGTCTCCTTGAACAAAGATTATCCCAGTAGATCTGTGAATAGTGATCTAAGGGAGTATAAACATAGGAATATGCTGAAAAGTAAAAGAATTTGCTTTATAGGCATATTAAACACATTCCTTTAAAATGTGTAATAAAATCGATTGGTTAACAACAAACAGTGAACCCTGAACTATGATAGATTATTTTCCTACCATGGAAAAGTAGAGCGCTGAAATAATCAGATAATTCCCTTGTAATCTGCTGCTTTCCTCTCTTTTCATCCTGCATCCAGATGAAGACAGAAACATGGACAGGACATTGCTGACATGTAGGAGATGGAGTCCTTGGCTCCTGTCCATACTGTGTTTCTTTTTCCAGGTGAAACAGCATGTCTTGAATTCTTATACTCCAGCACCCATCTGCCTTGTGGGGCTGTTGTGAAGCACTTCACAATAGCGGGTAACAGAAAACTTTCAAACTGTGAAAATGTTAAAAGTACATGCAAGTACCTACGGTATGCTCTTTCTGCCACCATTTGATAAGGTGGGGACTGCCCTACCCACCACCCTCTTCCCACTCATACCTAGCATACACTTAGAGAAGACCACCCAGGTCAGCTCCAATCTTGGCATTAAAAGCCTGTCTGGAGCCTTTCAGACTCTTAATACTGAACAAGACAGCACATGAGTGCACTAGAGTGATGAGATTACAGATGTAAATTTTAAGCTTAAGATAAGGACGGAAAACGTTGCTCTGTCTTCTCTGGTTGTTCTAAGTCAACAAGGTCTACCTGCTTACAGAAAATTACATACATGCATGTGTGCGTACATACATACAAATCTGAAAGAGCCTCCCATGTGGTTCAGCCTACCTTACTAGAATTCTCTAACAGGGTTTGAGGCTCAGCCCCAACTTCAACTATGGCTGTCCTTCCAGACCCTGTTCATTTACGTACAATTTACACATCTGAGGATTAAAGCAAAAATAATTATCAACTGTAAATCTGGACATTCATTAATCTTCTAAGAGCAGGGCAGGGGTCCGTCCCAAGTTTGCGGGACAGTTCAGGATTACTGCCCCAGCAGCGCTGAAGCACTCAGTGGGATTCCAGCTAGTCTGCTGGACAGCACCCACTATACCATGCACCAGGTTTTGTGCTTTACTATAAGGGCACGTGGACATTTATTCTCATGTGTCATATTTTTTTGTTTTTAAATGTATTTCTTTAGGGCAAAAGTCATTTTGATTAATGCAACTTTATTGTCTATCAATTATCTTGAACCCAACCACCACATGTACTGAGACAGGAGCACAAAATGTTCCCACATTGTGTTTTACTATCTTCACTAACTGCTTTTTGGGGATCAAGACCCCCAAAGTGAGAGGGAGCTCCCACTTCAGATCTCATCTGTAAGCTCTGCATCAGCCAGTATCACTGAAAAGAGTCAGTGCTATGGCACTGGGCTAGTGGCATGATGGCTATTGGAGAAACCCTGATCATGACTATGAAAACAAGAGCCCAGAGAGTGAGGTCAGCTAACGTGGGCAGGGCGGAGTCAGCAATGAAAATAAAGTGGAAAGGGATCCGGATACATCTGATGAGGGTGTACCATCTTCTTGGATTGATGAGGAGAAAAATACCGCAGAAATACTATAAGCTCAAAGGTTAAGGGGTAAGAAAGAAACATTGAAGGTGAGTTCCTAGAAAATGCTGACTCTAGGAACCAAATTTACTCAAAGAGAAATAACAATGAGAGTAGATGAGGAAGGACCAGAATTGGATGTGTGTGGCAAATTTGTTTCTCAGGCTTTGGAAATGGTATCTCAGAAATCAGGAAGCAATGGTATCAGCTTAATTAACCAGTTTTGATAAATGATAAAGAAAAAAACAACAAAAAACAGATAAGGGAAACAGAACAGTGAGTATCATGCCAACAGCTTTATGCTACACATGGCTCAGGAACCAAGGGTTCACTTAAGAACTTAGCAGGACTTGCTTGGAAAGAAGAGGCAAAATACTAAGAGAAAACAGGAGAGTCTAGCCCTTCAACAGCATAAAAGAAAGTAAAAAGGAATGCTGGTTTTCTTTCCCCCTACTAATAGTCTCAACAGCCACTCTAGCCTTGAGGAATTCATTGAAATGAATTCATTATTATTAACATATTGGGTTTTTTCCAAGAGTTGAAAGAAGTATTGAGATGGGCCACCTCTTAGCAGATCTTTGGGTCATATTTGGTCCTCAAAAAAAAAAAAAAAAAAAGGCTTTGGCACTGTCGTCAATAACAACTTCAGTTCAAAAAACGGGCATTTTTCAGCTTAAGTAAGTGAGGGAAGGAGAGGGAAAGCTCCTCCCAGAACAGTTTCACAGACATCTGGACTTGAAGATAGGCAATGGTTGTAAAATGTCCAGAGAAATGGCCAGAAAGAAAGACAAGGACCAGATCAAGGAGTGCCACAAATACCTTATTAAAGAGCACCCATTTGATCCTGTTGGTAACAGTGATTCAATAAAGGGGCTTACTGAGGAGTAGCAAAGGAAGATGTGGGTTTCAGTATATCAATCACACAAGCAAGTCTGTAGATGAACAATTTAAGGGTTGTACACCTACAGCAAAGAAAAGCAGAAAGGTGATAGAGTGCAAAATAAATGAGATCTGAGTTAGAGCAAGGATCTGAAGGCACGTAGGGGAAGATAATATTCGAAGATAATATTCGTATGTGTCAAGTATTTATAGAAGTGAAAGGAGCAGGACTTGATAACTGATTGAAGGCAAATCAAGAACTTCTTAATGCTGGAGAAAGGGAACCCAGGAAAGGAACTGACTTAAAGGAGATGGTGATGAGTTCTGTTTGGGATCTCTTTAATTTAATATGCTTTGGGACATCTAGGTGGAAATACTCAGCAAACTTACTGAATGTACTGGTTTAACAACTTGGAAAAATATGTCTAAAGATACAAATCTGGAATCCATCAACATTTACGTTTTAATGAAAATAACAGGAGTTTGGATAAGATCATGAGGTTAAAGAATGTTCAGTTAGCATAATGGTAGACCAAGCTGGAACCAAGAACACTAACATTTAAGGGGTAGATTGAAAATAAAATAAATGAAGGGAGAAAGAAAAGAAGTACAACCTGAAAGGAGAAATAAATGGAGTGGTCAGAAGAATATGAGGAAAATAAGGAGGGCATTGTGTCATGGAAGTCGAGAATTTCAAAGAAGAAATTATCAGGATCAAATGCAAAACATATGTCCAAGAGATGATTACCAAAAAATGGCCATTAGATCTGGTGATCTAGAAATCATTGATGACCGACTTTAGCAAGATCTCATTCCATGAGATGTAAAGCAATGGTGCAGAACGGGAAGGGTACCTGAGAAATAAAGGGGTGGGGATAGCAGACATCACTACCTCCGCATGAGGTATAGAGGAAGAGCAAAAAGAGACTGGACAATACTGCCTAAGAAATGCTTGGTCAAGAGAGTTGGGAAAAGGAGGGCTGTTCCAGCCCTACTCCCATTAGATTTTTAAGTTTTACCACTAACTCTAGTGAAAAAAAAGAGCCTAGTTTACAGACAAAAGATATTATTACATGGTACCTACCAAAAGTTGAGAATTACAAGTACTTAATAGCAAAATTAGACCTAGCCATAGGATATCTAATAATAAAGAAGAACAATGATTATACTCAAAGGGATGAGGTGCTGGCTTTACCACTTAGTAGCTGAGTGATCTTGGGCAAGATACTTAGTCCTTGGACTCTCACTTTCCTCATCTACAAAGTGGGGATAATAACAGTATTATAAGTTTTGTGAGAATTATAAGATACTGTAAATAAAATGCTAACTTGGTGCTAGTTTAAAGTAAACCTCAAGTTTGTCTTTATTTAGGATGACAGACAAAAATTATATAGTATAGAACTTCACTTATAAGAACCATATTTAGTTGAGCACTTATGACAAGTCCTCATGGCATCCTGATTTACAGGTTCATAATTAGCTGTAATAAATAGATCACCATTCTACTTAGGGAAAAAAACTATAAATACTTTACACATACACATATGTATGAGTGTGTATGTACATATATATATATGTTGGTGTGTGTGTTATAAATCAGTAACAGAAAACTAAGGACTCAATTATAATTTCAAATTCAAAAGAATCTTTCTCTTCTGTGGCACTGAGGTACAATTCTCATTAATTTCTGTAACAAAGTATATACTGCAGAGACTTGTTCATCTCTGTGTCAAAAATGAATTAAACATAACTCTGAATAGTAATGTGCTGTAACGTTGTCTCTCTTTTTAATTTGCATGTGCACTAGTCTTTAATGATATAGTATGCAACTCTCCCAGCCAATCGAAAGAGACAAAAAGATTCAATTATTCTCCAGATCTATAAAAAGTTACATTATTTCCCTTATATATCAGAATTTCATTACTGCTGAAACAGATAAAAAGATAGCATACAATAAAAGATCTTATGATCAATAATCACTGAGTCCAAAGACCCAGAAGAAATGCATAAAAGTATATTAAACTTTATAATATATAGCCTCATTACTGCTAGAAAGAATGCTGTCACTTTTTAAACAAACAAAACTTCTTTTTTAATAAAACAAGGAGTAAAGACCTCAGTAAAGCTCTAAATCAAAATAATAGAAGTACAGTTCTTGAATTAGGTTGTCATCAAGTGATTTGAATTCACATGATAATTTAAGAAAATATCAAGTATACAGTTTGATAGTTATACTAAATGTATACATAGTGGCCAACTTTACATTCAGCAATCTCATATACAGATCCTTAAATCAGTAGCACAGTTCTAGCAAAAGTCTTTAAGACTTCCCCCCCACCTCCAATAAGTCTATTTGACAAAAATATTTCTTGGATGAATTAACCCAACTGCAAATGAGTACACAGTTAAACACCCTCACTGCCCATCCTAATTGTCTTTTTTTATTATTTATCTCTATACTTCAAGCACAACAGTCAGCCAAAAGTAACAGGAAGCACGACAGTGAGAATACAGAAATGATATTTATGTCTTTAAAAATATTTGACAGATATTAAGCAATTAAAGCTAGGGTATTTGGCTTGTAATGTTAAAAATATTTTAATTTAATCTGTAACATCACAATAAAAGAAAAATGCAAACCTTTTCCTCTGTTCAGTAAATTCTCACTATATAAAACCGAAACAAAGAAATAAAACCTCCCCCTACCCCCGTAGTACTATACAGTAAATGAAAATCACAATACTGGTACTGGAACACTGAAAAAATAAAGTGTCATAATGAAGATTAAACAGCATTCTCAGGAATAACACACATTAAATCCATTTCACATAACTGTATGACATCCTATAACAATGTGGTAGTCATCCAGTATTGTAAATGGTTAATGAAAAGTCTGAATTGATAAAAAGTGAATACATTTAAAAATATATTTTCACCCACTCAGTGTGAGCAATAATATATTATTAAGGTAAAATGACATGTTTTGACGTGAAGGGTAGAAAGGCAGAATAAAAATGATGTCTTTGTTATCCTCTCCAAAATAATTTTGCTGGCACTGGAATAGTCAATACAAAGGAATGAAGGAGTTAGGCCAGGTCTACACTGAGCACCCTGTTTGTACCAATCACTGTGTGCTACCACTGTTCCTTTTGTAGCAGAATTAGACCCTTACAAAGAAGTGATTCTTTGGTTGAACTAGCAGCAACCTGGACTCAACATGTAATGGGAAACATGATTTTTAAATAACTTGAATGAATTTAATTCCTGGCAGTAATCAATGAAAATATCAAGACTATCAAGGCTAATTAGTGTCATATAAACACAGTAACAGTCATTGATTATAAACACCAATTTGTGTACATTCATTTTTTTTCTCTTAGATGACATTGAGCTAAATGTCAGAAACAATGCAAGTATTTTAAAATGTCAACTTCTATACATAGAAGGTAAGAGACTACACACCACAGCTCTGACATTAGATACCACAGATAACCACGAGAGAGAAAAATCCATTATGAAACTAAATCCAGGCACTTCCCTTGGGTTTCTTTTATTTTTCTACTGGAGTCAGTCAGGAAGAACTGCTTCACATCTCTTCCTGATAGGGTGTCCTTACAAGACTGACTTAGACCCAAGTTCATTTTGGCAACTGGAGCCTGTCACCCACGACCCCCGTCCCGCAGGCACAGGTTTCCGGTCTGCATGCCTAGAAGTATCAGTCACGACCCAAACTGAAGAAGCCACAAGCCAAGCCGACGAAACTAACACATCATTAAATCACCAAAGCTAACGACACTCTAGAGCCAGCAGCGTCCTGCCTCCTCCAAACGCTCAGGATCTCGCTAAAGAAAAAAGCGGGTGGGGGAGGGGGGCTGTGCTATGAGAGGGAAGAAACCAGATGCCCAGGTGAGGCTGAGGAGGGCCAGTCACACGAGATGGGCAAGCAGAGAAGTGACGCAGGAGGGCGGTCACCTGTGGGGCCACTTGATGCAGCCCCGCCCCCAGGGCCAGCAGCTAGAATCGCGGTCAGAAGCCCCCAAAACAGGCCAGGGAAGCACAGAGTCGGGCCTCTTCGGCCTGGCATGGAACTTACCGTCCACGGTTTTCTTCTTGAAGAGGGACGCCATGGTCAGCGGCCGCGCCCGGGCGGCCCGGCTCGGCCCGGTCCGACCCGCGACTGGGAAAGGGCAGGCCCTTGGAGGGTTCGAAGTGGCGAAGCCGCTGGGGCAGGGAAGAGGGCGGGGTGGCCAGGCAGGTCCCGCAGAGCGCCGTACTCGCCAAGCCCACCGCGGCCGAGACGCCGGAGCTCAGGTGACTGCGAACTAAGACACTTTTTGGAGAAGTCACTTGTAGGCGGCGCCTGCGCGCTGTGAGCCCGCGCCTGCGCACTGGGGCGCCTGAAGCCGCCGCTGCTGCCCTCACCTCCGCTGCTGCCGGATCCTCCGGCTTCTGGGGTCGTAGCGCGGCGGTCCGGCAGGGGCGTGAGGTCGCAGCCCATGGTAGGAGGCCGTGGGCGGTGTCGTGGGGCTTCTGTTTTCGGGTTCATTTGAGTGCTGACAGGGATGAGCCTTGATTAGCCCTTCCCTCCTGCCCCGAGGGGAAGCTGGAAGGAGGGGACCCCACAGTCCTAGGGCAAGTGGGAGTAGTCCCGGAACCAGTGGATTTACGATCATCCCGTCGCTGTCAGTGTCAGCACTTTCGTAAGTGCAGGGACTGGTGGTAGGTAATGCTGAGGTCCGTGTCCCCCTGGTGTTTGTCACCCGAGTCAACGCCCTGTTCTGCCCTGACTCACTCAGCTGCCTCCCCAGCATCATCCCGCGCAGCTCCTGGAGGCGCCGCGTTCACCTGCCGGCCCGGGCCCAGAGCTCCGAACACCCGGCGTCCGGCTTTGGTATCCGGTTTCTAGGCCTGGGGAGGAAGGAAATGAGGAGCAACTTTCTTACTGCAACACTTTAATGTTCTTGGCTGGAAACATGAAGAAGAAAAAAAACACATTTACATACTGGTTTAATTGTCTCCAACTCATTCTTTAAAATCTCGATTGCTTGTAATTGCTCAAGAACAATTCATGGCTATACTGTGAACCTATTAAAATGCTTCATAACTGTATATTAGTGTTTACTGTGAAAAAATAAAAGCAACATATTGTGTTGAAGGAATATCATAATAAAGAATCCTTGTGTGTATAAGCATAAATACGGAAAATACAATCTTTGGATCAACACTTAAAGTTTGTTGTTTTACTTCACTGCGTGTGTGTGTGTGTGTGTGTGTGTACGTACATATATCAATTTGGTGTATATTTCACTATTTAAAATCTTAATTTTGCTTTGAACATTTTCTTTCTAATCTGTTATGCTTTAAGCAACACTGCCTTTCACAGGATAAAAATAATAGCCTTTTTTTCATTGGTGGGATTTCTGATATGGAAGACACTCCAATAATAGTGTCAATATTACCAGTCACCTCTGGCTTGTCTCAAGGAATTTTAGATATTTGTGGTATTCAGACTTTCCTTCCTCATAAGATGGGAAAGCTCCCAGTGATATGGGCTAAAGGGAGCAGCCATCCCCCCACCTCACTAAAGACTCCTGCTCTTGTTCTTTAGCTCTCAGTTTCCCCTTTTCCCTAACCCATAGCCTTAATCACCCTCTCAATCAGCTTTCCTTTAACTCTGGCTTAAACAAGATTGCTACTAACTTGAATCATGAAATGTCTTCATCCTGCCTCCTGCTTTAGACACTCACCCTAACACTTAAAACAATAGGCTTTTACCCTGTATGTCCCAGATACCCTTTGTCCAAGTTTGAGCTAATTATTCAGAGAGAAACTTGTAACTTGTGTTTTCTAATTGTATTTCCAAAATGTCTGTCTCCGGCCCTGGTTAGCCATCCTAAAATTTGTGACGTGTGATAATAAAACTTTACTTAGCTGGATATGCTAGATTTTAGCTAATCATCCTTGTGACTGTGAACCTGTGTTTGTTAATTGTATCATCCCCAGGCCATTCCTGGATAGGGGGTCACACCTGGCCATGGAGACCAAAATAAGCAGGATGCAGACTCCAAAGGCATAACAAATCTTCTGTCCCTAGCCACCCTGCAGTGATGGCTTTGAGGCCTACCTTTCCGGCCAATGCTTTTAAACTTACTAACTGAGTCTGGCTCTCCTTATCTAGGGGCCTTTGGAATGCAGATGTCCTCTGGCCAGGCTTCCAGCCCATCTCAACCAAAGGCGTCAACATGGCAGATATCGAGACCCCTTCCCTCTTTAGAGCAGATAGGGTGAGAGTTTCGTGAATCCCCACAGGTAGAGACAACGACCATCTTCAGCAGGAAGCAGATACAGAGAACAAGACCTTCAGCCCCTCAGCTTCCCATAAAGATTTGTGGTGATCACGTCTCAAGGAAATGTGAGGAAGGCATATAGAATAGGGGGATCTTAGGACCCCTCCCAGGGACTCACCCTGCTGATACACCCTTTCACTAGTAATCCCTGCCCCAAGATAGGACAATCACAGGAGGTAATTGAATTTGGATGGGAGACAGGAACAATAAAAGAAAGGTGATGTCACAGGCTTCTCAATCTCAATCAGACTTGTCAATCAAGAGACTCCACTCCCAGAGGTGTCTCCCCTGAAGACAGAATAAAATAAAAGTACCAAAGCCTCCTTAATCGGGGCTCCTGAGCCACTTTCCTTGCTCGAGCCCGCTCCTACCTCTTTGGAGTGTACTTTCTCTTCAATAAACTATCTCGTTGTTTCACCTCTATACTTTTGTGTGTGTCTCATTCAATTCTTTGCTCAAGATACCAAGAACCTGGACATCGTGTCAATGAGGACACCCCATTTTCCGGTAAATCAGGACCACTGAATCTTGCAGTTCTGCTAAAATTTACCATATTTTGCCATGTATAATGTGCTCCCATGTATAATGTGCACCCATGTTTTTGGCCCAAACTTTCAGGGAAAAAAATCTTTAGTATTAACTAATTCAAATTTATATTTGTTAATATTTAGATACTTGTTTTTGTATTATAAAGGAATTTTAGCATTTATTTTTTAACAGATATTATGGAACAAGAAATTTTATGTAACATAAGCACAGATACTAGGTACAAAAAATTTTATGTATAAAATTTTTTATATAAAAAAGCGACTATCGTATCCCAGGTATTATTTTGCATATAGATATCATTATTGATTTCTAAAGTTACACTTTTAACTCATAAGCATAAATAAAAGAAATAAAAACATAGATATGGAATTAGTACTACGCATGTCTAATGAGACTCCTTAATTTTTTCCCTCACAAATTTGGGCAAAAAATTGTGCAGTAGGCATGGCAAAATACAGTAGCTAAGAGTTGGCTCATGATAACTTTCTCAGAACCACATAGTAATATGCAAGTTAAAATGGTCTTTTTCTCCTTCTCAAGTTACTCTAGATAATATGGAAAGGTGAAGAAGTAAGGGAATAGAAAAAACTGTAAGGGAGGAAACTTAGTCTCTGCACCCAAGGCCTGGTCTTTCCTGGTGTGAACTCTGTGTCAAAAAGGCAGTTAGCTCTAGCTGCCTGTTGTAATGAATGGCATTGAGCTGCGCTTGAATGCATGAGAGGCAATAAGCTGTTATGTGTGCAGTCACCATACTCCTCCCTGCTGCAGTCACCCTTGCTTTATTACTCCTCCACGATCCCCCCCACTGACCCAATTGTAACTGTTGGGAAAATGCCAAAATACTTAGCAGCAACCATATGGAAGATCCTCCAAAAGTGCACAGCAGGAGCTCAAGACAGGGCTTGTTCATTACAATAAAGACAAAATAGAAATATGTAGTATTTAAACTCAACACTAATAGCTTAATTCTCCCATAGTTTGAAACAGGATGACAGTTAGCGGACGTACACCAAACTGGCTGGAAGCCATTCTGATTAATTGTGGCCAAAATGTACTAATATATAGTTTACATGTATTTCACTCCTTATTTGAAGGACATGCACACTTACATATAGCTGAGATTTAGAACACCAAGAGGCCATAAACTACAAATACAATGGTGTTTTTCATTTGTTTCTAGCCACCTTTATCCCATACAAACTCACAGAATCAGTAAGACACTTATATAAAAATAGTGGATAGAGAAAACATTTTAATTTTACTCTTTTTAAGTCTCATTAAGAAATAATTATCTAGTATCCTATGGTCATGTCATTATGACCTAATACTCTTCTTCCAAATTGCTTAGTCCAGTGGTTCTCAACCTTCCTAATGCCACAACCCTTTAATACAGTTCCAAGGGGTCGTGACCCACAGGTTGAAAACTGCTGGCCTAGACAGTGAAATATACTTACTGCCTGCTGAATGACACATACCATGCTATGTGCTGAGGACATACTAGTGAAGAAGCCCAGTTTCTTAATTTTTCTTCTTACCCACCTTCCTATCAGGTTTTTCATATTTTCTTATTCATTTGTTACAATTCTGACATCAATTCCAATGTGTGTTTTGTTTCTCTCACACCAAACAATTCTTAGACACCAGTAGGGGGTTCTATAATTCAACTCAATTCTGACACTATCCACCTGGAGATAGATAGCATCAGATTCCACAGGTTAATGATTAGTCCACAAACACTGCCTCCAGTTCAGATGCCCATCTCAAATCCAGGTTGTTACCTGTGCTTCTGGCCAGCTATAAATCAGAGGTTCCCATGACCCCCCACCCCTTGGGTTCCATTAGTGTGTTTAGATCAGCTCACAGAACTCAGGAACCCTGTTTACTCATTAGATTACTGGTTATTACCAAAGATATTAAAGGATAAAAATAAACAGCCAGAAAAAGAGATACATAGAGCAAGGTCCTAAATGCAGGAATTTGGTTCCCCTTAGAATTTGGTGTTCAGACATGATGGCACATGGATGTGTTCTGGTTTTCCAACCTGGAAGCTCCTTGAACATTGTCCTTTTGAGGTTTTTTATAGACTTCAGCACATTGGCATGATTGATTCATTCATTTGCCAGTCGTGACTGAACTCAAATCCAGTTCCTCTCCCTTCCCCCAGATGGGGCTGAAAGTTCCATCCTTCTAAGTACCTGGTTGGTTCCCCTGGTGACCAGCCCTCATCCATAGGTGCTTTCCAAATGTCACCTCATTAACAAATGCAGGTGTGATTGAAAGGGGTTTGTCAAGAATATCAAGGCACCTTTATAACTCAAGAAATTCCAAGGGTTTTAGGAAATGGAGAAAAAATCGAAATGTGTATTTCTTATAAATCACCATATTACAGTGTCCACCACAAAGCAGCAGGTTTTGGTTCAGTATAAGAAAAAGAGTTTTACTTGTAAAATATTTAAGTCATATGGATGTGATATTAATGTATAGCATGGAGACTATAGTTAATAATATTGTATTAACTCTATACAGTGAAGGTGGTAATGACATTGTGGGGATCATTTTGCAATGTATACAAATGTTGAGTCATTTTGTTGTACACTTGAAACTAATATAATATTGTCTGTCAATTAAAAAAATAATATAGTAGTAATACTAAAAACCAGAGCTACTCTAAAGGGAATGATATGTGAGATTGCAGTTGCAGGAGCAGGTTGTTGTAGAAAAGATTCCTTTAAAGGGTCAACAACTTGATTAGTAGATTTCTAGTCTGTTTAAAATCTGGAATTTTATTCTGAATAATAAATAACTCAGCCCAAAATCTTGGTGTATGGTATTTCACATCTTACAGATGATACTACAAAAACTTGCTGGCTTCGCCTTCAAAGATACGATAAAACCAGAAAGATACAGCATTTCACCATTTTAAATCATCTGGAATTAGGCAAGCTTCATCTCTTATCTGGATCATTACCACCTATTTTGTTTTCCTGCTTCTGTCCTTACCTCACTCCACTCTTGTGAGGAAAGGGATCTTGCTAATGTGGATCAGTATATGCTATGCTCATTCTGAAAAAAAGATCGACATATTGTCAATATTTATGCCTGGACCACACACACACACACACACACACACACACACACACACATCTGTTCTACAGATTAAACTTCTGTTGTTCATCCATTAAATGTCCAAATTTTTACCATCCAGGTTGCCCTCCTAATTATTTTCCTTCATTATGTGTCACTCAGGCGGAACATGATTGTTTAGATTATATCATAGGATTATGCCATCTATTACCTCCCTTGTTCTGTACACTGTATTTCTGATAGCACTCTCTTTGATTGCATTAGCATTTTGGCTATCATATTTGAATCACATCAAACTTTTGGTCAAGGAAAACTTTTAACTCATTTTTTAAACTTTAAATTCCTGCTCAGTCCTCCCCAACCTGTATTTGATTGATAGATAATTTTAACATAAATACAGAAGTTTTCATGCACCACGAGACATTTATTCATTTTTGCAGTGATTAACTTACAAGCACTTTTGAGGCATTGTAGCTATCTATGAATCAATCTATTCATAATAAAGCATCAAGGACAGTGAAAATTGTGGACTCTCTAAGGTTGCTACTTCCAACATGCACTCACAAAAGAACACAGGGCTTGACTTAAGGGAATGGTAAGCTAGAGAAGGATCATCTCCTGTGCCTTTTCTTCCCAGCTCCAAATCCTCAGGGCTCTACATTTACACTTGTATCCTATGCTCTCAGTTTCTCCAAATGCAGAGCAGACAGGCAGTACTTATTCTACCCGAATAAAAGACAACTCTCAAATGGAATTATCTCAAACACATGGATAATTTTGTACATTGCAAGCCAAATCATGTATGCAACATTTTCCCATATTTCAGCCTGTTCACTATGTTTGTGTTAAAATTTAGAATTTTTCCTATAATTTCTGTACCCATGCTTTGATAGTTTCAGAAAGTCATCTCATTTCTCTCTTTGTCAAATTTTGCTTTTAAAAATATATGCCATAAGGAATGAGTCAGACTAGTCAGACATTTCGTCAATGAAAAAGCTAAATGAGTATCCTAAATGTGTGTGGCTACACATCATTGGTTTTATAGTCTAAAAGAGTTCATGTGTTATTTGGAATGTATATTAACATGATCCTTTTTGAAAAATAAACTAAACTTTGCCCTGAATTCCTCACAGTGTTAATAGTAGTTGCACATGAGTAAATCAAGACAGAATTTGTGCCCTCTAGCACAACAGAACATATGTATATATTTGCTTTTCAATCCAATAAAGACTCCAGAGTGCAGAACCACTACCATGCAAAATAAAAATGAACCTCAATATAGGGGTAATGGATTTGGTTCTTCAATAAAATAAACCTTAATAGCTATCTTACTTTCTATTTCAAATAAACAGAAATCAGGATAGGCCCTGGATGTTAGATTTTGGTAAATTAGTAAGTATGAAGAATTTACTAAAACAATGGCATTGTATTTTCTATACAAATAAAGTGACCTTTTTATAATGCTATCTATTTCAAGCTACATTTAAGTAGCCTTTTCTTCATTACTTTAATCACGTAACAAATGCTTACAGAGCACCTAGTATTGAACTATGTGATGCTGGTTAATAATTTTGTGGGTTCAAAAAGTGAACTGGCTATAGTTTTGTTCTAAAGAAGTTAAAGATCCAAAGAAGATATTTAGAGATACATCAAGACTTAAATAATAAGGCACATATATGGCTGTAAAACTTGAGGCCACTGACAAAATGACATAATTACTGGACTTTACGACCATACAGTTGATGTTTAGAAATATTTTAGATGGTTGGACTACAATCTATATATTGTATTTAGAAATATATTCTCAGTTAAAAAATGTCTCTTCTTAAATTTCTCTTACATGCAAGGATGTGAATGATTCAAAACTCAAAGATACCTAAGAATACATGAAAATTTAAAACAATTTTGAAAATAATTTTAGATATTTTTGATGCAAAAACCTAAGAATGTGTAAATTATATAAGCCTAAACTTACTGATGGACATAACAATAATAATGATAAGCAATATCTCAATGTATATAATTTTCAGACTCAGAAAATACTAAATCATATTTTCTCAGTTTAATATCAGAGCTGTTTATCTTTCATCTCTCTATTCCTTTTTTTTATTGTTAAGTTTATTGCAGTTACATTGATCAGCAAAAAATTACACAGGTTGCAGGTGTACAAATCTACATTACATCATCTATGTGTTGTATTATGTGTTCATCACCCAGAGTTAGCTCTCTTTCCATCACCATATATTTGTGTCTATCTCTCTATTTCTACATTATTTGTGAGAATTATAATTTATGCTACAAACCATAAATAAAAAAAAATTTATGTTGCCTTACAGTTGCAGATCTATCTATCCCTTTAGCATTCCCCATGACATCCTAAAGTAGGAGCTAAGCGTAGAGGCCATGGAGGCATGGAATATCTAGGAGACAGAACTGTCTCTCAGGGGTACTGTTTCTTCTTCACTCACACACCTCACATCACCCTGTATGGCCCTGGAGGATGGCTGGTTAGTCAATGACGGGGAAGATTCATCAAGAGAGGAACAACCTAAGACAGGCACAGTCACATAGGGGCCATCAGGAGAGAGCTTGGGCTCTACAGAGGTGAGGCACAGTCCCTCACCCTCTCTGAGGTTAAGCCCTTGCCCTCTGGCTGCTTTGCTTCCCAGTATAGCTTAGCCTGAGATCTGATGGGATGAGCTCTACCATTCCCTCCTGGATTTGATGGGATGAGCTCAACCACTCACTCCCTTAATGGATGCTTTATAATAACAATGACTCCATGCCTTGGTATGTATATGCGTAAAGGCACAATACAGCTGGAACACAATGGGGACTTTTGGGAATAGCCTTAAGGTGTGTTAATCACAGACTTTGGAAAGAGGAAGGTTTTTACTTCCCCATACAAGCCTCACTTCCACTTTCTATCCAATAAAAGCTAAACGTTGGCCCAACTCAGGGCTCAGCCCCTTGGCCCTGCTTACAATATATTTTCAGCTATTGTCTTTCATCACTTTGCATCACCCTTCCTGTTCACCCACTGACTGTGTCGTGCTGGATGCGACAATTTTAGTATTCCTTTTATAAAATTGTGAGATGACCATTTATAAATAGAGACCTGGACATTCAGTTTGGTGGAATCTTATTAATACATTTTTAGACCCAGATCGGGGATTACTCTCTACGTGCGACTATTTACAAGGTTCTTATGATGATACCATCAATAACCATATTTAGTGATGCTTTCTATGTATGGAATAAAGAGATATAAAGAAGTATTAGGATACCATTTCTGCTTAATTAAGAATAATCTATTTTAGATGATGATAACTAACTCCACAAGCAAAATAACTTGCAGTAAGAGGGTTAAATTTGTCCTTCAGAATTAACAAGTGGATTTGTCATGTCAGAACAGACTTTACAGGTTAAAACAGTTTTTATGACAATAACTGCTGCCTTTGGAGATGTGGACCTTCTCAAGTACAATTTTGAGATGAGTTGGCATAGGATATTGATTTATATGGGAGCCTATTCAGGTGTTCTCTTAATCTCTCTCTTAGATTTTCACCCTTGATTTCACTCCCAGAACGATGATGTATGAATTTCTTATTGTTGCCATCACAAATTATCAAAACCTTGGTTGCTTACAGCAGCTCAAATGTATTACTATATATTTATAAAGGCCAGAAGTCCAAAATGGGACTCACTGGACTAAATTCTAGGTTTCATCAGGGCTGAGTTCCTTCTGGAAGCTTGAAGAGTAAATCTGCTTCCAGCCTTTCCAATTTTTAGAGGCTGCTTGAATTCATTGGCTCTTTGCCCTTCTCTGCATCTTTGAAGTAGCATCTTCAAATCTGTGCCTGATTCCAACCCTTCTTCTACCTTTCACATTTAAAGTTGCTTGTGACTACATTGGGTCCACCCAGGTCTTCTAAGATTATCTCCTTATTTTAAAGTCAGCTGATTAGCAGGTTTAATTTCATCTGAAACTTTAATTCCCCTTTGCAATGTAACATAGCATTTTCACAGCTTTCAGGCATTAGAATGTGGGTATTTTTGAGGGCTAGCATTCTGCCTACCTTAGTAGAGGCTAACTTTTTGAATAAAGTGTGAATCGTTGGCTCTGCCTGACATCTTTGGCCTATTTAATAGTAGATTGTTTTCCCAATGGTACCTAACAACTTCCATTTGGTTATAAAGAGCACCATTGACCTTACTGACAGATGGTAACCACTGCTATTCTTTTCTACTGTTGTGCATCACGGTTAAATGTGTTCAAATGTTGACCTGGTTAGTCTGTCATTGGCAAGAGTATTCTCGGTGTTTTCTCCTATCAGCCCTAACAGATTTTTAGGAAAGGGAATAAAAGATATTTGGAAAAATCCTGACATGTAATTTTTCATGGAAATAGGCTTGGTTTAATACTTTGTTTCAAGTTCTGTCCTATGGATATAGTGCATTAGTACTTAATAAAAATTTTATTCAATTAATATTTAATTTTGGACTCAAACTGCATTGATAGAATTGCCCATCAACAGATTTAAATGTTTAAATAACTGAATGTTTTTTCTTTTATCTCTCAATATATCTGGCACAGAGGGGCCCAATGAATATATGTTAAATATGAAGTCAACAATATTCAATAAATGTTTAGCTTATAATTGAAATACATTTTTAAAATGCATATTTGAATAGTATCAGTCAATTCTATTGTAACAAACTAGTTAGAATTAGATCAAATTGCTCATTGATTTTATACTGTCATTTATTTCTTCATTTATTTACTCACATATGCTAAAATTTTAGAGGTGAAAGAGATCTTATAGGTCATTTATTACAAGCTCTTCATTTTACAAACAGACATATCAAGACCCATAACAAAGTATTGCTGAAATTCACTGTTGGTCAGTGAAAGATCTAGCACTAGAAACCCAGATGACCCAATTGTCAAGTCAATGCTTGACTTGCCTATAGATCTGTCTTAAAAAAAGAAGCAGAGAATAAAGAGAATAGATCTGAAGAGCAGTCTGAGAAATCTGCAGTCATTGTTGATACATTTAAATGCTGGGACTTGTGAAGAAATGAGAAGATGTCCCTACCACCTTCCGTGCCCAGGATGTAACACACGTAGTTCAGTGAGGCTGGATGTGTAACTATGAGAAGACAGCCTTTTGGGTAAACTTTTCATTCTCTTAGTTAAATTTAGGCTAGAAATTACTTCTCTTTTTAGCAAGTGATTTCTGCCATTCAATATGGAGATTCAATGGAGTACTCATTTATATTTTTATAAAGGTATTCTAATATTAATAAAGATAAGAAATGATTTTAGGTTAGAAGCATGAAAAGGCAGAGACGAGATGATTCCCTGAAACAAATGATGCAGGAAGGGCATCGAGATTATGGACATGGGATTTTTTAATGCCCTGTCCCCAATCTGCTGAGGAAAATAGAAAGTAATGAAGGCTGTCACCATGAGTAGTTAGGATGTACACAAGGTTCAAGAACATTATTCAGTTTCTAAGCCCTCAGAAACAGTTATTAATTCTCAATTCCCTCAAAGCCTAAGGTTAGCCTGGTTTGGAGTGGTGGGGTAGCGATTGAAAGAAAATACTAGTATTTCTGTGGAAGACATTCTGCATTGCAGAAGCAAAAAGCATAAAAATAAACAGGGCAGACAATTTAACTGAATTAAAATGACAAAGATTCTGTATTTTCTAGGATGTTTTTAAATTGAAAAATAGATAACAACAGGTCTTATGTCAGAAGATTACCTAATGACAAAGAAGACTTTCCCAAAAGAGAATGACAAATGCTGGTCAGGTAAGTTATATGAATACAAATGTAAATTAAGGTTAATCTTAGTAATTTTGGTAATATCTGACATTACAAAGGAGGGCAGTTTTTTCCCTCTACATTTTGCCCATAACCCATGACATAGACAAGCAGATCTAAGCACGAGGATGTCACCAAGGAATTTGGGGGCTCTGTCCTTTGAGGTCATAAATACAGTTTTCCATCTGCTGGAAACTGCTTAGGTGAAACATGCCTGAAGTCAGAGGCCGGATCAGATGATCTCTAGGGGTCTCTTCCAGCCTTTTGAGTCTTTGAGAGAAATTTCTAATCAGCATGCTAATGAGTGCTTTAAATTTGTATTCTGGTTTCCTTGAAGATAATTACCAGAAACACTAAGCAGAGAACAGCATTTCTAAATGCCTGTTTAAAAGAAAAAGAGGACAGTAGAAAACAGGATTCTGTTTAAAAAGAAATAAGACAGGTAATAAACTATGACCCACTTGATATCAGAGAAGGCAATTATCTGAGAAAGTAGTATGGCTCAACGGTCTCGGTAACGTCTGAGAGAGTCCAAGGCTACTGCAGCTTCTCCCCACTCTTCTGATGTCTTGCTGTGTGACCCAGGGCAAGTCACTTGACCTTAGTTTCCTCATCTGAAAACACAAGGCCCCAGGAGTTGTGCTTGATTACCTGGCGACTATCAAGCTACAAGAATTAAATGAAGAATGGAATTTCATTTTTGGCTTCGTCACTGCTGCGGTGATGACAGATGGGTATCACATGAAGCAGGTTAGCCCCTGCGCTTCATTAACTGACAGAAAAAATGTCTGAGTGACGTGGATGGCAAACTAAACTTTGAAAACGCTTTCAGAAATGTTAACTTGGATATTAGATAGAAGATAAACCTATCATCTATCAAGGTTTATTTGGATTTCTGCCTTATAGAAAATAAATGGTGATATTATCTCATATGTTCAATTAATCTAGTTCCTCTGCAATTAGCCCCAGAAGAAAAGATTGATATGTTTTCTCCTTACTTAATTTTTAGAGGGTTAAAAATCTTTTTATTAATACTGATGCATAGCTGCTTTATAAATAAGAACAAATGTATATCAGTCCAAATTATTTTTCTCACTGTCCTTTCCTTTCTTTACCTTGTTTTCTTTAAATAAGTTTAAACTGACTCTTTACATTTCTTAGCATAAATGTGATTCTCCCTGGGTGACGAAACTGGCAGGTTCCCAAACTTGGGATACAGGGTTAAATGCTTAGATTCAAACTATTTTCAACAACACATTTTTTTTTCTACCAGAGATCACTGCTTGTTTTAATAAACATGCCCTAAACAAGAAATCCAACAAGGAAGAAATTCAACTTATATATAACACAGAAGACAATGCTTTACAAAACCATCTAAAAATTACATTTCTGACATACCTTTTAGAGAAAACAAATAACTAATAAAAAAATAAGATGATAAAAAATTAATTGACATTACCTTTGTGAACAAAGTTAGAAAATTGAAACATCTATATCAGATCAACAATAACTATTATCTCCATTTTCATGCACTATATATTTACATTAAAGTGAAAGACCCAAACACATTTAGGACAAGTAGTTGGCATTTTGATTAGAGACTGTGATTATATGCAGCCTTTTGTTCATGAACATTAAAGAGAGTGCAGGGATATCACAGGAAATACTATTCTACCTGAGGTTTGGGAAGTCATAAATTCTGCTTCCAATTCAGCTATTCAGATTTTAGATGGCATTATACCTAAGCCCCACCATCTGTACAGTATGAATAATCATAGTTCGCTAATTCACGCGTGTGTTGTAAAGAAAAGACAATAAAAAGTAACTGAACATGCAACCATTCTCAAAGCTCAGACTGTGAGAAAAACAAATGGTTAAAAAATGCAAAGTGAGTTAAATTTCCTAATAAAACTCTTGAGAATAACATTTAATCTGATTTTTAAAAATCTAACAATGTTTACATACCAAAATTTTCACATGAATTAATTTTAGCCATAAAATATGCATGATTTAGACTTCAGAATTTTATTCCAAAGTCTATGACAGGCAACAAAGGAGAGAACACATCTTGATCTTACATTGTTTTTGTATCTCTTACTTGAGGGATCAGTGAATGTGAGATTCTCACCATATGGCTATGGAGTATTTAATATTAAATTACACCTTTAATTGAAGGATTCAACAGTATATTTTATCTGGAAAGCAACTAGGTAACTGTTAGGGGTTGAAAGAATGCCTTTTTGCTCCAGGTATTTACATTTATTAATACGACACAGGTAAAATGTCCAACAAACCTTTGTGTCTATCCTTTCTAAATTTTGAATTTCATGGATACCAAATTTATATGCCCAGTTTGGTCAGATGTTTACTCCTGGATATTCAGGTATATTCAGAATAGAAAGGTTACAGCATGCATGTGGTCACTAAGCTCCCACTCTGCTTAATAATAGAGTATTCTCAGATATAGGAATAATTGTTGTGAACCAAGAATCATCCCAGGTGATGACTTCAAAAGCATGTTACTCAATGCTAGTCATCTTTTGGAGTATGGGAGAAAGATAACCATCAAACTTTCTTCTCTTCATGCATGAGAGAATATTGCCCACCATCTATTGCCTGATAAACACTTTTTGTCTTAATCCCTTTATCCTCCATGGGGAAAAATAAAGTTTGGAAATGCAGAGTTGGAAGTTGTGTGTTTTAAAATTCCTTTCTTTATGTGACTTTCTGGGAGAATTCTGCTTTTAACAACTTACTTTTACTAACCTCTGGTAGCCTCTTCTTTTTATGAAATTTGAGCTTCTTACAAGAAAAATGGAATAAACAATACAAATAAATGAATTAAGAGCCTTGGTTCAAGGTAAGGAAAAGCAGAAGGAAAGAGGATTTCAATGATCAGTAGTCAAACTATTAAAATCATACACAGTGGATAAAAATTATAGGGCAGAAAAAGGCTATTTTATTTTGTGATTATCATTAGTGACTATCAGAAATGCTGTGTGGGAGCAAACGGTCAAAATACTTCAAGGTAAAGGTCAAATGATGGTGAGAAAAGAAATGAAGTCAGCGAGTATAGAATATACGTCAAAATTCTGAGTTAAATGAAAGGAAGTAGATTGTTTTCAAGACATTTGAATTGTAATCTCATATCATCTGGTGGTGTTTGTATAGTTCCAGGAAAAGGTAAGAAATGTCTTCACATTTTGTATAGAACTTTCTGTAGTTCACGTCCTATCAGCCTTGAATGGGTGCCCCTAAGGGCCTTTATTGTTCTTAATCATTCATTGCTTTTCTCTTTTTTTATCCTTCTCATTCTGTTCGCACTCGAAGGACCAAGGTCCATACCTTGCTGTCAAAGCAACTAATATGGTTGTTTTTGGAGTTCATTCATTCCTCAGTTTAGAATAGTTTAGAGCCTCTGGATTCTTTTGAATGTAACATCTAAAAAGCAAACATTTCTCTATTAATATTGACTACCTTAAAGGAAGGAAGTGCCCAAAGGAAACAGGAAACTTTCATTTCCCCATAAGTATACTGTATAACAACGTGAGAGCTTCTAGTGGAGATTTAGAGATGACAGATGGTGGCATCACTATTTATCAAACTGATTTGTGGACTACTTACATCACAGTCACCTGAAGTGTTTCTCTATATCACAAATTTATCAGACAAAGAGCAAAAGAGACTTTATCTTTGGAAAGAAAAATGGATCTCTTTGCCTCTGAGATTTAAGCAAAGAAAAAGGGGCTGAATGAGCTTTATGAGAAAGAGAGCACATAAAAAACTTACAACACCTCACTTCTCCGAGTAATGTAGAGTGAAGTCATCTACTGAGAAAGAAGTAAATGAGTGGAATTGTGAGTGAAGGAAAAATAGAGGTATTATGAAATGGTCACTATGTCAGATTCCCTAGGAATCAACACTGTTTTGTTGTTTATAAGGCACCATTTTTTTCTTTAACATTTTAACTGCCAATGGCAACTAGAAATCGTTCCTGGCTAAGTCATGGTGTAACTGCTTTTTTCAGCATATATGGGAACTTGATCATGACTATTCATATTGTTATTTAAATTGAGTTGTGTGTATTGCTGAAAATATCATAAAAAATTCTCTGTGATTCAGCATTAAAACAATACATTATTTTGTACTCAGAAAGGCATAGGAATAGAGAAGTGGGCGTGAATTTGATGTAATGAAGCAAATATTCATTAGAGAAAGAATGAACACGATTCTATCATTTCTTGCAAAGAACCAAAAACTTTAACAAAATCCAAGAATAGAAGCTATACAAATATTTATTATTGCAATGTTTGTAGAAAGATTGGCTATCGCACACCAAGAAATGTAACTGAAGGAAAGAAAATTTCCATAGACCTCACAGGAGATGAATAAACTTTCAAACCAATGAGAAGTTGGCATGACTGATTCAATTATAGCACAGAAAGGTCTTTAGGGTGTTTGACATCCATTGGTCAGAAACTTCCAGATGATTAAATAGTGGCACTTTCACTTTCAGCAACATGGAAATCAATTGAAGAAGACTGAATAAACATAGATTTAGTCAAGTAGTATAAACTGATGAATCTTTGAGTTCTTTGACAAGCCAGAAAATTATACTGTCAATACCAAAGTACTAAAGAGATGAAGATCGTGAGCGTGATGAAGAAAGGCAAAGCATTACTATGAATCTGTGCATAACTACCAATGGCCAAATGTTTTTTTTATGTTAAATTTTGCTAAGGAATATCTCCTCAAAATTGTTACTCTGTTTGGTGCAGCCACTGTGGAAACAGTATGGCAGTTCCTCCAAACATTACAAATAGAGCTACCTTATGACTCAGCAATTCCATTTCTGGTTATTTATCTGTAGGTATTCAAAACCCTAATTAGAAAAGATACATGCATACCTATGTTTATTGCATTATTATTTACAATAGCCCAGATATGGAAGCAACCCAAGTGATCAATAGATGATTGGATGAAGAAGATGTAGTACATATAGACAATGGAATATTACTCTGCCATAAAAAGAAGGAAATCTTACCATTTGCGACAACATGGATGGATCTGGAAGGTGTCTTGCTAACTGAAATAAGTCAGACAGAAAAAGACATATGCAATATGATCTCACTTATCTGTGGAATCTAAAGAACAAAACAAACAAACAAACAAACAATGTTACTCTGCACACAGATGGCTAGAGAATGGCTGAGCTGATAGGCTGGTTAAATGTTTTCTCAAGGGGACCACCTAGGAACTTTTCTTCATGGTGTCAATATGATCCCTGGGTTAAAAATAAGTTTACAAGAAACTCTAATGACTTAATTGTTCATGCTGCCAGTGTGAGGGCACAACTACAACCTCACAGAGTTTAATGAACTAAGCATTTAAGCACCATTTAATGAAAGGCATGGGTCCTTGTTGAAGGAAAACTATCTATTGACACTTGCTGGTTAAGATCTATAAAGTGTCCAAAATCAAAATGTGCCAATGGGAGTCAAGACTCTAGATAAAAATCTTGAAAAAAAGGTGAAGATGTAAGAAATAACTGTGTATCAGCAACATATTGAGCATGAAGAATGAGAATTGGTATGACAACATGGCCATTAATGAATATACAGAGATTTTAAAAAGTGGCCTCAGAAAGTGAATACATTTCAGGAATTCCATAACGAATTCAAATAAAGGATTAGAAAAATCATGTAACCTGCCCAAAGTGATATAGCTTGCTTATATGTTTATATGTATGCATAAATTATATTTAACAATTTTCCTTATTTAAATAAGTCCAAAAGAGCTCTTTCAATAAGTTTAAATTATTTTAATACAAATTTAAGGAAAGTATTATGTCATAGGGTTATTGGCAGAATCTTTTTCCTTCTCAATCACATAAAATAATGGCACTTCTGAGAATTGGTGGCATATTACAATGAATAAAGTACTGTAACGGGAATTTTTACAATGTTATTTGCCACTTTTTTCTATACACTCATTCATCCATTTGTATAACCGATAATAAGTAGCAAGTTTGTTATAAGAATTCTGCTAAAAACTAGAGATTGAAAGGCTAATGAGGCATAGACTTGTGATTAATGTGTTCATAGTCTAGTTGGGGAGCAAAATAGAGATAAATAATTATAAGTTGATAAGTATTGTTGTAAAAATGTATACAAAAATGCAAAGGAGCAGTGGTAATGATGGGTCCTGGAATATTTATGCTGATCAGGGTGTCAGAAACACTAGTAGCAGAGGAACTTAGGGTAAATTGGAACCACATTCTGAAGTATTTTGTTTGCAATGATGAGGAGATTTTAATAATGGAAATCACTAAAGAATTTTTCCCAGCATTTGACTGTTAAATTTTTTCCTTGTGGTAAAATACACATGGCATAAAATTGACAATTTTAACCATTTTTAAGTAATATTAAGTACATTCATGTTGTGGTGCCAATATTTGATTTTCAAAATTATAATTCTGTGATGGATAAACTGGAGTTTATCCACAGGTTGGATCAGACATGTCCAACCTGTGGCCCAGGACAGCTTTGAATGCAGCCCAACACAAATTCCTAAAACATTGTGAGATTTTTTTTTTTTGCAACTATTTTTTTTGTAGCTTATCAGCTATCATTAGCGTTAGTGTATTTATGTGTGGCCCAAGACAATTCTTTCAATGTGGCCCAGGAAGCCAAAAGTTTGGACTCTGTTGCACTAGATAAAGATTAATTAAATATTTCAGTTGAGATATGAAGAACCAAAATTAGACTTTAAGACAATAATATTATGACAATTAAATAAAGTTAGTAGGAGGAGGGTTACTTGAAGGGAATACAAATGAGTTCCACTGCAGACAGGTTATGCTTGGTATGCAGATGAGACATCTGTGGGAAGCCCTCCAGTATGCAATTGGAAATACTAGTCAGAACGCAGAGAAGATGTGGATCTAGAGTAATTAGCTGTGTTGCAGTGAGCTCTCTCAAGGAACATGGAAGGAAGTGGAGAAAATAGAATCAGGATGGAGTTTTGATGAGACTCAGAATTTAAGAGCTCACTAAGAAAAAGAGCCAATAAAGGCTACGATGAAAGAATAGTGAAGAGAAGAACTGAGAGAGAAAGACAGTGTAAACAAAGTATTTAAATAAAGCATTTAAGTGGCAAGAGCATCAAACATGTCAAATATTCATATTCAAACAGATTAAAGCTTTAAAAATCGTATCTTAGATTTGACAACTAGGTCATTGGTGACACTAGCAAGGGAAATTCCATACGATTGTTGAGGAAGTTATGGCCAAAAAGTAGATTATAGTGGGTTAGAGAACAATAATAGAAATAAAAAAAATCTGAAAGAATGAGAATAATGATAGATAATATTATGGAGTGCTTACATAGTGCCAGGCATCATGCAAGTGTTAGGTAACATTATGCCATTTAATTCCCCTACCAACTTTCAGAGTAGATATGAAAATTTCACATATTTAGTAAAGTTATATAACTTGCTGAAGGGCATATAGCTTTCTATATCCTTCTATAAAAACTAAAGCTAAGTTTACATTATTCTACATACTGTTGATGAGAAGTAGAAGGAAACAGGATATTTACAGAAGTAAGTATATGAAGTTTTCTTTCAAGAAATTGGATCATGACACAGGGAAGAAGATAAGTGGTAACCGGAGTAGGTAGCAATATTGAGGCATTTTTTGAAGGAGGGGGTGGGTGTAAGACGTGGAATATTTTTTTTAGATTGAAGAAGATTGAACAATTTTAATTAGGTAAGTAAAATACTGTTTTAATAATACAAAGGAGAAAGGATAATTAGTGGAATGAGAGCCCAGAGGAGGAAAGAGAGTAAGATTTCCAGTTCATGGGTCAAAGGTTTACTCCCTGAGAATAAGAGAAATCTTATCTCAGAGACAAGAAACTGAGTATCATAGGGAAATTATGAAGTTTTGGACTGATATATGTCTTTTCTAACAGTGTGCAGTGTGGTTGGGGATTTAAAGTGTATAATAAACATCTACAACAAATGTCTTGATAAATTGGAAAAGAAGAGAATGTTAATAGCACCTTAATGGTACATTTTAAAATAGAAACTGTAACTTTGTGTGAATGCCAATGAACTTTGTTTTGGGATTCACCTTTATCAATGTGTGAGGCATCGATAATTCAAAGTGGTGCTTACACGGCTCCGTGAGCAGCGATTGGTTCTGAGAGTCTAGTAGGAAGAGGAGAAAGGGACAGAATTCAGAAAAGTGGTAAAAATCCTATTATGGAAAATGAACACAGAGCTGCTAAGCAGGGTGGGGTAAATTACAGGACACCTGGCTGGGGTCAAAGGAGAGATGTAGTGTAGAGAAAGAGAGAGACCGAGGAATATGAAATAATATATGCTTGTGGGAAATACCAGAAACTCAGAGTTTAACTGAGAGTTGGTAAGTTCCAGTATCCTGCTAAAGAAGAAGAAATGAGAAACCCTAAAATTAAAATCATGTCTGATAAAGAAAATAGGGGGTTTTAAATAACTTGAGTTTTACCCCTGGTTGAGCAATACTTCTAGCAACATCACTCAGTAGTGGCTTTCAAAAATACAATTCTCAAAGAAAAGTGATTCTCAAAAATGTAATTTTAACTAAACCACAGAAATTCTTAGGCTGAATGGGATTTGATGAATATTAATGTTTTGTTTTGTTTTTTCCAGCACTCTGAAACAGACCTTCTACTAGAACACAGGAATAAGGGCGGTTCCCCTTTGACCCCAGTTTCCGGTTGATGTGGCTACTGCTGCTCCTCTACTTATTTCCAGAGAAGCCTTTGTTTCGCTCAAGCTTAAAGCTTGGATCTATGACAATATAATCATTACTCTTCCTCAAGTGTTCATTTTTGTATTCATGATCAGTCATTAATGATAGGCAATCAGTTTTGACGAAATCTGCTCATGTTTTTCTATCTCTTTAATACTAAGGCCCTGCTGAAGTATTTGCATAGTATCAATTTGCATGACGTACTCCATCAGCATTTACGTGACATTTTATTCTTTTATCTCTTCTGTTGTTTTCTCCATGCTTTGCCTTTCATTGTTACATGGTTTTTTCAAAAAAGTATTTGTTTTCTAAAATAGAATATAAACAAATATCCATGCTTACTATTGTCCTGTTTTACTTTGTAGATAAAGTTCTTGGTACTAAGACAAGAGATTTCTTTCTGAGTTGCATCTGGGTCACATATTTTTGTTTTAATTAAGAATATGGAAACTACTTCAAAACTCAAACCTATATATAATCAGCTAGCTTTTATTTATATATTTTCTTCAAAACTAGCTTATGATAATATGTAGCAAAATGGGCTCTTACCATGCTTCCTGACCCTGTTTAAATGCTACTTACTACAAAACCTTCCTGATTTTCCCAGGCACAGTTCATTACATCCTTACCTGGGTTGTCAAACAGCTCTGCTCATATGTGTCATCTATCGTTTATTGCATGTGCAACCTGTTTACAGGTCTGAATCTCTCGTTAGACTTTGACCCACTTGAAGATTGAGGCTATCTTATTCAGCTATGAACCTACAAATGAAGTAAATATGTGACTCAGATTCTATGTAATTCAAAACAAGTTTTTAAATGTTTTTGTTACAGCATAAGCTATATAAAAATTGTATAAATTCTATGTGTACAACTTGATGAATCATAAAGTGTACCCAGCTTTGGTCACAAAATGATCCTATCATTCTCAATTTACCTGTCACTCAGAGAGACCCCTCAGACCCCTCGTGATACGTCAGAGTCACTCTCATTTTCCAAAAGTAAATACACACAGACTTTAACATTATAGATTAGTTTTGTATAAATAGTATAAAACTATTTTACATCGTTTTTGTGATCCTATGTAATTTTGAGGTAAATAAATTTGTACCTTTATTTTTTCTCTTTATTTTATGTATAAACATTATACATAATGTTTATACAGTGTATAAACAGTGACTAAAACACAAACTAATGACAAGTTTAAGACTCAGAATAATTCAAATTAAACTACAATAAAAGTGTCAAGTAGTGTTAATTAATGCTTATCTAATCTGAACACACAATAAATGTATGTATGCAGTACTAAAAAGTTCCTGACAATCATTTATCTTTCAGGAACAGAGAAACAGATATATATGTTTACATTTTATCTCAACCAACACACAATTTCTAAGTTACAAAATGAAGGTTATTATAAACTGAATGTTGCTGTCCCCCGCCCCCCCCAAATTCTTAGGTTGAAGCCCTAACCCCTCTCCCAAGTGTGATGGTATTTGGACATGGGGCCTCTGTGAGGTAATTAGGTTTAGATGAGGTCAGGGTCCTCATGATGGGTTTAGTGTCCTTAAAAAAAGAGACACCAGGGAATTTGTTCTCTCTGTGTGTGTGTGTCTCTCCCTATCTCTATCACCTTCCCCACACAAAGAGGTCAGGCGAGTCACACAGCAAGGAGGCAGCCATCCACAAACTAGAAAAAGATCTCTCAGCAGAACCTGATCATGCTGGCGCCACGTTCTTAAAATCTCACCTTTTAGAACTCAAAAATAAATGTCTCTTGTTTAAACAACCCATCTATGGTATTTTGTTATGGCAGTCCGAAGTGACTAAGACAATAGTGTTTAGAAAGTTTCATGGTGTTTGGAACTTAAACTTCTTGTATATTTGTAATAATATTTTAATTTCCCAGTATGACCAGAAAATGTGAAGCCACAAGTAGTATGTATATTATTTTCTTAAATTGAATTATGCAACTGTGAGTTTGGTGATAGTGCCTTTTTCCAATATTAATGAGGTAATTAAAGACTGTCAAATTTAGATTACGTCTTCTACTTAGAGCAGGGGTTCTCAATGAGGGTGATCTTGTCCCCCAAGAGATATTTTTGGTCTGCAGGTGGGATGGAGTGGACAGTGCTAATATAATTTCATGGGTAGTCACCAGGGAGTCTGCTAAATGGCTCACAACACATGGAACAGTTTTCCACAACAATCAAGCTGCTCTAAATGTCAATAGTGCCAATGCTGAAAACCCCTGCATAAAAGGAATTTTGGTAGAAAAATAAATTTGATCTTATGTCAACTTGTTATATCCTATTTGCTAGGTTTTGTGATACCTAAGCTTTAACAAATGTTTAATGATATATTTGTGTTATTTTTGTTTTGCTTTCCATTTTTAATTTCAAGAGGATTAATATCAATTTAAGGGAAATTAAAATAGAAATGCCTGGAGAAATTCAGCAATTAAAAATGCTCAAACATCACCTGTGGTATCTTCTGTCTTGTAAGTCCACCCCCCACCCCCCAAAAAAGGGGTCTACCTTGGATTAAATGTGCTTCAGACCATACTCAGTTCCAGGTAGATATTATTATTTACAATAATAATATGGACAGTGTGAACCTTGGAGTTACTGACCTCCTATTAACAGTACTGCATTTTATTTCATGAAGTATGATACCATGTTCTAAACATTTTTTTTTTAAACTTCAATTTGAGTATATTAGAATTCTCTGTCTGTGCAAATGAACAATATGTGAAAACAACTTTTCTGGTGGAAAGAATATCAGATACAGTTACCTTCTAGAGCATAAGTCATGGAATAGTTCTATACTTGAATACTGAGTTTAGTTTTTAAAAAATGTTGCCCGATAAGCAAAGTAGTGGTTCTTTATATGACTTTGCCGAGGGTTAAACTCCAACTGATGGTGTCACTTTAGTAGAAAAATGCTGCTGTTTACTTCTTATCATGCTTCACAATAAGGCATGCATATTAGTAAAGAAGGAGAGGGGGAGAGAGGCAAAGAACAGCAGCAGAAGAGACAGATTACACGGGGCTGTATATATTATCACCCTGAAGTCAGTAGGGAAGAATGCTAAATGCTCTTACAACTGTAATAGCCTATCTCATGTTAATTCTAGCCTGAAGCTTCCTGACACTTCTTGTTCAGAGATAATGGGGACAAAACTACTCTTTTTTTTTTTTTTTTTTTCCCCTTCTGGTTGAACAGTTTTTTTTTTCTCCCAAGGATGTCAATAAATTAAGCGGTCTTTGCAAACAGCACTACAAAAGCCTTTCGCTTTGCAGAATTCCCAGTAATAACATGAAAGAGTTATTACCCTTGATACTTAGTAGATTATTTTAATGGCTAGCAATAATCGTTTTGATTGAATATTGGGTTATAATAGGCTTGTAAAGGAATTTCAAGCACCTTTTACTGCTTTCAACCTTAGCTCCCTGTGCCTGAGGAATATCCTTGACACAATAGATCTTGGAGTCATTAACCTGAAAATATTGTATAAAAATGAAAGTTAATACCTATTAACCTCACAAGTGAAGTCAATTAAAATTGACTCTTTATATTAATGTTTAATAATTCAATATATTATTGATCCTCTGTAAGTTGCAATTTAATTTCCTTGAATATTTAACTCTTTTCAGCAAAGAAACTTCATACTTTTTGTCATTTCTGGCATATAAATTAACCAGGATTTGATGTGCTGCAGGCCTTATCTAATTATTCCACATTTCTTCAACTAGTTAGGAAAAAAATGGGATACTTATTAAGAGAAAAATACATTGTTTGAAATATTGGAAAGTAAGGTTGTTTTAATATTTTGTTTGATAGTTACGTCTCCTCGGTGGAAATGCTTATAGGCCTGACTCTGTTTTACTAGACTGAGAGTAAGAAAGAAATACTCCAGAGGCTCATCTACTGAAAAACATGTGAAGTGATTCCACTCAGAGGCTGTCAAATACACTACACTTCGGCTTACACAGCATGAAGGACAGCAAGAGAAGCAGGTTGGAGGCTAGATTGGACTCTGAAGAATCATGAAAAATGATTTCTTACTTGTTGTTTTATCCTTTCCCATCTATCAGGGCAGGATAAGATGAGTAATTTAAAAACACGCTGGGTGAGACCCTGGAGTGTTTCTGCCCAAAGGACTCCACCACATAGAACTATGGGGAAAATGCTTAGAAACTGAAAGGTCTGTCTCTGCTCTTCTTTCTTGAAACTATTGATGGCAGAAAAAGGCCAGAATCTCTTAAATTGCCAAGAAATTTCTATTATTATTATTAGTTTTTTTTAATCCACTAAAAGAAGCACTTCTGTTTAGTTTTCATTGGTTGATGCTTTTGTTTCTATTCTCTATGTAGGGTATTGAGATGCTTACTATGTTTTTATGACATGGAAAGAGTCCATTGCTTTCTTAAAAATATACAACATAAGCTTACTACACAACCTGAGCCCACTACATAAGCTTAATTAGTTGGGAAACCACATATTGGGCCTTTAATATTAGTAAAAAGATGCTCTTTACTAGTAAAGGAGTAGTAAAGAGATGCTCACATATTCTTGCACGTTTAAAAGCCTACTTGATTGAAACAATGCTAAAAAACATATTGATTAAAAACCAATTGGTCATAATTTTAGGATGTACTTTCTTATTTATGATGATGACCCATAGTTAACATAATGTGTACGTTAAATGATGTCCTAGGCCTGGTATTGGGTTATGCCAGTTCCCTTACTGATCACAAGGGAGCATTTGTGATATCAACTCTGGGGTTGATGGTAGAAGTTGTCACCTTCAAATATAATCAATGGGGTAGGGGAAACTACTCATGGTAAAATCAAACGTATGAATTTAGAATAATTAGTATCACATTCCACACAGACATTTAAACATAGTAAATTCCGAATTATCCACAACATTTATATTAATGACGTTTGTCCCTTACCAGTCTTGGTCCCTTCACCCCTGTCTTTTTCCTGCTCCTTTATAGCTATGTTGGGACCACAAGCCTCCCTTTTCCCCATCACGCATTCCCTACAATGATGTCTCAGGCCAGATTCCTTGCTGACACCTGCACTAATAGCAGGGTAGATTATCTACTGTTCTTAATTATCTCTCCCACAGCTCGTCTCCATTAGCTTGGATAATTGACTGTATGTATAGCATTCAAAAGCAGAACAGTGTGCTGTAGAAAATATTACAGGAGAGAAAAAAACTGAATTTTTAGTTTATATAAGATTAGCTATGTGTGGTTTCAGATGTTAGACAGCATCTGGAGTTTTGGGGGGAGCATCTGCTTTCTTTTGTTGGGAAAGTCATTAAGAATTTGGAATGAGATTTTTCAAAGGATAAGAGGAAGTGGTGCATAAATTTTTCATTGAAAAGCTATTCAGAAAAAGAGTTTCAATGAAGGAAAGTTTCATTTTCATGAGTGAAAGTTCTGGAAGCAATAAATGATGAAAACTGCTGAACAGAAAGATTAGCCATGAGTTACAGAGCTGCCTAGCATTCCTAGAGAGGGTAGAATATGAATTCAGTGTAAATTGGTCATCAACAGAACAATTATGGATGAAGAAGAAAAATATCGTTTGCATGTTCTTTTAGTCAATCTCTGACTGTTCCTGCAATTTTTGCCCCAATGAAATAGGTAGTCATTCCCATTATATGACTAGCTATTTCAAGTATTGAATAGATTTAGCAATTTTCCCAAGCTGATAAATGATCGAACTGGAATTTAAATCCAGAGAGTATGATATGATGCTTGAAGATGCACTGTGATTCAACATGCTCTTTGTACTATGTGGACTATTTCAAACCCCATAGCTCCAAGTTGTATAATTTTAAAAGCAAACAAATAACAACACATACAAATAATATGAAACTATTACTACAAGTCTATATTACTTAGATATGTAAGTAGTCAATATATTATATAGGAAAAGAGAGATAAGGATACATTGGTGATTTAGTTGTCAGAGTACTTTAAAAGCAAAGAATTCTTGAGAATATTTAGATATAAACAGGATTAGAGAATCGTTCAGATGTAAAGTAATAATCTCACATTGCATCTTTTTTGTGTGAGATTAAATAATAGCACGAAATTCTTTAATTTCATATATTTTCAAATGTTCACAATAAAGATAAAGGTCATTTATATACATATCTATCAAGAGTACTTTAGATGACTTATTAAGATTTTCTGGTATATAATTACTGAGGTTCTAGAAAATAAAGGTGAACTTTGCTCTTACACTTCTTGAGTTGACCTCACCAAAATGAACATACAAAAAAGAAAATGTGCTTTGAAGTGAGTTATTATGATCTGGTTTGAGTCATGGCTTTTTCTAAATTCAGATTTCATCTTGCTTGGTTTGTTTTTCAAGCTGGTGGAAGTGTCTGAAGCGAAAATGTCTTCATTTGTGTTTCTGCTGACTTGCACATTTCACACAATAGGCCTTGTTATTAAGGGCCTGATCATGGTCAGTGCAATTTGCAGTGTTAGCTAATTTTTGAAACTAGGAGTGAATTTGAAATTAATTACAGACTATTTTGGGTTCATTAGTATCCATGAAAGGCTTTATGGCTGTTTGTTTGTTTTTAATTGAGTAAAGGGTCTCTCTCATATGCCGGGGTAAAGTGGTGCCTGCTATCTTCGGCTGAAACACTGTAACAGTAGTGGCATAGACAATACAATCAAACAATTCGGCAATGAGAGACAATGGGCATTTAATCCTATTTCAAAGCATGGAGTAAGAGGGGCAATATTAAATTAATTAAGTAACAAAAACAAAATAACACAAGTGTTGCAATTTCATGCATATTTACCAAAAGGGGTGGAAGTTCTAAGCATTCCACATAATCAAATAATTTATTAGATTTGAGAGGTTAACTGCTTACAGCTAAACAACTTGTAGCCTAATTGCATCTCATACAAGAGTAGAGTTAGAAATGTCTTTCTGCCCCTTATCCCCAAAGCGAGAAACCCAGCCTCAGGCACTGAAAGTGCTATACAGGAAACAGTAGGTAGCATAATTCAGCCATGTCAAATTAATGTTGCTATCCTGGGAACACAGATAGCATAATGAAGGAAGAATAAGGACATTCAGGAGAGACAGTCCTTCAGCAGGACATCTCTCCGATTTCTATTTGTGTGCCGAAAATAATGACTTATATCCCATTAAAAATGATATTCTGAAAATTAACTTTGTGAGCCTAGAGTTTAGATTAATCCATTTATTTTTCTCCTTTTTATTATTTGGTTAATTCTCTATAGAGGCTATGTAGGTTTCCAGAAAGTGTAGGAAGGTGAGCAGGCATATAACTTGAGCAAAGAAATATTAAATGGAATATATTTTAGTGTGTGGAGCTCAATATATAAATCTCTTTGTAAGCCAAGTTTATGACTCCTCCTTGCTCCTGTGGTTTAAAGTCATCCTCGCTCTCGATAGATGATAGATTATCAGCAGAGAAAAACAGCAGGTTTGAATTCACAATGATGAATAATGGGCTGAATAAGAGTATATTCTTGAACTTGGTTGAACAGCCAGCCTCATCACTTGAGGCATTTAAAAACACACTGTTAAAAGAAAAAGAAAATGCCCTTCAGGAGAAATCATTTCCTATATGCATAGATAATCTGTCTCTTCAATATTTTGTTTTGTACGCAAAGTGAAACTTCCATATACCTACAGGAATTAGAACTTTATTTTAACACAGAAAAGAACTGATAACTGTGATGTGAGTGAGAGTGAGTGGTCTGTCCTCTAACCCTGGGGGTAGAGTGACAAGGGTAGGATGGGCTCAGCTATGTCCACTGTTTATCACCTAGCTGAGCATCTGGTGTCAGTCATGCTCCAGGTCAGTGGTTCTCAACCTTCCTAATCCCGCGACCCTTTAATACAGTTCCTCATGCTGTGGTGACCCCCATAAAATTATTTTTGTTGCTACTTCATAACTGTAATGTTGCTATTGTTATGAATCATAATGTAAATATCTGATATGTGTTTTCTGATGGTCTTAGGTGACCCCTGTGAAAGGGTCGTTCGACCCCCAAAGGGGTCACAACCCACAGGTTGAGAACCACTGCTCTTCAGTGCCATTTTTGTAATTCACAAAGGAAGAATAACAACTAGAGGTAATTCATGCAAATGATTGCAAAATTTTCTAAGAGGGAGAATAGAGAGGATTTTGCATTTCCATAACTCAAGAAGTCACATTTTGGTATACAGTGATGACCTGTGTAGATATAACCTCTTTGAAATACTCAACAAAATACATTTTAAGTATTGAGAGTCCCTAAATCACCACTAAAAAAAAGTACTCAAAGGAATAGTTCTCAAACTAAGTTTTATCTGATTAATACAATTTAGAAAATAATAGCTATCAAGTATTAAAGTATTAGCTTTATTTCCAAAACAATCTTGGACATAAACGCAATGGTGATTAAAAAAATGAGAGGAAGCCAGAAAACCATCTGACTTCATTATTTGTTCTAATCAGCAATAGCAAATGAGATATGACCTGTTCCAGATATTTAGATGTCTTAATGTGTTGTAGTAAATAGATTATTGCTCATATTATAATAGATTAGACTCATTGCCTGGGCAAGGGAACTGCATTATAATTAAAATGTTGCTAGAGGGGTTACCGGAGAATATTTCCTCAGGTTGTTAAATCCCTTAACCAGAGAGTTTCCTAGGTTTTATAAAAATTTATTCGTTACCATTGAGGAATCTTCCAAGGTTTTGATGTTTTATTTTTCTTTCTGCAATAAGCACTAGGGCAGTTTATATTATCTGTTCAAGTACGTGGTGTGTCTGTGGCTATGGACGTTTCTTCTATAAAATGTGAATGGAAAGGAGGCTATGCAGACAAACAGAGCGAGAGCCATGCGGTGGGCCTGACAAACTCAGAGACTGAAAGTCACCGCACAGGACAATGATCTGATCACACACATTCCTGAATTGGGCGTGTCATAATGAGTACTCCTGTCCCAGGCCTATAGCTTCCTTAGCAAAGGTCAACCTTCACCTTAAGTGAACTCTGTCCATTTTGAAACGTGGGAGTAATTTTCTTTTCCTACCCCTGGAAGGCACAATTGCAGGTCCCAGAGCACGAGGCCACAGAACTCTTCCCGGTTACTTTGTTACCCTATTACCATCTCTATATGCTGTAAAGGTCAATTATTAACTAACCTGCACTCACTGACGTACAAGAAGTATGTAAGTTGTACAAGAAGAGAGAGAGAGTCAGGGAGAGAGAGAGAGACAGAGAGACAGACAGAGACAGACAGAGAGAGAGAGAGAGAATGCTCCTGTGTGTCTGAGTAGAGAAGGAGAATGGACGCTAAAGCACTCCAAAATCTACAACCTTGGCCTTGAACAGGTGATAGGTTAAAGGTTCCGAAACAGGTTTTGCCATTGTCTTAGTAAGCTATTAATACACAGAAATTGCACCACCTTATTTTTGGAATGCGGCAATACACAGCACCTATTGTTTTGCTTTAGACCTTAATTAAATTACAAAAGGAGGTATGATGTAAAATCCTTTTTTTATGTAGCTGGATTTGGATTCTACCCTAAGTGAAGAGTCCCTGTATAATTTTAGGTAGGTGAATCCAATAAGCAGAATCGTCCTTTAGGAAAATTTATTCCAGCAGCAGCACAGGATTGAAATAAATGAGACTGCATCTATTTAAGTAAGTCTTAATCAAGCCTGAAGTGAGGCAAACCTGAGAAGAATGGTGAGGGGGAGTCAGATGATAGAGGTTTCAAGGTATTAAAATCTGGATGACTTGGTTATCCATTATTGACAGAGAATTAATGAGGGGAGATGCCAGGGAAGATTTCCAGATTTCTGGCTTAAGTAACAAAACAGTTGTGTCTTTAATTGAGATGGGGTGTACAGGAGGAGAAGCAAGCTTGGTGGGTGGTCCAGGACCCTGTCAGTTATGTAGCAAAGACAGCTATGTGCTTACACACATACAGACGTGTAACCTATACTAACATTAATGTCTATCACATAAATCCTTCTCAATTAATTCTTTCTGCCACCTTTGTAAGGACCCAAGTTGGAAGACTCCTTCCCAAGGAAGCACGGGCCTCCCCGGAAACCTGCAGGGGGGATTCTGGTGCTTGGAGCAGGAAAACAAACTATAAGCATCACTTATACTTTTACACAGAAGTGACTAGAGCTCTCCGGATTGTTACATACACACTTTCAGGTAGAGATCACAGGCACACAGCTGGGAGAACTTTACACTACCAGTGGTTCTCAACCTTCCTAATGCCATGACCCTTTAACACAGTCCCTCATGTTAGGGTGACCCCCATAAAATTATTTTCGTTGCTACTTCATAACCGTAATGTTGCTACTGTTATGAATCGTAATGTGAATATCTGACGTGTGTTTTCCGATGGTCTTAGGTGACCCAGGTCATTCGACCCCCAAAGGGGTCACGACCCACAGGTTGAGAACCACTGCACTACACTGTCATGCTGAAGTTTAGGAGGCCAATTCAACTGAGGCTCATTAGGGTATTTTAAAATGAGTAAAACTTTGTTCACCACTTCAATGGCTACTCTCATTCAGCTAATTTAAAGTAAAGAAAGGGTAGGAATTCGACTTGCTGACATGAAATCAAGAGGGTTTAGCCTGGAAATCTTTCTTTGTAAATCGACAATCAAACAGTTCAGTTGAACCAGGACTAAAATATTTCAGGGCTTTCTGAAGTCAAATGGACTGGCTACATTTTTCATGTTTCCATTTCCTTGTTAATATTATAGAGAAAAGGCCTCAGTGGCAAAAAACAAACAAAAAAAATCAAAATAACCAAAAAAAGTTATTTCGTCCATCATGGGGCTCATGTACTTAGGTTAGCCGTAAGCTCAGTTAAAAAAATGTGATTTATTCCTAAATTACCCAGAGTGGCTGTGGTAGATTACAGAAATGACCGTGATTCTTTTCTGTTACTCCCTTCAAGGAGTGAAGTCTGTCCTCCATTCCTTGAATCTGGGCTGGCCTGAACTTGCTTTGGCTAACAGAATTTAACAGAACTATATAGCACTTGTTCTGAGTCCAAGGTCCCATGTGCTCGTTCACTTTTTCACTCTTGACTGCCATGTGAACGAGCCTAGGCAAAACTGCTACGTGACGACAGAATGGTCCAGTTATCCTTGTTACCCAGATGTCAGCTGATGAACATCCAGACCTGAGTGCTAGGCCAGTCCAGGTGGCCGGTACCCAGCCATCCCATCTGGTGACTGCAGATGCATGCACGAACCCAGCTACGGTCAGCCAGGTGTGACCCAGATCAGCAGAACCACCCAGCCCACTTGTAGACTCATTAATTCTGGGATGCTTTGTAATACAGCAAAAGGCACTTGATAAAGGAGCTATTCTTAATGACGTATTGCCCAGCTTAATTTGCCCAAATTTTCTATTTTCTTAGACATTTACTGAGTGAGGTCTGACTGTAGGTATTTAATGATAGCCATAAGAGCCAATTATTAGATTAGGTACAAAATGCCTGTTATCAAGTAACAAAACATCCAGATTTGGACCACAAGTATAGTTTTTTATTTGTGTTTTTTTTTATATTTATTATAAAGTACACAGAAACAACATTGATTGACTGGAGTGTTATTTCCTAATTTTAGAATCTTAGATTGTTTGAATATTAAAGAATGTTAGTGGTATCGATATTTTGAAAGCAAGGAACAACAGTCAGTTTCTGCAATTGTTTGCCTTATAGTTTAGAATTTATATAAACAACCAAAGAGAGTTAAGCAATTTTTTTGGTCCATGTTGCATTATTGTTTTTCTGCTAATTACAGCTATATAATAAAATTTTTCATCCTAAAATTAAAGATATTTGGACCAAGATATAGGATATAAATGTATATAGGAATATGTGTGTGTGTGTGTGTGTGTGTGTGTGTAAAACATGTTTTAAAAAGAAAAATATTAGCAAATAGAAAGTAATAGGGCCACCATTTACTTTGATGTCATACTGTCTATCAACACTGGTTTAGCTAATTTCTACTGGGATCAGCAAAGAGAACACTGTGACTAATTATCTCATCTATACCTTCAGGGTTTTAGTTATGGTCTCTTGTTCAATTAAAAAAAAATCACATGCAATGTAAGATGTTTCTGAATATTTTAAAAAGAATTTTTGGTAAATTGACTAATAGAAACAGTTAGTTATGATATTAATTGACATGAGTCTCCTTTGAAATGCTTCCAAAAAGCAATAGTCACTATGAAAATAGATATCCTGTCTTTCAAATGAAAACATTGTTTATTCATAATAAAATATGAATATGAATACAAGTCAACTGAATTTATTCTGTCATGATATTATTATCTAATAAAATTATTTTTAAAAGAGGAATATGAGAGCAATAAGAATTTTATGATTAATCAGAATGATCACATCTTTGGGTATATTAGCACAGTTTCAAGACTAAAATTAGCAAAGATAAGATAAACATAGCATTTTTATTTATTTAACAATTACAAAATTTATTCTGTTGCAGACACTATTTATGAATATTAGCTCCTTTAATCCTCATAACAACCCTAGAGATACTATTATTATGCTCATTTTACAAAGGCAAATATTGAGACAAAGAGTAAAATTAAGACAAAGAAGTAAAGAAACTTCGTCAAGTTTACATGGTTAATAAATGACAAAATATAGATTTTAACCTGGGAAGTCTGACTCTTACCATCCATAGTTTCATGATGATTCTATAAAGTAAATTTTCTTCTTGAATTCATCACATTATACATATCATTAAATATTTGGTCTCATATTCCATAAAAGAGACATATTTCTATTCTCAAACCATAAGATAACTTCCCTGGTATGGGCTATTTTTAGCTATTTTATCTAATTGTTTCTACGATATTGTACTCATAATACTTAGAGTTGATTTTACCTTCTTTCGAGACCTAAAGGGATACTAGACATTTAGATAAAGGCAGAAACTGTTTTCCAAACACCTGAGTATTAAGCCTAACCAATGTCAATATTATTTATTGACTGTATTATATAATATGTATGTATATAATTTGATATACATATATATTTAAACTAAACTTCACGGGACTAAAAATAATTTCAGATACTCAATATTCTAGTTGTTTATAACTCAAAGTGAAGCAACAGATGGAGAGGCGGGTGCAGAGAGTTGCCCCGGGTGCTCGCTAATTATCATGTGCCACTGTAGGCACCAGCACTGTATGTAAATTGTCAGTTGTGTATTATATTTATCACCAATGTCATCCTTTATCTGCAGGCTATTTTCAGAAGCTAAGTACTTTGCCCAAACTATTAACCACTTCATTTAGTCCAAAGTGGAAAGGGGGCTTTTATGAGTAGAAATGTATGGAGGTAGCAGTTGAATTCATAATTTAGTAATGCATCATGAATCCTTAACTTTCCCATTTGTACATTATACTTTGTGGGCAAACACAGATTCTCTTTCAAAAATATGGCCATAATATATTATCTCCAGGAAATAAAAAATTATTCTAATGCAGCATAGCACCAAGATACTATTTCTCAGTCAACTTTTAGCTATATTTTCCCTTAAGGCAATATTTAATGCTGCCATTATAAAATATTTTGACAGAACATAATTTTTGTAAACCTAAAGGCTGTAAGCATTTGAGATAAACTCAATCCTATTGAGGAAAAAAATCAAATTAGCTTTTTCAAACATGGGAAATTATGTTTAATAGAAGGAGATATGACTAATATTTAGGCAAGACAAGTTCAGTTGAAGCGAATTGATCCCTGCAATATTCTATTAAGAATGCAAATTTTATACGTTAAAGTGAAAAACGTTGACAGACAATGGCTAGAAATATGTGTAAGCATCATTTAGAAACTAGTAATTTTTGAGGTCAAGAGAAGAAATTAAATAGCAAAGGAGTTGGTGTTACAAAATATCAAGTACTCTAGGATGAGTGTTGGAAGACCTAATGGAAGAAAGAGCTACAAGGAAGCAAATTTCAGGTGGCACAACAAAGTCAGTGACATACTCATGGCTTTTCTGAGGACTTTTCTCCTTACTTGTACTTCTGAGAACAGAATGAGAGGAAGAGTGAGATGTTTACCTTTAGGTAAATTTTAAGGAGATTATGTATCACACTTTGAGAGAAGTTAAACGATTACCGGTGTTTCAAGAAGAGGCTATCTTTTTCTGAAGGCATCCGTAGGGCACACACAGATCAGCTGTGGAGCGTGTTAATATGAAATCAGGGTGACATTCTGAGGGCTTATGAGCTTCAGGTCTGTTAGAACGGGCAATAACATGTATTGTAAATTTGCTTCAGCACAATAGAAATAAAATGAAAAGCAAAGTTGAGTTATTATCTATACTTCAAGTGAAAATAAAGAAATTTTGAATCAGACAATTAGAAATACTAAGACAAATCAACATGAGGAGAGAAGATCATTAAAGGGGTTACATAAAAACAATGATCCAAATAAATGAAAGTTAAAACAAAGATAATATATTGTTCTTTGTTCATCAAAATGAAATTTTTAATGGTAAATTAAAATACTAAGTGTGATGTAGAACAGTTGTTCTCAAAGAGAAATCTGGGACCCCTAAAAATCCCCAAGAACTTTTCATAGAAACCAAATGGCCAAAGAATTTGTATAACACCATGGCATTATTTGCCTTTTTTCACTCCTGTTCTCTCACAAGTGGACCATAGAGTTTTCTAGAGGTTATCTAATGTGTGGTGAGTCATCATTATGGAATATATGCTTATGTGTCTAGATCTTTTTCTGGTATTAATTTCTAACATGGTAAATACAGGTGGCACATAAACAAAAGCTCTCTGGGGGCTTCAATAACTTTCATGAATTTGAAGGGGGTCTTATGTAGTTGTAATGAGCATATAACAATCTTTCAGTGTGTGTAAACTACTTAGTTTGAGTCAAGAACCTGAAAAAGAATAATTTTCTTGATCTATTTCTTCAACTGGTAGTAATCAAATCTCAAGTACTCATCAGAAAGAAGACTAAATATTGTATATAATGATAAACATCACAATATTAAAATAACAAGATATTTAAATTATACAAAGAAATGGAAATATTTTTAATAAGTGCTATTAAATCCAGGAGATCAAACATTTAGAAATATAAAAAATGGTGTACAAATAGTAGCATTTTTAAAATAATAAAATCTAGTGAAATGACTGTGGTTAATCTGCCTATCAAGGGGGCTGAGTTGTACAGTGGTGAGAAGCATGCCCTCTGTAGGCATGGTGCCTGGGACACTGCTGCAGCTTAAACTGTTGGCTATTATGTGACATTTGACAGTCAAGTTAGTAATTTTAAAGCTCACGCTCTCCCCTCTGCCAAGTGAGCACAGTGCTGGTTCCTGCTGAGCAGGGTTGCTATATTAAATGAGATGTTGCATGTAGCATTCAGCATGAAGGTTGGTATATTGATCAGTACATGCTAGCTATGGTAAATATTTATGTAAAATATTTGAAATTAAATTAAAAATCATTCACTTAACAAATGTTTGTTAAATATCAGCCATGTACTCTAGACTGTTCTGAGCATTTGGGTCAGATTTGTGAATAAGAAATACGTAAAACTACCATTGTGAGAATACATTACACTAGAGTTCTCTTTAGATGGCATGGTTATAAATAATTTTTTTCTGAAGATATTTTCATATTTATCCAAATTGTCTACCATAAGCAATATTAATTTTAGCAGAGACTAGAAATGTATGTTAAACTTAGAAGAGGGAAATATCTTCTGTTCTTGATCAATATTTGTTTTTTCCAAATCTATAAAAACCTAAAATTTGTTAAGACATTATGTGGTTTATTTTAGGAAAAGTAATATATATTTTCTATTGAACTATACTTAGCAATAATCCAATATCTAGCTAATCTTTTTATAAAGTAAAATTAGTAGAATGGAAATAATTGTATAATAACTAGAAAACAGAATTTAGGGATAGGTTAAATATCTTAAAAGTTATATGGTCAATGATTAATTAAATAACATAATATCTCAAGCTTTCTGAAAAACAATTTCTAATATTCATAAAAATATTAGAAATGTTTATACCCTCTGACAAAGCAATTCTACTGTAGGAATCTATGACAAGTAAATTATCAGGAAAATATGAAAACATTCAGGTGAAAGGTATTTATCAAGGCACTGACTTCTAAATGGAAAAAAAAGAGAGAAAGGTAAGGAAACAATCTCAATATCAAAAAGGAGAGAAAAGTTAATTGTAGGATAGTTATATAACAAAATCTAATATAACCATTAAAAATAAACTTTAATGATGCTGAGGAATAATTCCTAATGATGGTGTGTTATGGACTAAACGTTGGCTCCCCTTCAAGTTAGTATGGTCAAATCCTAACCCTCAATGCCATGGTATCAGGAGGTGGGGACTATAGGAGGTGACTTCATCATCAGCGGGCAGCCCTCATTACTGGGAGTGCCATTATAAAGCCTCCACAGAGTTCTCTCACCCCTTCCACCATGTGAAAACCGAGCAAGAAGATGCTGTCTAGATTTATACTAAACAAGAGAAGATAGGGTGGGGAAAGAACCAGAAAGCTAGTTCCCACCATGTTGAATCTGCCAACACTTGATCTTGGACTTGCCAGACTCCAGAACAGTGAGAAATAAGTGTTTGTTTTAAGTCACCCAGTGTATGCCTTTTTGTTACAGCAGCCCAGACTAAGAGAGGTGAAAACGTGTTCCTGATATTATAGTAAATGGAAACTCAGGCTGTAGCATGGCATAACAACTGCATCTCCATCATACCCGGTCATAAATGCGTGAACTCATTCACTGAGAAAAAGAGCCTGAAAGCAAATACTCTCAAATATCACAGTACTTGTGTTTTAAATGTTTTAATATAAGCGTATATTATTTTTATAATTTGACTAGATAGGCCTAAGAATGAAAATACCACGACTGTGTCATTTACCTTGAAGACTGCAGTGTACAGATTTTTATATTAGTACAATGTGACGATCTCAGATCACTTTGAAAGGAAAAAACACTCTACCACGGCTCCATGACAAAGATGTTCTTTTCAATCTCTTTTTCATTCTAGACCTCTACAACCACCATGTCATCAAGTCTTGTCATAACCTTCTAAATACCTTCATATAGCCCCCAACCTTGTCCTATCCCAACTTTGTTTTCTCCTGTTTAGTATAAGTCTAGATTGTCGGCCTCTCTCCTGCTGTGTGATCTCTGACTGCTCTCCTTACCACATTACCCCATTCTCATCCTCTACTACAGTTTCCTGGCAGTCTTTCTAAAAGTTCTGTCCACTCATGTCACTCCCTGGCCTAAAATCTTTCAAAGATTATGTATATTGTTCCTAGAACAAAAAAGGCTCTTCAGACTTTGATCCTTGACTAGTTTCCCACCTTTGTGTCTTAACCAACCCTACCTGCAATCTACCAAATCATTTGCTTTCTCAAACAACCTATATGTTCTTCCACAGTCCTATGCCTTCGTTTGCTTATCACCCCTCCTGGAACGTGCATCACCACCTATGCATGCAACAATGCAGTTCCCAAGATTCAGGTAAAAACTTCCTTCACTAATCCTTCTCTGACACCTGCTAAGAGAACTCAGGGTATTTTTTCTCTACTCTCCCTGAACACCACCATTCCAACTTGGATTTCCCTGTGGTATTGTGATCATTTACTTACTTATCAATCTCTCTTGAGGTACATCTAAGCTTCCTTATCCGTAAAACTGGGAAAAGTATCTGCTCTGAAGGTTCTCATAAAGTACCTTGCCTTCATAACTGATTTTCTTTCTCAGCTCCATTTCTCTTCAGAATTTCTCCTTCTGGTAGAAGGCACCTCTCTCAGGATAGACCAAGTGGAGGCGTGTGGTTAAACAAGGAAGCTCTCTTTAAACCTAATCTCCTGATTGCCATTGTCATGTAAGTCTGTTAACACAAATGGTTAATCTAGTGCTGCTTTAAATATTCCATAAATATCTAGGTTCATAGAAGAAAGCTATTTTGTGGTCAAATGTGCAAAGGTAATACTGAATATTGTATTGTCTTTTTGGAGAATGACAGTCAGTGCCCGTAAGTTTGTAAAAAGCTTTAGGAAGTCCTGCAGGAAAGATACATTTAGTTTGTGTTGTTGTTTTTTGTGCTAGAGTTTTATTTTTTATTTATTACATTTATTGAGGTCACATTGGTTAGTAAAATTATAGAGGTTTCAGGTGTACAAGTCTATAATACATCATCTATGTGTTGCCTTGTGTGCTCACCACCCAGAGTCAGTTCTTCCATCACCATGTATTTGACCCCCTTTTTCTCTCTTTTGCAACCTCTTCCTAATTTTTCCCAAATTATTTATCCTGGATTTCCCTTCTAATTCAGAAATAAAAAGATAAAATAAAATAAAAATAATACTTACGAACATTTCAGAAAACACTGACCAAGCCTTACAGATTTTGGCAACTTTTCCAGGACACTCTTAACAAGAGCTTACCTCCCTCTGCCACTCCCAAATAAGTGACTTTATTCTAGAAGGAGATGAGACTCTCTTCTCAAAGGGTTGTGAGGAGTAAAAATGTATATATAATAAGTTAGGTCGCACAGTGCCTGGAACACAGAAGGGACTTAATAGATCGCAGTCATTATTACTTGTATTATTATTATATTTTACTATAAACTCTGTTGATAGCCCTACCAGCTTAAAATAATTTTCTTCATAAATCCTATTTTTACTATCAAGACCTTTTTTTTACTGTGATATTTGAACTACATATTTTATCTGTAAATAATTTATGTATTGATTATATTGCAATGCCAGAACTTGACATTTTATATTGAACTCTATTATTTTTAACAATCATGGACTTTGTAATTATAAATATTACATTTTATAAATGGCATTATATAAAAGTAAAATATTGTGTAATATGTTTTAAAACTATTTTTGTAAATTAAACTTTATATAAAAATCTAATTACAGAGAAGCCTATACAAAAGAGGCTATTAAATAGAAGAGTAATATTTATAGAAATTATGATGAAAATTTAATACATCTGATTTTTAAAGCACATAAAACTTAGAAGAATACAGAACAGCAAGCTCCCAATAAGTGATAAAATCTCATCACACTTTGTATAACAGAAAATGCATTAAAAAATATGGAAATATGCTAAACCTCACTAGTCATACAAGAAACACTTAATTTACAAACAAAAATTATGCATTTTTGGTACTTCAACAAAAATATAAAATAATTCAAATGCTCTTTGTTCATGAGGATGGGTGGACATTGTAAACTAATGTATTTTAAATTAATACAACATTTTGGCAAAGCAATTCAGTTAGTGTTTAAATTTCTTTTTTTAATGTTTACTCTTTTTACCCAATAATCCCAATTCTCATAAATTCCTTGTTTGAGAAGGAAAATATAGTCTCAATATTCATATATTAAACACCTTAATTAAAGATGTTTTAGAGCATTTACACATTTGTGCTCAGGTCAAATGATAAGAAAACATCCTGTTTTACCCTCTTTTACTTATTTAACTTGTCATTTTTTCAAATTAATATTGAATCAATTAGACTTTCCTAATGAACCCAATATGAAAATTATAATTATGTTTTAATTTTCTATGTTTTAATAAATACAAAAATTTTAACCTGAGGACTACACTATCATTGTCTAAATTTCTTTTTTGTGGCATTCATTTTTTAAGCCTGAAAATTACATTTCTAGACTAGATTGTGGACTCATGGCCAGACTAGTACTTATAAAGAACAGGAATTCTCTCATCTATTTAATGTTCTGTGCCTAGCAGGGTAGCTCACATGAAGAACACATTTAATGCCTGTTTGTTGATTGAATGTATGAATGAACAATCTCTAAATATTAATCCTTTCTACTTGGAAATGTTTCCTTTTATTTTCTTCAAGAATGTATTCTTTGTATTTTAGATTGGTTATTTCTATTTAAATATATTCAAATAGGAACCCTAAGGGATTATTTTCATCTAATTTTATTCAGATGGTTCCAATCTCAAAAACAAACACAATCTCTCAAATCATGTACCGTGACTAATTTTTGGCCATTTTCCATATTTCCTTTTCTTTGTTTCAACTTCTGGGATATTTTATGGCTTCATCTTTTAAAGCTAAGCTAAAGCTTTTGTGACAGAATGAAGAATTAGAGGAATTTTAGAGACTTAGTAATTCAAACTTAGAGATGTAGTAATTGGGTGTAAATAATTTGTCCACAGGTGTAAAACTAAGAGGTAAATTTCAGCCTAGAACCCAGATCTAGATTGCATTGCTCCAGTCTTCTTTCTATTATAATCCTAAACTTTGAGTATTATTTTCCTCTGATTTTTTTTTTTCTTTTACCTATCCATTCTTTCAAAAACCATAATTGAAGGTATATTTGTTGCCAGGCCCTGTGAGTGTCATGCACAATAAGAGGAAATGAAAAGGTCATTATTTGATTTGAGTGAACACACTTGGCCATTAGGAATGTGGAAATGTTCTCTCCCTTGTGTGTAACACTTCTCAAATCTTTTCAGGTTTGTTGTTTTGTGTCTTAGGTTGATTCAATCTAGTGTTCAACACTGAGTTTCTTTACCACTTTTTAAATTATAGCCTTCCCTTGAGAAACTTGATTAATTCCTATTGCTGAAATTATCACCTTAGTGCAAATGACATATGGTCTCATTCTGTGTCTAGTCTCTCTGGTTTGGAACATCTTTTTGAAACACTAATAGATTTCTTATCCTGGAAGCCTCTTAATGTTTTGACATTAAACATAGGCATTAAAAAATGTAACGGTGTTAATTGAGAATGGTAATCAGGATGTCACCACTGGGCCCTCTTTCGTGCAAGTTAATGTAACTCAATTATGCCTGATATCCTTAGAATGAAACTTTAACAATGAGCTATTGTTTTAATTTCATATGATTTCTATACAAAACTGTGTTCTTTGTAAAATGACAGTATTTAAAGTTTTCAAAATATAAGACATTTGCTAGTGGAGGTTAGTGTTTACTAATCACTTTTCTGAGATCTTTTTATCAACTTCAATTATTTTAAAAGGATATTTTGATACTTTAAAAGCACATACTTCTTATAATATTAGTGGTTCTCTTTTTATTATTTAAAGAAAGCCACTTGCCCTTAAGTCTGAGAATTCAATGTATTATTTTTTAAAATTGCCGGTCAGCAGGAATAAGCAGTAACAAAAATAGCTGGTTGCCCTACAATGCTCATTTAAAAAATTGAGACTTAAATCTAGGACTCTTTTATACCAATGTTATTTTCTGCTGCTCTACACTGACTCTACCTTGGTGGTAATACCTGCAGAGTGTAAAACCAGGGCCAAGTGTAGAAACATCACAGTAGTTGAAAGGCTTGTTCACAGCAGATAGTGAGTTCATTGTATTGAAAATTATCAAGGTTAATTGTATTCGACTCCTGGAGGATACTCTGTAACTTGCATCTTTAAAACCATTAAAGGCAATTGAAATGGTGGGTACTAAATCAGCTCCTGGGATTCTGAATAAAGTAAATTTTATTGCAGAAAATCTTTTGGGAAGGCAGTTGCTGGCTTTTCAGTAACAGATTCTAGGTCTCTCCATTATGTTTTTGTTTTGTTTTGTTTTTAGAGGAGGACTTTCACATCGCTTTGCTTTTTTATTTGTCATTTTCTTTCCACCCTCTCAACATTACTCCTCTACCTGTTACGATTTGGTTTTGATCTTTCATTTTGACCTGCTCCACCCCAACCCACACAGCACCCTTTGGTTTCATCTCCTCAAAGGCCTTTTCATTTGCTAAAATTAGCCAACAGGACAGATACTTTGATTCAATTCCAGGTCTATCAGGTTGGCAACTTGCAGCTGTAATTACAGAACACACCAATTTATACTGGGTTACACATTAAGGAGTCAGGAAGTTATTTCACATAACCAAAGTTCGTAAACAGAGCAGACAATAGAATAGTATGATCAGATGTTCAGTGACGTCATCAGATACCCATGTTTCCTCCATCATTCTGTCATGCTCAGTGTCAACTTTACACAGAGCTAGCATCATGGAAAAGAATTGTAACTTTTTTGGAATGAAAAACCTCCTCAAATGTCCTCAGCTGACTTCTCGTATTTCAGAGATCTAGGTTGGATACCGGACGTGGGATTTTCGTGATTGGTTTAGAAAACCTATTTGGACATCAACTGTCCTAGCATATGGACTCTGCAAGAGTAGACACTCTCTGTTTGGTTGACTATTCCCAATGCCTAGGTATTTGTTAACACATAATACGGTTTCACCTTACAATTGTGAGTACGTATTCAAAATCCCAGGACTACTGCATATGCTAGGTAACTATATGACCTACAGATGCTTATGTTCTCAGGAAATCAGCTAAAAGACCATTTGTGTCACTTATCTCCCTGTGCTTTCCTCAGCTCCTTAAGATCCCTATCATGCAATCAACCCTGTCCTAATTCCTAGACCAATCTGGTTTAAGAGTTTAAGACAGCCCCTGTTTTTGTCTTTAACTCCTTCATCAGCACAATGAGTAATGCCTACTTTAAAGTGTGAGTCTGAGAATTAGGCAAAAATGTATGCAAAGCATCTGACCCTGTGCCAGTATAGGAATCTGGACTATTTAAATATCCCCTTTTCTTACACAAGCTCAATTATTAGTTTTATTTGCAGAGATCAATTCACTTCTGGTTTTACAGACAGCAAATAGTACAGTGCGGCCTGCACGCCTGCATTCCTGACATGTAGTGACTGCACCCTGTTTCTTTCAGGGATGAGGACATCTCTGGGCATACTACAAAAATTTCAACTGGAATCAATCCTCATTTGGCTTTCTCTACTCCACGTTAGTAACACACCCTGATTTCAAAGAAATGCTGACATGTGGAAGATTAGCATGAAGGTGAGAGGGAGGAGAGAAATCAAGCCAGTAAGCCCTAAACTTATGTATGTGTTGAATATTTCATGGGTAACTGCATATGGGATTGTGTTTTTTCTTAAGTATGTGTAACATCTGGTTTGTTTTTTCACTGAAATCATGTGCAGTGCTTTTTTTTTCTACTTAAGAGCAGATTTTCTATTGTTTCATAAATAATTTTGCTTTTGTACCAAAGGCATTTGTATTAATTCAATATGGTGCAATAAAAGTATTGTGTGGAATGAATTTGACCATATTGTTGTATTGTTTATTGATCTCTCCAGTTCCTGGCTTTACGATCAGTGTTAAACAGCTATCACATCAAGTTTTTTGGTATTCATCAGAAATTAGATATAGAAAGAAATCCTACTATTTGTCTTATTTTTGGAAGGGTGGTCAGGTGTTTAGAAGGCAGAAAACAGGGAAGAAACAGAATTTAAGGACTATATGTTTTGTAAAAAGAAATATATGCCCTTAGAAAATGCTTTTGCTGCTGCTCTCCTAACAAAAGCACATCATTGCTCTGCATACCTGAGACTTACCAGTAAATAGTAGACCAACAGAAGGATTCAATTTGAGTTTGGGGTTGTATTTTGACACAGAAATAGACATATAATGGACCTGAAATATTTTTTAATATGTGGGAGAAAAATAGATTTAAAGCTCAATTTGTCAACATTATAAACAGAAAGATTTAGAATTTTTTCAATTTTGTGATAACTGACTTCTTTTACAAGGCACTTCCACACTTACAATGCAGGATCTATTGTGATGTAGGATGACGACCTCACCCCTTGCTCAATGATGGAGCTAAAGGCACCCAGAATACGTCAATTGTCTGTCTCCATCTTTCTGTGGGCAGTCTGGAAGGTGTTGGTCTTTTGTACCTATCTTTAAGCTAAATTTCTGTTGTGTCCCACTGTCAACTCAAAATGAGCATGCCTAAACTGAAATCAATGTTTATTTCCACTAATTCGGCATTTTCTTCAATCTCTCTTCATTCTAACAATGGAGCCGTCCCTTCACTCCTTCTATTGCCATCATACTTCATCTAACTCGCATCACCTTATGGCTTGTCAAATTCCATCTCTCCCCATTGATCTGTCTGATCATGTCTTCTAAATGGATTAGAAAACTGGTGTGCTAATTGACAGATTTTAATTAATAACATTGGCACATGTATATTAATATACACCTTGATGCTCAAATAGTTTCAGTAATTCTTTGCCTCTTAAAAGGTAAGGCATAAACATTTAAGTCTGGTGTGGAAAGCCCTATGCAACCTAGGCGTAACTTACCTAATAGTGCACTCCTAGTCACAGTTAAGTGCTTTTGCAGAGCCTTCAAGGTTGTGAAAGCGATTGACACATTTGAGTTGAGTGATAGTCTAGTCCCTCCCTAATCTGTTACCCTGTGATGGAGGAGGAGGAGGAGCCAAAAACATGGTGATGGAAGGAGAACTGACTCCGGGTTGTGAGCACACAAGGCACCACATAGACGATGCACTATAGAATTGTACACCTGAAACCTATTCACATAGGTTTACTAACCATGTCACCCAATAAATTTAATTTGAAAAAGAATAAATTTAACCTAACAAATTTGTTACCCTGCAATTCATAATCTTTTTCTTAATGTCCACTTCTTCTTACTATTCCTGAAACAAATGTTTTTTTTCCTGTTTAATTAATATGCTCATTAAACATATAAAATGTTTGAGGTTTATTTTCTACATATTCAAGATCAGCTTATTATAGTATTTACCTTAAAGACCATTTTATTTTATTTTATTTTATTTTATTTTATTTTATTTTAAAGACCATTTTAAATCTCACCTCATTCATGCATTCTTTCCCGGCCATCTAATCCCACACTTTTGACTTTATGTTATATTTATTGTCAGTATCTCTTATTTAGCGTTATAATTTGTTGGTATGAATTACTATTGGTTTTTCTATTGATATGTGCTTTTGATTAAACTGTAAGTTCCCAAGTAAAAAGATTATGTCTTATATCACTTTGCTTCCCCACATCCTGTACGATCACATTGCACTATGCACATCACAGAAACCTTTGTTGTATGTTAATAATTCTTTAATTTAACCATCTGTGTGCTTCCTGGTCAGCTTTCAATGCCCTCCTCCGATCTACCTGCTCTATCCAACCTTGCATGATGATAAAACCTAATAAATGTTATATTCTTTGGAAGTGTTTTCCATGCTTTTACTTTTAGTCAAGTTTTACCTTTTCTAGTCACCACAATTAAACTGTAAACAATCTCAATCTAAATATGTCTCTCTCCCTTTCTCTCTCTCTCTCCTTTTTTCTTTTTCTTTTTCTTTCTTTCTTTCTTTTTCTTTCTTTCTTTCTTTCTTTCTTTCTTTCTTTCTTTCTTTCTTTCTTTCTTTCTCTCTTTCTCTCTCTCTCTCTCTCTCTCTCTCTCTCTCTCTCTTTCCTTCCTTCCTTCCTTCCTTCCTTCCTTCCTTCCTTCCTTCCTTCCTTCCTTCCTTCCTTTCTTTCTTTTCTTTCTTTCTTCCCCCTTCCCTCCCTCCCTCCCTCTGTTCCTTCCTTCCTATCTTTCTTCTTTTCTTCCTTCTCTCTCTCTCCCTCTTTCTCTCCCCCTTTCGTTCTTTTAAAAACTCTGGACACATAGTAAGCACTTATAATAAATATTTATGATTGATTGGTAATTCCTCTGAAAATATTTGAATCTTTTTCCAGGTCACACATTTCTAGACTTACATGAGAGGGTTGCACTGTGGTACAATTGGGTCATCAGTATACATGGAACTGAACAGGAGTATACAACCAAAGCATATACTCCCTACTCCAAGAAAATATGTCTGCATAAAACTCAAACTAAAGGGCTGCTTGGGTAGCTCAATGAGAATGTGCCAACACGCTAGAACATTAAGGTTAATTTCTGCACTACTTCATGTATTCTGCTCTGGCACGCACTGCTCCTGGTATGTGAAGTTTGGCACACATTTGTGAGGCCAGCCAAAAATCTGAATAGAAAGGACACAATTCAGAAAGCATAAGACAGAGTACCAGATTAGCAGTTTCCATTGCCATAGTCCCAGGCATCTCTAATGACTAGAAACACATTTTTGCATGACTTCATTTACTGGATCGTGCCAAATAAAGACAACAGAAGGGAAGGTCTCGTGTAGACAGCTGTGCAAAATGAATGTGGCGCCACTGCTACCCAGGAGTGCCACTCCTAGTGAACCAGGGCTATGGAGACGGCGAATGGGTGGGGCAGCCCAACATAAATAGATAATATTTGTGGTTTAACTCCCACACAGTTATGCAGAAGGCATTATGGATTGGCTTGCAATTTGATCTGGCATTTTTAAAAACACTAAGGCATAAATAAAACATGACCTAAATGCATAAATAAGGGTCTCTGTTTACCATGTGCTAAGAAAACATCTCAGGGTCTCAGGACTAAAATAAACATGATTTCTACCATGTGCTAAAACTATTGAATTTTGCCCAGTTCAAAATTAGACAAAGCATGAGTATTTACTAGTAAAATTAACTCTCCCTCTCTTCTCATTATAGCTACAGGCAAAGAGAGGAAAGATGAGCAATTATACAGTGCTTTTAATTGATACAAGAAACCAATTGAGTTAACTCATTATAGAAAACCAGTTTCTTTCCTCTGTCCTGCACTTCTATGTAGAGGCAATTTGTATGTTGAAGATAATTACTTAAACATTTTCTTTCATTTTTATTCTATAATATATCACTAAACTTTCTTAGTGTTTTGAGTAGAAAACATTATAAATAGGGAGAAACAATAAAGAAATAAATATCTTCAGGTAATGACAAATTTCAAGATTTTTAAGGTATCCTGTTGTTTAAATTACTATGTTTTTTTTTCCCAAAAGAGAAGCTAAGAATAAAATGGAATAAATTGAGAAATAAGTCATAAGCTAAAAGTATGGTATCTTAATAAATATGAGGATATCAATTGGTATTTGTAAGTTTGTTCTTCTGTAAGGGGGTGAATGAATTCCTTTTCATCGAGGACACATTCAAAATTACACACATGATTTCTCTAAAGCAAAATTACCTTTTTCTACAAAATTTATAAGTAGTTGGACCACGTATAATATCTCTGTGGTTATTATCTGCCTTAGTCTTCATATTTTGATCTTTTCTCCCCTTAAAGAGACATCACTTTTCCTTTGGGGGTAACTAGTTTCACCCTCTCTTTTCTAGGGTTGAACACAGCACAGCTCAGGTTAGCATTTGCATGTAACAGATTAGTGAGTAATCGATTCCCACAAAGTTGGTATAATAAAAAATGTACAAGCTTTTCACCTCACAGATAAGAGTTCAAATCCAAACTCTATGCTGTAGACCTAGCATATAACTTCATTCCTTGCATCTTAATTTCTTTTTTATTTTTAAAATAATAATTTTCAGCTTTGTTGAGATAATTTGTAAAGTGCCTGGTTCATGGTAGGCTTAAATAATTGGTAGCTCTTATTATGGCCTTTTAATCAGAGTTTAATTGCTTATACATGACTTTAAGAAAATAATTCATCATCACTTTTTTTGTTTATACAACAACAATGATACTAAAAATATTAATAGCACCTGGAATACTGAGTTGGTTGTAACTATTTATTAATTATGGACAAATCATGTGGCAAATAATCCTATAAACAAAATACAAAAGAGAGAGGAAGTTATGTGGTGAAAGTAAAGAGTAGGAAATTAGTAAGTTCAAGGCCAAGAATTCATTTTAGAAACAGAGTAACCCAGTTTTTATGTTATAAAATTTAAATATTCCAGAAAAATATCACACATTTTTTTCTCCTTGACTTTTTCTATTCGTCTAAAATTTTTTCCCCATTTTTCAAATTTTAAAATAAGGCAGAGTTTGAGATCATGGTTATGTATGTAATGTGTGAGAACATTTCTTTGAGAAGTGAAGCAAAACAGAAGAAAAGATGAAGCATTTTATATTATCTGTATTGACTAAAGAGGTTTGGATTTAACTATGTTTCATCAAAATACATTTAGAGCCACAAAGCCTAAGATCTTTATTTGCTATTTTAGAATCAAGATTCTACGAGCAAAATATTAACAATATAGACTTCTCTTTCAATGTGAAAAAGATAATTTTTGGATTTCTTTTCCTTTTACCTTTTTTCCCCACTTTCAATCATGCTAGTATTTCTCTAATACTAGCATAATGTTTTGAAAATATTAGTCCGCGGATGCACACTTTAAGAAAGTCATTTGGTAACTCTATTCCTTCACTATGTACTCAAATAACAAGGGGAAAAAATATGAAAATATGGGAAATGTTTCTAGACTTACAGAGATAAACGGGTTGAAACACAGAGATCTGCGTATCCACACAGCGTGAAAGCAGCTCCTCAGCTGAACAGAGCTCCTAAGCATACCTGAGGGAATTCATTCTGCCCAGGGCTCAGTCATGCTTTCATACCAATTAAGGTGATGAACTAAATATTTCATAAATTTGTGAAAGAAAATATATATGGTGAAACAACAAATCACTAGGGCATGCTTTTATTACATTATAAAAGCCATTAAAACACTTAGTGACAATAGAAAATGGCATTTTGCCATAATTGTTTTGAAGTTGTGTTTGTTTTATTCTTCTTGGTTGGCACACTGTAGTGTTTATACTCAACTTGACTTAAACTGTGGGCAATTTATCAGCAGGAAGAGGCTTACACAACCGTGAGTTCAACATTTAATGGGAATAAATTATGAAGATTATTATCAGAATTATTTATGTACTGCAATAAATATTCTTAATTCTAAACTGGTGTTAGCAAAGAGAATCCCTGCCCTGAGGATCTAGCTGTAGGATGATGCTGTTTTTTAGAGATAACATTTGTATGTGGTTTGGGCCAAGTCGTGCCAATACTTCTCTGTTTATCTTTTTGCTGTAAGTGTGTGGTAGCCACTTTCTTGACTGAGGTGCACAAAGTAACCTGAGCAGAACCCACTGCTTCTGAAGTGCCCTGACAGGGCAATTCTGATTGTTTAGGAATGACTAGTTAGTTCACATTCTGGGGGGTTGACCATATGGTTTATCGGCCAACACAGCACAATTCTGAGATTTCATGGAAACTCCAATCCATTAATAATAAATCTGGGAGAACCCTAAACCAGCATGTTTCATGCAAAACAGAGACTTTTGTGGTGACCTTTGTTATATGTGAAGAAATTGCATTGATACGTTGCTTACCCACCTCTCCTATTAGTTGTTCATGTGAATACAAATTAGAAACTTTCAGCTCTACCATTTACTGTTTGTGCAACATTAAGATCTCAAGTCCTACGAGCATCTCTTTCCTCATTTATAGTAGACATGGTGATACGGTGGTGGTTGTGCATAAAGGTCTTGTCATGGTACCTGGGAAATGGCAGATCCTCAGCTAATGATCACCATTTTCCTTCCAAACTGGAGCTATCAGTGATCTCAATGAGCAACCTAGGTTGTGCATGTTGCAGTCCATAGCTCTTGGCTGGAAGGTAGGAGGTAAAATCTGGCTTGTATTACCTTAGGAAACATTTTTATAAATAATAGATGAATAAAAAGGAAACCCTGCTAGATGCAGACATACAACTGGGGAATTTCTATTGCTTTTTCCCACACACTCACTGCATATGTGTTTGCAATACCAGTGGAGGGGTGGACCTTAACACAGCAAGGGAGGGCAAGCATCCCACAGCCAATTCCAGCCCAACTTTCCCCACTGGACTCGGCCTCCACTCCAGCCTGCCCTTTTCTCCTGATCCTGCTACTAAGAGTTTTTAAAGTTCTTTCTACATTTGCAGTTTTGAATATCATCTTTTTGATATATGCTTTCCTGATATTTCCAGCCCCCTACATTTCCAAGTCTTAGTTTATGTATGTTAACATGCCCTCCATGCAACCTCCCCCCCCCAAAAAAAAAAACAAAACCCCAACAACTTCTACTTCATACTCTTTTGGCACTCCTGGCCTTCCAGCTACTTGTTCTACACTTTCAAAAAAAAAATTATCAGAAGTGATAGCTCTATGGTTAAAAGCATGACCTCTGGAATCGGATAGACTTGAATTTGGATCTAATATAATGTTCACAGTCTATATGGTGATGTGGAAATGTATGGAACTTAGTTTCTATCTATAAAATGGGCCTGATTATAGTGCCTCTTATGATTAAGTATGAAATGCATGCACTTAGCAAAATATGGAGTGTGTAGAAAGTGCTCAGCAACTATTACCTATTTTTGTTATTACCTGCTTCATGCGTCATCCTTTTAGATTCTCTACTTAACGAAATGATACCTACTATATTCCACCTAATCAAAGTTTCCATCAATTTTCAGATGCATTATTATATTATGTCCCACTAAAATGAAAAAGACTTCTGCTAGCTAAAATGTCAGACATTATTGATTATCATACATATTCTCATGTCAAAGTTGTTAAGAGACAAATTTAAAATGTGCATTTTAGAATTAATACATTTAATGGAAAAATGTGTCAGAATTTGTTTTGCTGTATTAATGGGAGCAAACTAGAATATAATTTCTTAAACTTTTATATGCTTGAGAATCATCTGAAAATATATAGTAAGTAACTAAGAATACAAAGAAGAGGGGATCACGTCTAGACTGGTAGATTCTGATTCTGGTATTGAGCCTGAAATGGTCTTTTTAAACAAATAACCCAGTGATACTGATGCAGCTGGTTTCCCGGGCCCAATCTGAGTAATAAGGAACAAGAATTCTGGAGTTCTAGCCAAGGGTCATTGTCTGAAGTTAATGCTTCAAACTTCTTGTGCCCAATACCAGAAATATCTGCCAGATCACACTTTCTCTCCTTGTCTTCCCTCTTTTTCCACCACTCATCTCTTCGCTTTCCTCTCTCTTCTCATTCTCTCTCACACATGAAAACACAGTGAACCACTGTTACTTTAAGTTCTGAGCTAAACTGGTTTGGCGTATCTCTTGATTTGTGTCAGGATGCAAACATTCCTCCTTTCTTAAACAGAAAACACCAGAAAGGAAAAATGCACAGGGCAGAAAGAAGTTAGTTTTAACAATAGCCTTTTGTTTGATATTCTAACAGCTTTATAGAGAACTAGTGCAGTCAGGGTTAGCAAGTCCTTTGTATTTTGAGGGAAGATTTTGCCTAGCAGCGCCACAGTGACCAGAGTTGATGATGTTTTATGTGACCAACAGATGGCAGTAGCAATCTCTTTTTCCTGGTGGAATAATAAGAAAATTGAAATAACCTGCTCATAAGATCCTTCTACGAGCACTCATCAACTTTTTCTAGGTTCCTTGAGTTCTTGGCTGACTTCAAAACATTATCTCACTCTCTGAGAGCTGGACCACTTAATCACTCTTATAAAATGTAACCTTATTTTCTGGAGACATACTACCTACCAAATTCAAATTCACCTAATTTAAATGGAAAATCAGGAAACCGGGACTATCTCATTTCCAATATGCATAATTTTTTATTTTACACATCTGGATATTTTGGCTACATTAAAATACATTTTTTAAATGAAAAATACTCAGATTTTTGAAAATTACATATGTTTGCAAATGAGCCAGAATAAACCATTTTACCAATCTTCATCAAAATTCAATTTTTAGTGATATTCAGTTGTACATGTCAAGGATATCCAATGAGTTTCTATCTATAGTGTCTCTGAGAATCTTTATTACTTTTGTTAGTAAATGTTGATATAATATGTACATACTAAAGCCTATTCACAATCCTTTCTACAAACCTTCTATGTACTAAGTGGGAAAACTGTATTTGAGTATTTTTAATGAAATTTTAATTAGGAGGTATAGAAAAATATCCCTTGATTCTTAATGTTCTATAAGAGGTTACATGTGCAAAAAAAAAAAAAAAAAAAAACACCTTATACCAGGGTGCCAAAAATGTATACATATTTTAAGAGATGTTATCTATGTATTAATTTTTAAAGTTGAATTGAATTACAGTAGCAATGTGTAATATGGCATTCACTCAAAAGATGACATTAATGAAATGAATGCTTGCATCACCATATGACAGGCCGGGCAGTCAAAGAAAATGACAGAAGCACAGTTGTTGTTTGAAGAACACAAGACCATTTTAAAATGGTATTTGAAATTTGAGAAAGTTGTTTGAGTTTCCCCCATGTTCTCCTGACTTAACACTCCTTGACTTCTACCTATGGGAGACCTTAAAAGATGTGGTGTACCATAGAAAACCAGCTACATTGGTAGTACTTCAGGAAGAAACCGAAACAGCTTGCACAGTGACACAAGTGGACACTTTGGTTGATAGTGCTCAAGCAGTAGTTTGTCGTAATCAGAAGTGTCTGGGCACTGAAGGTAACCACTTTGAGCACCTCTTATAATTCCAATAGTCAAATGTGACCTGTATTCATCTTTTGTTATTGGTATATAGTGTGTATATAATTTGCTTCACATTCTAGAATTATAAACATGTATATATGTGTGTGTGTGTGTGTGCATATATATATATATATATATATATATATATATATATATATATATAACATTTTTAACTTCTACCATTTACCTAGAATATATCTGAGCATCATAATTTAGATGCTAACCTTAAACTTAAACTCAGAATACCATTAATACATTTAGATTAATTTTTATTCTCTTTCACAAGTAGTCAAATGAATCTTTATAATTTACCTGGTGCCATCTTTCCTTGATATCTGCTCTAACTGCTGGTTAGAGATAAGAATTGGAAAGCTTTTCTTTCCTACATTTGTCAAGGCTTCATTTGACTCATCTGTTTTGGGGGTCACTTTTGCTTTTAGAAACAATTTAGAAATGCAAACAAAAAACCTGAAATTTTTATATTTATAACCTGTATATGTTTTAAAATGGTTCATTTAAAAATTGAATATTCATCTAAGTTTGTGAAAAAGGTAAGGATATCTCTTCTCACCACTCACTAAACATAGTCTTAAAAGTTCTAACTACTGCAAAAAGGTAAAAAAGCAAGTATAAAAGGCATAAAGCAGAGGAAATAAAACTGTTCCTGTTGGAAGATGCTGATGGTCTGCACAGAAAATCACAAAGCATCTACAAAAACTCCTAGCACTCACCAGCAAATTCATCAAAGTTTCAGGGTACTAGGTCAACACACATTTCTTTATACTACAATGAATATGTGAAAACCAAAATTTAAAACACAGTACCATTTACAATTGCTCCAAAAAAATGAATAGGTATAAATCTAAAACACATGTATGAAAATTACAAAATGCAATGGAATAAATTAGAAAAAAAACTAAATAAGTGGATAGATATACCATATTCATGGATCAAACAATTTGACATAAGATGTCAATTGTCCCTAAAATTGATTTACAGGTTTGATACAATTCTTATATAAATTTCAACAAGGCCATTTGTATACAGAGACAAGCATATTTTAAAATTTTCATGGAAAGGGACAGAGACTAGAATAGCTAAGACAGTCTTGGAAAAAAAATAAAGTGATGGAAATTACTCCACTTTATTTGAAGACATTGAATAGCTATAGGAATTAAGACTATGTAGTATTGAGAGAAGGAAAGACACACAAATCTATGAAAAAGAGAACCTAGAAATAGATCCACAAAAAAACACCAAGCTAATTTTTGGCAGAGGTGTAAAACAATTCAATGGAGGAAGGGTAGTTTTCCCACAAAAATAGTCTTGAAATAACAGAACATCCTTGGGCGAATAAATAAACTTTGATCTAAAAGTATACTTTATACCATAAATTAAATCAAAATGGACCTTGGGCTTAAATGTAAAATTGAATACCGATAGTACTAGGGAAATAAAGTGGATCAAAATCTTCAGGATTCTTAGCTAGGCAGAGAAGGCTTACATGTGATATCCAAGCACAAACAATAAAATAAGGTTTAAAGTCTGATCCAAGATGGTGGAGTAGGTAAATACTGTGTCTGCTTCATTCCATGAGCACATTAAAATTACAACTAAGTTATTGAATAACCAACCTGGAGAACCATCCAAAGCCTAGCTGAACAGAAGTTTTATAAATAAGAATACAAAGAAGAGGGGATCATGTTGAGACTGGTAGGAGAGTCACAGAATCAAAAGAAGCCAAACCTTTTGTGGTAGTAAAGAATCAGGGGAGATATCTCAGCCACAGATGTTCCACCCCAGGGGAACAAGGGATCCCAGCCCCATACCAGGATTCCAAGCCTGGAGAACTGGTGCTGAGAAGAGGAACCCCACAATACCTGACTGAAATACAGTGGGAACTCCAACTATCTGCTTGGGCCAGAAGGCTGTGAGAAACCCAGACGTGCTCTTAAAGTGCTTGTGCAGACTCAATCACTCATGGGCACTCACCCTGGGCTCCAACAAAGGACAGCGACTCATGGGGTGTTGGAGGCATAGAAGGGGCAGACTGAAGAGTGTAGTTTTAAGGCAAGGGCTGGAGGACAGTCTCCATTTTTCTTGGGTGAGTCCTCCCATGCAGCTGGCTGGTGGGTGCCATGTTTTCTGTGTTGCACCCTCCCCCACACAGCCAAAGATGGTAGGCTCTGCTTACTCCACCCTGCTAACTCACTGTGACCCCACCTGATCTAACTTTGACAATGCCAGAGTCACTTTCTCTGGTGAGCAGCCAGCCCCAACCACATTGCAATATTTCCTGGAAAACTATTTAAGTCTGCAGGGCCCAGGTGGGCAGCAACCAGAGTGGCTATGCTCTGAGACTTTTGCCGAGTAGCTCCAGGCACAGCACTGGCACCAAACAAGAATCTGCAGAAGCACCAAGTGCAGGTGACCAGGGAGAAGGTGCAAGAGCCCCACCGGGCACCTACTACATAAGACTTTCCAGAAATACTGGGAGATGTAACAGATCTACCTAATACATAGAAACAAACACAGACAAGCATGCAAAATGATCAAACAAACAAATGCATCTCAAATAAAAGGACAGCAGAAAATATCAGAAGAACTAAACAAGATGGAGGCAAGTCACTTGTCAGCTACAGAGCTCAAAGCAATGATTTTAAGGATGCTAAAGGAATTTAGTGAAAACTTCAACAGAGAGATAGCAAGCATCAAGATGGACATAGAAACCATAAAAAAGAACCAGAAAGAAATGAAGAACCTAATAACTGAAATTGAGAATGCAATAGAAGGAATCACCAGCAGACTAGATGGAACAGAAGACTAAATCAGCAAATTGGAAGACACGATAGAAGAAAACATCCAGTCAGAACTGTAAAAAGAAAAAAGAATCCAAAAAAAAAAAAAAAAGAATAGTTGAAGGGGTCTCTGGGACAACATCAAGCATAACAACATGCAAATCATAGAAGTGCCTGAAGAAGAAGAGGGAAAGCAAGAAATCGAGAACCTATATAAAGAAATAATGGCTGAAAACTTTTTTTACCTGATGAAGAAACATACATACAAGCCTAGGAAACACAGAGTCCCAAACAAGATAAGCCCAAATAGACCCACACCAAGACACATTATAATTAAAATGGCAAAGGTTAAAGACAAAGAGAGAATCCTAAAAGCAGCAACAGAAAAGCAAGTACTTACTTATATAGGAGCTCTCATAAGACTATCAGCTTATTTCTTAATAGAAAATTTGCAGGACAGAAAGAAGTGGCAGAAATCATTCAATGTGATGAAAAGCAAGTATCTACAACCAAGATTACTCTATTCAGCAAGACTATCATTCAAAATTGAAGAACAGATAAAGAGCTTCCCAGACAAGAAAAAGCTAAAGGAGTTCATCACCACCAAACCAGTATTACAAAAAAGGTTAGAGGGATGCTTTAAGATGGGGGAAAAATTATAAATAATAAAATGACAATAGCTACACATCAATTATCTTTACTTTAAATGGATTAAAAGCTCCAATCAAAAGACATGGAGGGTATTGTACTGAGTAAAGTGTCAAACAGAGAAAGACAGATGCAAGTTGACTTTGCTTATAGGTGAAATCCAAAGAAGAAAATAAATAAGTGGAACAGTAACAGATTTATAAATATAGAAAACATTTGGTTTGTTGACATATGGAAGGAGGGTTAGGGAAGGAGGTGAAATAAGGGGAAGGGACTGGGAATTTCTGTTTGGGAGTTACAAAGTAATAGTTATGGGGATACAGGGTCTAACATAGGAATATTGTCAATAATGTTGCAATAACTATAGGTGGTGTTGGATGGGTACTGGATTTGTTGGGTGATGTGAAGAGGGAGGGGGAGGTGAGTGAAAAAGGGGAAGAAATCAAGAAGTACAAATTCATAGTCAGAAAATCGTCACAGGGATGTAAAGTGCAACATGGGGCATACAGTTAATAACATTGTAATAACTCTCTATGGTGTCAGATGGGAACCTGATGTATTGAGATAAGGATTTTGTTAGTTACCTAAATGTCTCATCACTATTCTGTGAGACTGAATGCAATATAACATTGTATGTCAAACACAATTGAAAAATAAAAGTAAATGAGAAAAAATGAATGGTTTATACATTGAATCTCATAAAAATTAAAAAAATTGCTTTGCAAAAGACACTGTTCAGTGGATAAAGAGACAAATAACTATAAAGAAAAAATTGCAAACCACATACTTGACAAAGGACTAACATATAAATACATAAAGAATGCTCAAAATTATGCGGTAAAATCACAAACCATCCAAGTAGAACACAGGCTAAATCAATGAATACTCATAGACATTCTATGGAATAGGATATACAGATTGCAAATAAACAGATAAAAGGATGTTCAATATCATTAGTTACTATAAAAATGCAAATTAAAACCACAATTTGATATTATTGCATACATAACAAAATGGCTAAAATAAACACGTGTGTATATATAAGTGTATGTATGTATGTATGTATGTATGTGTGTGTGTGTGTATTGCCAAAAAATTGTATACACATTTTAAGAGGTGTTATCTCTGTATTACATAAATATTGATGGTAATCACTTTGAGTACCTTTTGTATTGGTAGAAGTCAAATGTGGCTTGTATTCATTTTTTGTTATCAATAGGTATTGAGTATTGCAATTTTAATACATTTTTTTCCTTTCTTAAAATGTGTATACATTTTTTGGCACCATGTGTATGTGTGTGTGTGTGTGTGTGTGTGTGTGTGTATGTGTATAATATATATGTGTGTTTGTTTTGTGTGTGTGATGTGTATATTTGTGTGTAATGGCTGAAAAAAACAAATAACAATGGCAACATCAAATGTTGGTGGGGGTACCAGTTATACATTTCTGTTCAAACATGTGTGGATACAATAGTCACTCTGGATTATATTTTTACCTTTTTTTTTGTAAAATTAATGTATTTATCCTAGAGAAATATAAGAGTCACACCAAAGTCTGTACATGAATATTCAAAGCCACTGTTTTTCATACTCTAATTATGTTGTACCCCTGAAATTAATATAATATTGTATGTCAACTGTAATTGAAATGTAAAAAATTATTTAAAAATAAATATAATAAAATAAAGGATGCTTATGGTGTACAGAAATTTTTTGCTACCATTAACTTGAATTTCAAGGTTTCTGCCATACTAAAGATTTTTCAAGAGCAGTGAATTTTATTGAAGATGTGAAAATTTATAACTTTAATTTAACATCTATAATGATATTTAGGAAAAAATAAAATAAAGGTAATTATTGGGGGAAAAAGTGACACAGAGAAGTGAGTAGACTATGGTGAAATTAAATCTTCCACTGTCATTTTCTATTTCGTGAGGAAGTAGGGAAAGTGCTAGAAAGTAAACAAGCAAAATATAATTCATCATTTTTTCTATTGTTATATTTATTGGGATGACATTGGTTAGTAAAAATCACATGGGTTCCAGGTTTATAATTCTATGATACGTCATCTATGTGTTGTGTTTCACCCAGAGTGAGTTCTCTATCCATCATCATGTATTTGAGACTTGTCCCTTCTCTTTCACCCCCCTCCCCCCATGCCTTCAGATAACCGCTAATCACTAAACTGTTGATTATGTCCATGAGTTTTTGTTTCTTTGTTGCTTTCAGCTTTGTGTTCTACATGTGAGTGAAATGATACAGTTCTTGGTTTTTTTTGTCTGGTTTATTTCGCTTTGTATGATGGTCTCAAGGTCCATCCATAGATGGCAGTATTTCATCTTTTCTTATAGCTGAGTAATATTCCATTGTGTATATGTACCACAGCTTCTTTATCCAGTCATCTGTCACAGGGCACTTTGGTTGTTTCCATGAACAGCGCTGCGATGAACATTGGGGTACATAAGTCTTTGCAGACTAAGGTTTTCAAGTTTTTTGGGTAGATCCCCAGAAGGGGGTTGCTGGGTCACATGGTAACTCCATTCCCAATTTTCTGAGGAACCTCCACACCGTCTTCCACAGTGGTTGTACCAGTTTGCACTCCCACCAGCAGTGTACCAGAGTTCCTTTCTCTCCACATACTCTCCAGCACTTGTTATTCCTTGTCTTGTTGATAACAGCCATTCTCACAGGTGTGAGGTGGTATCTCCTTGTGGTTTTGATTTGCATTTCTCGAATAGCTAATGAAGTTGAGCACTTTTTCATCTACCTGTTGGTCATTTGTATGTCTTCCTGGGAGAAGTGTCTGTTCAGGTACTCTGCCCATTTTTAAATTGGATCGTTTACTTTTTTGTCATTGAGTTGTACAAGTTCTTTATATATTTTAGATATTAGCCCCTTATTCAAGGCATTGTTTGCAAATATTTTCTCCCATTCAGTTGACTGTGTCTTTGCTTTGTTGATGGTTTCTTTTGCTGTGCAGAGCTTTTTAGTTTGATATAGTCCCATTCATTTATTTTTGCTTTACTACTCTTGCCTTTGAGTTTAGGTTCATAAACTCCTTTCTAAACCTAAGGTCTATAAATTTAGATCCAATGTTTTCTTGTATATAGTTTATTGTTTTGGGTCTTATGTGTTAACTTTGATATACAGTGAAAGTTTGCAATTCAGATTCATTTTTTACATGTGGTTTTCCATTTTTCCCAGCATCATTTATTGGAGAGAGTTTTTTCCCCATTATTGCTCCTTTGTCAAAAATTATCTGTTCATATATTTGTGGGTTCATTTCTGGTTTTTTCAATTCTGTTCCATTGGTCTGTGTTGATTATTGATGTTTTGTAATATAGATTGAAATTGGAGATTGTGATGCCTCCAGCCTTACTATCTTTATGTAGAATTGCTTTGGCAATTCGAAGTCTTTTGTGGTTCCATACCAATCTGATGATTCTTTTATTTATTTATTAAAAGAATGTCTGTGAGATTTTGATGGGAATTACATAAAATCTGTATGCTGTTTTGGGTAATATGGTCATTTTAACAATGTTGGTTCTTCTAATTTATGAACACAGAATATCTTTCCATTTCTTTATATCTTCTTCAATTTTTTTCAGTAGTGTCTTTTAGTTTTAAGTATATAAGTCCTCCATTGTATTTTGTTTATTTCTAGGAATTTTATCCTTTTTGTTGTAATTGCAAAAGGCATTGTGTTTCTCATTTATTTTTCTGAAGTTTCATTGTTGGTATATAGAAATGCAATTGACTTTTGTACATTGATTGTATATCCTGCACCTTTACTGTATTTGTTTATTTCTAACAGTTTTTTGGTAAAATCTTTAAAATTCTATATAAAAAATTATGTCATTTGCAAAAGTGACAGTTTAACTTCTTCTCTCCCAATGTGGATGCATTTTCTTTCTTTCTCTTACCTGATTGCTTTGGCTAGAACTGTCAGTACTATATTGAATAACACTGGTGATGGGGACATCCCTGTCTTGTTCCTGATTTTAAGAGAATAAGCTTCAGTTTTTCCCAGTTCAGTATGACATTAGCTGAGGGCTTGTCATATATGGCCTTTATGATGTTGAGGTACTTTCCCTTCTATACCCATTTTATTCAGTATTTTGATCATAAATGGATATTGTATCTTGTCAAATGCTTTTTCTGCATCAATTGACATGTTCATATGTTTTTATATTTTAGTTTGTTTATGTGGTGTATCACATTGATTGATTTGCATATGTTCACCCATTCTTGTGTTTGTGGGATGAATCCTATTTGATTGTGGTGTATAATGTTTTCAATGCATTGTTGTATTCTATTTGCTAGTATTTTGTTTAGGATTTTCGCATCTGGGTTCATCAAAGATATTGGTCTGTAGTTTTCTTTTTTTTTGTCTTATCCTTACCAGTTTTTGGTATTAGAGTCATGTTTGCCATGTTAAAAGAATTGGGAAATATTGCTTCTTCTTCAAGTTTTTGGAAGAATTTGAGGCGAATAGGCATTAGTTCCTGTTTGAATGCTTGAGAAAACTCATTGGTGAGACAATATGGTCCTGGCTTTTGCCTTTGGGGAGGTTTTGGATGATTGTTTCAATTTCCTTACTGTTGATAGGTCTATTTAGATTGTCCAGTGTAGGTAGACTATATGTTTCTAGAAACTTGTTCATTTCTTTAAGGTTGTTCAATTTTGTGGGATATAGTTGTTCATAATATTTTCTAATGATCCTTTGTATTTCTGTTGTATCAGTGGTAATTTCACACATTTTATTTTTAATTTTGGTTATTTGTTTTTCTCTTTGCCCCATGGTGAGCCTAGCCTGGGGTTTGTCAATCTTACTAATTTTTTTCAAAGAACTAGTTCTTTATTGCATTAATTTTCTCTATCATTTATCTATTCTCTATTTTACTTAGTTCTGCTCTAATTTTTATTACTTCCTTCCTTCTGCTGACTTTGGGATTCTTTTTCTTCTTTTTCTAGTTCTTTAAGATGGGTTGTTATGTTATTTACTTGTGCTTTTTCTTGTCTCTTGAGATAGGGCCTATAATGATATAAATTTCTCTCTCATTATTACTTTTTGCTGTGCCCCAATAATTTTAATATATTTTATTTTCATCATCATTAGTTTCTATGTGTTTTTTAATCTCTTCTTTTATTTCTTCTTTGATCAAGTCATTTTTTAATAATGTGGTTTAATCTCCATGTATATCTTGCTTTTTCTGCATTTTTTTGTTGATCTCTAATTTCAAGGCTTAGTGGTCTGAGAATATGCTTTGTATGATTCTAATTTTCCTGAATTTGCTGAGGCTAGTTTTGTGTCCCAGCATATGATCTATCCTTGAGAATATTTCATGTGCACTCAAATAATCTTGTAGAATGGAGTGTCCTATAAATGTCAATTATGTTTAATTGTTGTAATGTATCATTTGGAGCTGTGTTTCCTTATTTATTTTATTTAGATAATCTGTCCATGGGTGTCAAGGGGGTGTTTAGGTCCCCTACTATAATTGTGCTTCATCAATTTCATCTTTTAGATTTTTTTTTTTAATTCATTTTTATTGTTAGACTTATTGGGGTGACATCTGTTAGCAAGGATTACATAGGTTTCAGGCATACAATTCCACAGTGCATTGTCAACTTGATGCATAATAAGTTCACCACCTAATGTGACCCCTCTTTCCATCCCCTTATATTTAGCTTCCCCCCCTCCTCTCCCACCCCCTCC